>QVRM01004943.1:0-428809 GCA_003439945.1 Dermanyssus gallinae | reverse complement strand
TCCTTTGATAGGTTACCATAGCGGTCTTTACCTGCTAAGGTGCTCTTACTCAGCCACACCCTAACTCATATTCTGAGGGGTATCGAACTTACCCGCGAACCGGACGAGCTACACGCTTCAATGATCTTACAGCCAATACAATAACCAATCTGCTTAACATCAAACTGGACGATACAGGCAACGACAAATGTTCTTGCCAATAGCCAAGGGGGGACTTGGCTTACCAGACCCGACAATATTAGCACTCCCTGCGATAGTTGCCGCCACCCACCAGGTTTCCGGCAAGGTCTGCGAACTTCTTGACGAAGCCGGCCAGCTCGAATTACCTCCATGCGAGATCGAGTCACGAGTAATTTGGTTGAGGTTCTTGAACTTCACCAAATAACGTCGCATCTCAGAGTGAGTGGTCGGCCATGCTAGCCGATCAACATGCTTGTTTACTTATTGATCAAGCTGACAGTGACTCTACTAGGGCTCGGCTTAGGGCAACCTCCGCAAAACATGCAAGCGATTGGCTACACGCCCTACCCAGTGCATCGTTAGGAACCTTACTGGATGATGCGACTACAAGAATATGCGTTGGCCTCCGACTTGCTCACGTCGCTCGTTTCACCCTCACATATGCCGATGCGGGAGCCAGTGGGCATTAAGCTCACACACCTCGCTATACTGCGCCCTCAGTGAAGGTCGTCGACCACGTCACGCGCTATCAACGACACAATAGCAAGGGCCCTGAGGACGGCAGGCTACCCAGTACACTGGAACCAACTGGACTAACCAGAAACGACGGCAAGCGTCCCGACGGGATGACTCTCATCCCCTTTGAACGAGGCCGTACCCTCATATGGGATGCCACCGTAACCGACTCACTTTCACCCTCAATGGTCGGTTTCGGTTCACTTAGAGCTGTCACGCCGCGACCCAAGCAGAAACGAACAAGATGAACAAATATGCCGAACTGGCAAGAGCCCATACTTCAGCCCAGTGGCCTTCGAAACCTTGGGACCACCGGGCCCCTTGACTGAAAGAAATACTTACTAATTGGGCAAACGACTAAAGATAACTACTGGGGACAAGAGCCGCACAATTTTTCCGCCAAAGACTTTCCATTGACGTCCAGCGGGCAACGCGATCTCAGTTTTGGGGGCGCTTGCCGAATGGTGCACACCAGGGCTGTTTAGGCTGAAAGTTAACACGTTTTTACACCGATTGTAAATATAACTAGAGCGCATTGAGCTTTACTCCTAAGATTCTAATTATCTAGACTTGCTAGTATGCGTGTGCGCTAGAGTCGGCTTGGAACACGCCCCTTGACTTACCCAGGGCTGCCTTACTTGGAAATCCTGTTATCAAGCGAGTTTGAGGTCTGCATTTGACCACGCTTCCTAGTTTAGACTTATTAATGACCGCAAGACATGGGAGACAGAACAAGGCTTAGGGAAGCCTGCAAGCCTAAGAAGGCATGAGCATAGTTGCGTGTATTAGCGAGTGCCCCTGTCGGGACCCTTCTAGGAGAGGCCTGTGTGGAGGTCGCTATTGGACCCGCGTGGGTTTTCTACTGCTTTTATCAGTATGTATGTGATCCACTTATAATATATATATATATATATATATATATATATATATATTCTATATATATATATATATATATATATATATATATAGTATCTATATATACCGGAGTATGGAACCTCAGCATCAATACTCTAGCTATTTTGACGCACAAACATTATAATTCAACGTCAAAAAGTAAAGAAAACATTAGTCGAAGTCATTTCACTACACTGACGGCTACCATCACTAAATGCCTAAAGGAGTTGCAGTTTTTGTTCGGCAACATTATTGAGTTAATCACACGTTTGCATGAAGAATTCGTTGACCCCAATGTATAACTATTTTAATATTTATTACTAGTAATGAGAAGGTACTGCGGATGCAATTTGCTCAATTATTATTACTATCAAAACATAGCACTGTCTAGGCTAGTTTCTGAGTTATGCATGTTTGGTAGTAATTGACGTGTTTTCAGCGTTAACTTTTGCGTAGCTGATCACTAAATGTCGTTAGACTTAAAAGCCGACAGCAACAACAACACCAACAACAGCTTTTCGTTCTGTCTCGACTCGTTACAGAACTAACTCTGTAGTCATGCACAGACTTACTTCCACACGTACAGATATTCCACGCTCATTCATCTAGACCAGAGCGTCAGCACTCTGTTTTAGGGGGAACAAGCACGGCGTGATGGGCCCCGTTGAGAAACAGGCCATCCAGGTGGTCCGCCGCGTTTCCTGCGCAAACACCAGTAGTACTTACTGTTCGATAGCATTCGATAGCGGCGGGAGCTCGAAGTGCGTTCGATGGGTTCGAAGACGAGCGATGCTAACGATGCGGCACTACTATCGACCTGGACAGCACAGCGACAGTGACGTGGCGCGAAGGCAGCGGCAGCACTTGCACTCTGGCGTCGAGCACTCGTAGCCGCGAAAACGAACGCCAGCCGCCGCGAGCTGGCCGCCGCGGTCGAGCCAGACAGCAGGCAAAGAGCTGCTTGCTGAAGGAATGTCGGATCTGTAGAGACAAAGGGGGCCTTACATCAGGGCGGGGCAGGAGGGTAACAACGCAACAGTTTAATTCGGGTCGAGCGTACGCAACCCATCTAACCGCCTCGCCCCGCCCCGCCTTACCCTCCCAAACCAAATCGACACCACCACGTGTGTGCTTCCGGGCGGCACCGTATGTCGACATTTGGCCGCGACTCAGTCACGACGAACCGCCTAAAACCCCACTGACCCACGGACCCCACTGGCGGTGGGTTTTGCCCTTGTTGTCATTACCATCGTCCAACCGTCATACGACGAGAGATCGAGAGAGTCGTCAAACTAACGACACAATCATCCTCAAGCCGCTGATTGCTGATCGCTACAGGCTCCGCACAGCCGCCTTCAATCAGTCAGTCGGATTCTCACTGATTGGCTGGTTCATTTCGGGGTGACATTGCGCGAACAGCTCTTTGAATTCACGCCTTCACCGAGTTTTTCGAGTCTGCTCGCAATGCGCTTGCGGCTGGCGCTTGTTGGCTTCCTCTCCGCAACTCACGACGATGATCTACAAGCTATGTATTGTGGATAAATAATAAGCATGAGAGTACGACCATGACGTTTATTCTCAGCTCATCTCACCTATTAGCAACTCTAGATTCATCTCTTTTTATCTTAGTTAAACTTTCTGCCTATGCTCTAACTCGGTACTCATGCTCGTTGTACGCATACTGGTGTTTGTGAAGCTCACGCATGCGCCACAGCTATTGTAAAACTCGCTACAACACCATACAGATCAATGTTTGTGTACGCAGGAAGCATTCTAGAAGAAGTAAAGAGTGGTAAGATGTTTAGAGAGAGAAATAAAATACGTATTTGATAGTTTTGAAAAATCATTCAGGTCCTACTTCTACAGCCATTTTAGAACTCTCTCTAAAAGATGTTTACTAGACTCGCATGCAATGAGTACCCCTTGTGCGTGTAGTGAACATCTACTAGAGAGAATATTGCCTGCTCGAAAAAAAACATTATCGTCGGCTACTATATTTGTCCTCCCATAGTCTATATCATCAACTAACTATTTAATTAGGTGTAAATGTGACAATACCGTGGAAATAAAAAATAAGCCATCAAAGTAGACCTCACACGATATGCATTGAAAACGCAATACAAACCGAGTACGTACACTCGTTTAGTTCCAGGCGTGGACATTCTTCAGTCAAGTCGTTAGCGGTGTCGTGGTCAGAGTAGGTACCGTTTATCGCAGGTTCAGTCCCCGGTGTATGAATCCGATTTTGGTGTTCAAAGCATTCAAGCAAAGTGTATACGTAAGGCACTAAAAAATGACACAATTCGATGGCGCACTTGGGTTCCGCGCATTGATCATTCCAACGTTGTCTTAATAATTAATTATTTCAAAAATATGGCCCACATAAGAGACCTTGGACAAATAATGGAACGGATAGGGTACAACAAGTTATATATAGGCAAAATCCGGAAAAGTCCCTTCACCGGCCCTCTGAAATAATGACCTAAGATTTACTGCCTGGAGCACATATAAACGCACATATGTACACGCACAGACACACACGCGAGAGCAGCAGGATCGCTAATGAATGATTGTTACGGCTGATCTGCTTTAAAAGCGAGTTCGTCCGCGGTTGGTTCGAAAGGATTTATTTTAATCACTGCGCTAAGGCGATAAACGCGCGAAGGCCCTTTGCTAGCATCAAACCTATACAAACGTTTACACAAGCTTGCAAATCTTCTTTAATTGAGATAGCGTTATATTCGCTTAAGTAAGAGAAGCGCAAAACCTCAACAATTATGTCAGAAATTCAAACATGGAACCTAAATCCGAGCGGGTCCAACGTGCTGCCAATTTTGATACTCGTAGCGCAGGCAGCGGGGTGCAGCACCTCAACAGGGGGAATTTATGGCCGATCTGGCTCTGACGATGCTTCCAGACTGTGAGGAGGATACAATTCGCGTAGAACTTTGGCTTGATGATACTAAAAAAAACAGGTTTAGCAAATATAAACGACGAAAGCGGCATGACGGCGCTACTATGAGATTAGAAGCGTCTCTGTCGGCCAGACATTGAGTATGTTGAAGGCAGCGAGTAGGCGTAGGAAGAGAGAAGTAAGTTAAATACACGTTCATAAGTTATTTGACTTTTGTCTAACAGACTCTACAGTTGTAAATGGCTATAAATTGTTTTTCGAAGATAGAGCGCACGTCCCGCACGTGTGTGTTTGCACATGTTTCAGCTTTTATAGCCCTTGCATAAATCATACTAGCTAATAATGTACCAGCAGAAATGTCATAAAGCTTATTACTCTGATGTAATTCAGATATGAACACTCATAAAAAGAAAGGACTTTTTAGAGAAAATACAATTTCTACTTGACTCCTTAAAAACCTCTCTCAACTTTTTCTACAAAGTAACTTGGCAACCCTTCCTTATTTTTTCTTAAAACTAGATTTCGGCGGCCGATGCCGAGATGTCGGGACCATAAGGGAACTCTGAAAAGCGTCAAAGCTTTTTGACTTGGCAGAACTTTCTATCTGCTTTCTAGTACAATCCTAAATGTGCCAAACCTGTTGCAGGTCATATTTGTTAAACGCAATTTTAGTTATCTGATTGCATTGAAATTAGTTTTAGTCGTTCTCAAGTTAAATAGACAGCCAACATAGCTCCAACGTGCAACCTTACCAAACTTGGCTATTACCGAATGGTCTTAGGTTTCCGTGAGCCTACACATCTATTTTGTTGGTTCTAATCATCTTATAGCATCTGTTTTTGTCCGCAGCAAACTGCAAGACGCATCGGCGGTCGTTGCACTTTTCGCCCGATGGGACGGTCGCTAACGTATTAAAATTGTGTATAATGACGACTGTATTGTCATTATGTACCACATTGAAATGCAAAGTTTATTGCGAAATGAGCAATATGTACGTTATTACCTGTAGCGCTTTCACAAGCTGCTCTGTGGAGTAATCCGGATCTAATAGGTTTGCGAGTCCTCTAATAGTCACGCAGGCTTGCTAAGGGCGCGTGCGCTTGCATTGTGCATTCCAGGACACTGACCACGCAAAGTAAGGTCCTGCAAACACAGTTAGCTAGGGACAAAATGTGAGCGTAATAAGTAAAAAGTGTGTGCTCCGTTAGGGTAACCATGGCCGATTTTGTATGGGAGAATCTACCCCAAGGCGAAATTGGACTATTGATCACAAGGAAATAGTGTGTGAGGCAGTGCTAATACAGTGGCCACCTACTGGCCGAAGGGCCGTTTCGCTTGTAACTGGTGGGCCACAAAGATAATGAAGATGGTTTGCGGTAGTGGCACCGTGGGGACCACCGGATACGAGAGCTGCTCCTAGGCGATGTATACACGAAATTGAGCAAAGACGAAATAAATATCTGGGGCCATACGAGACAGTAGGATAAGCGTGAAGCAGTATGGCAGAACCGCATATAATGCCATAAATAACCCGGACGCACAAATGAAACGTTGTAAGATTTTTTCCGGGACTGCAAAATGAAAAACAAACGCGCGTCACGGAAAAAAATGGCCATTGTAAGAATCCGCCTGTTTCCTCACCCAGGAAACTGAAAGCTTTAGCTAGAAACATTGTAACTACATTGTGAAACAAACCTAAACGGAGTAGGATCGACGGCGTTTAAGTTCAGCAAATCAGCAACCGAACTAGCCAATATAAGGGTGGCGATCGTAACCGCCAAGATTTTTGTAATGGCCAAAATCTCTACAGCTAGAGAAGCTAAGGCGTGTGACAACAAGCATTGTAAACATTGGACGGTAACTCAGCGCCATCGACGTACAAACGCGAAATGCGAGTACGCAATACGAAAAACCATGTCCAAAGGTGCTAGATGCTATGATGACGGCCCTAAAACATACGCCACAGTTAGTTCAATTCAAATGACCTTTAAAATATTATGATGTTGTTATGATATTAAAATGTGGAAAAAGCGCGCTACCACAACCATAATGCAGAACAGTGATGAAATGGGAGCAAAAGCATTTTTATCGGTAATAGCCGAGTATAACCACAATGATGGATCTACCACAATGTCGATTGTTTAATCGCTTCCAGCCCTTCAAGACAGTCTACAGCGAAGCACAGTGTAGTTTCAAGCGGAGGCAGGGGAGTGGGGTTTGCATGGGTACACACATGTACTTACTTCACATTAAACAGGGGTTTCAGGGGACTCTCGGCCGGGCTGGAACAAAAGTACTTGCAAACACGTAAGAAATCTTTATCGCAAGGGACTTTAAAAACCGCGTTACAATGGGACAGTCAGACAACCTCGGCGAAGAGTAGATAGCGAAATCGTCAATGACGGAGATTCAGAAGAGCCGGATTGGGGTCTGTCTTACCGGGTGGTCAAGAACAAGATCTGCCGACGCGTCTCTATCCGTCACCGGAAATTATGAGAGCAGGCCTTTTTCCATACCAACCACTGCTTTCGACGTAACACTTAATGAGGTGGTGCGGGCCCAGGCACGCCTGGCACCGGGGTAAGGCAGGCCATAGGGCCTGACGAAGTTCCTCCCAAAGTGGCTAGCCTCTGTGCAAAGAGATACTCTGACGTATTTAAGGCAACAGGTTGTTAAGTATGGAACCTTCTATGAAACGTAACTTACGGTTTTACTTCCTGTTCCTAATCTTGGTGGGAGGACTGGCTCATTGGCCTACCGCCTTACCTGTCTCATTGACACGGTGGGGAAGGTACTCAGCAAGGCGGCTCATTAAAGAAAAAGAGACTAATCAGGTCCCTTCTGAGACTCAGTACGGCCTCAGGTGTGGTCGATCAACTGTGGGCGCACTGAAGCGAGTGATGCAGCAGACTCTGAAATAAACCACTAGATCACGGAAGACAAGAAACATCGTTCTACTCATCCTACTATGAATGGGTAGTAAACTGGGGGGAATCGTGGCGGCCCTGGAGAAAAAACACGAGTCGCCAAACCTGCCGAGAATAATCTTGTCGTACAGAAGTGAGAGAGGCTTTTAGACGGGTTACAGACTACATTACCTCTGAAGTGCCGCAGGGCTCAATTTTGGGTCCTGTGTCCTCAATCGTCCGTGAAGAACCGGTCGGTGCACTTGCTTGTAGACACGTCGCTTTTCGTCGAAAAACTTCCGAAACAGCACGCACTGCCCGGGGGAACCTATATATCAACAGTTTACATCGCGAAGAAAAAACGATCTTGATTCTTAGTTTTTCGGAACGAAAGCAAACAATACATATAAATGGGCAGCGGCGCCTGAACAAACCGTTACTTTGTAACCAGATACTCACTCCATGGATATGGGCCACTACTTATTCTGCACAAAAACAGACGGCTGTTACGAGTTAGATGGCATTTGCCTCTGTAAATAGTATGGAAAAAATTGTCTCCGATACCAGGTAATGCATGTAAAATAATAACGTTACTGATCGAACAAAAGTCACGAAATCGTTTGTACTTCGTTTGTAAGTGATTATATTATATGAATTGTAAATTTACATTTACATTTAGGTAGTGTTCCCTTAAATCGAAGAGAACATTACTTACTGGCTTGTCAGTTTTCAGCTGAATTGACAGACATTTATATACGTGACATACGGTGTATGGCTAAAAGTAAAGTTTCAGGCTGGCCCTTAGCCAAGATTTAACGTCCATGGGACTGCTGTTCGCATTGCTTCATAGACGGATCCCCATACATTTATTTTGTGTCTTTAAAATACAATTGTATTGTATGAACGTTTTAAATTATTATACAAATATTAAAAGTGGTTATAGCTAACCTCCTGTGCGTCCGTACCTTGTCTGTGCCGAGTCGCATCTGATAGGATCCTCATGAATACAAATGTGCAACGGTAGAGCTCGAACCCGCGCACCTATGTGACTCCTTTGGTCGCGAGGCGCTGACTTAATCCACCACGCCACCGGGCTTGACACGGTGGATGGCTGCTGCCACTACTACTACTGGTACACAGTGGTACACGGCGTGACGTCCGCGTGTATCTGCAGATAATATAGAGCAGCTCACGCGAGTAACTGTGTCGTTGACGTCGCTAGCAAAAGAAAAGATCTGGTCTGATCGAGTATACATGTATGACCATTTTTTTAAAAAGCACAATAATGAGTATCAAATATATATTCGTCGACCAGCAATCAAAAGCATTGTTCATGATAAGCTTCTGAAGCCTGGGGCAAAGTCGTCACGGGAGAAGTCTACTCTGTTCAGCTAGAAGAAGCCTCAAAACTGCGCTGCATTTTTTTGAAGGGGCCGAATCTGTCAAAAGGTCAACACCAGACTGCGCACAGCGAGGCCGATTCACCGAGGCACCACACGGCTACAGGGAGATGCGTAGGCATACCCACCATACTCATCTGATCTCGTATCGTCCACCACAGACGCCACGTCTACCTCAGTCTTTAGAGTGCGCTAAGTACTAGTAGTAGCGTCTTACGATACAGAACAGTGTAAAAAGTTACATTATTTTCTATGCATTTAATTGCCAGATTTTGCTAAATGTATGGGTATGTGTATATCTGCCGCCAAGAAAGGCTACTCTGATTGAATTAAAATTGTTAGAAAAATTCACATTGTTAAACTATGTACACAAAATTAAAAATCAGAATACACTCGTTTGCTTCGAATAGCACAGGTGGTAATGCTACAGGCATCGCAGTGCAATTCACAATTGCACAAGGGCACATGAAATTCTTCGGACTTGAATAGCAATAACAACGGTCGCGGCAGTGCACTATTGCGCTCTGGCTTGGGGCAGGCAAGTTACCCATTGGATCTGTCTGAATGAAGACACATAGACCCGGGAGTCCACAGCCACTATGTAAACAAGTCGGGCATACAACCGGAAACGGTGGATCACGCGGTTATTGGAATGCAACACGGCCCTACTGGGTGATCTCGGAGTTTGTCCGAAGACGAAGGCTCACTCAGGACAATAGTCGCGAGACGATTCGGAAATTGAAGAGAGAGTCCCAACCACCAGGGAAAACGAAACCCACACTGAGATCACTTGCACTGCAGGATCGTGCTTTAAAGCGGATTTAAAGGTTTTTTTTCGCATGGTGTAGTCACTTTTAATATGACGCTGCTATTGTCAACTTAAAATACGTCCGAATGCTATGGGTAGGTAGATGTTTGGTCTAGGAGTGTTTACATGTTATTTATATTTTTATAGTGTATTATAACTCTTTATTTAGAAACTTGGTTTGTGACTGTATATGGGTTCGAATGTGTATTATTGTGTTTAAATATAATTTATTTTCATGAATATTATTTTCAAAAAATATTTATGTTCATATTGTGTCTTATACACATGTGTCTTTTATTTATACATTGTTAATGATATTAAATACTTATATTAAATGCATATATATACAAAACATATATGGATAGTTATGTTTAGAAATATATATATAGTGAAACTATTTGGGGCACATTAGTCCGGCCATGTGTTATGGCTCCCTTGTCGTTTCATTCTTATTATTATTTGCCCCTTGCCGAATAACTGAGTTGACGTGTTTCTTCCTTTTGTCTTGCTATGCTTAGCCAACACGATCTTTTCCTGCAGCCAGCGACTTTGGGTTACCCTTTGCTGTTGGTCTGACTGCTAGACACGCTGCTGTCTAACTGGGCTTTGGTGTCACGGACCTACGTGAGCGAGAGAAGAAGTAAAGCCGAAAATAGAGCACACAAAAGGAAGATAAAAGGAGCGAGAAAATTGATATTGGTGATGCGGTAGGTCTCGACTAGAAGAGAGCGGATGAGATAATATATATATATATATATATATATATATATATATATATAAGCCAAAGCAATATCTAATTTGCTCTAGGGCATAGGTCACGGCCTTGCGTAGAGCTCGTTCGGGTTCCTCAACATGACAGCACATCTATCGCTTGACACCTATGTATACATGTGTACGGACAGTATTCACTTATATATATATATATATATATATATATATATATATATATATATATATATATATATATATATGTATATATATATATATATATATATATATATATATGTATATATATATATATATATATATATAGGAAAGCGGGAGAGGAATAAGAAACACGACAGGTAGGTCGGTAGATAAATGAACGAATGAATAGATTGATGCGTGCAGGCAGGGATATTGTGTATGGTATATGTCAGTGGCGTAGTAAGCCGCTTTACTAAGCTACACCGGGATTACGGCCGCAGGTGCCTCGTAGGCTAGCGGGTGGTCGTCTGTGTGTGGTTGTAGTCGCTGCAGTTGACATTGAGGGTCAGCGGCGGTGACAGGCGCTTTGTTTCATTGTGGCCGGTTAATTCCGGAAGAACAATGCCACCACCCGCTGACCGATAATACAGCGACGGTCGGCCAGTGGATGCCAATGCGTACACCGATTTACGCTGTTGCGATTGTTATGTCTATGCGTCGTGTGCTGGCCGCACGCACTGGCTACACGACGCCACACTAAGCGCTAAAGCTAGAGCTGGTAATGTATGGCGATGCCAGGATTATCTTGTATATCTCAAGGTATCGTTGATAGTTCAGCATCTGAAGAAAACTCTAGATAAGCCCGGGTTACCCCGTTTGCCGGTAGTGCCATGGTTCAAACCTGATATGTCAGCTGACACGCTGCGAGACAGCAATAACTCGTAACTCGTGTATAACTCAGCAATTACATCTACACAGGTACGACAAACATTCGTTTGGAACGTTACAGTTTGTTAGTTAACAACGCTCTCAGTGCGTTGTTGCGATCGAACGAACAATACTGCCAATATGTATGTATTTGTACGCCTACGTATGTACACACATATATATATATATATATATATATATGTACACACATATATATATATATATATATATATATATATAAACTGAGCGTGAGTATAAGTGTGTAAGTCGAGGGCGGATCGGCAAGTTATAGTGGTTTGAATTTTACTGCCAGCCCGATCCCACCAAGGTTTTCCGGTTTGTTTTTCTTAGAAGCGCAATTCGTGCCATTCGTTGCTACACATAGGCATCATCTCGCGCCAATCGGTGGCGAGGTTTATTGTTTGAGTTTGGTCCCAGAGAAATGTTTAAAGAGCCAAAATTAAGAATCAACAAATCTAATGTAAGTTCTGTGTTAAGAACCAAATGTTCTAAAGTGGTGGAACGATTACAAACTGCTTATGAATAGAAACTTGCAGAGTCTCCCTGAGCGACACCGGTTCTTTGTATGATTGGGTCCTTGACGTAATGGTCGCCGTTTTTAGTAAAGATGCGGTTATAAACTAACATGTCATGTAAGAGGTTTTATATATATACATATATATATATATATATATATATATATATATCCCATATGGGTACGCAGTCGAATGCAGTTTTAAAGTCAACAAATGCTGCGTAGGTCATTTCCCCTTATGCCTGTCGTTTTTCTGCGTGATCTAGTACAAACTTCAGAACGTCTGCAGTTGAGCGTTTTTGAAGAAATCCGTGTTGTTCAGTTGAAAGTTCATTGACTGTGCGCTCGTAGAGCCTCGATGCGATGAGTGAAGTGAGCACTTTATATATCAGGCTTGTTAGGAAGATGCCTCGGTATGATTTTGGGTCTGTAGCATTTACTGTTTTTTTGACGACAAGAGAGTTTCTTTCACAAATGTTCCGCGCCTGGCTCTACGGCTAAGAAGGTACTATTGCGAAATTTTAAGAACATTGCCCGATAACGGTTGACGCAAGAGGCCTAAACTATGCACAAACAACTATTAGATCCTCTATCACTAATTTCGTATTATTTGTTTAAAAAAATCGATTTTTATACTTCCGCAACCTCGCTGTTCGCCGGACCTGCGACTCCGTGCGACTTTTCCTCTTCCCACAGATAAAACGTGTTTTAAATTTTTTTTAGAGAACAAATGGCGTAAGTGCATTGCAGCATTTCAAGAAAGAGACAAAATACTTTGGAAAAGCAAATAAAGATTTTTTTAAATGCTTTTATGTATATTTATATTTTATTGTATAAGAACTTTTCGATCCGCTGACGTATATATATATATTCAATAAACAATAACTGTATTTACATGATACATTTACACGACTAAAATTAACTGAGCTATTACCTAATAAGGGGGGTATAAAAAATAACAGTTGTGTAGGACCTTGATGACTGCCGAAGAAGGGAACCAACGGACAGTGCTAGAGGACATGGAGCGTTCTGCACTTCTCCGCACTAGTGACCTCAAGCTTATGCAAGGTGTTTCCTCTTCTTTACCAGAAACGTAAAGAATCCTCAAGAACATCGTATGTATCACAGACAAAATGTATATAAAAATGTATGATGTGTCCACGCGTTAAACGACGCGTTTAGTTTCCACGGTTGCCACGTTGTACTTTGTGGCGATAGTTCGACTAGAGACTTTATGCACCAGTATGGCCTAGCTACCCCACAATGTCAACGAGGGGTAGTTTCAGCTGGATGCCGTTAAGTAATTCCTACTCGAACGTTACAGACCATATTCTCCTTAGCCACTGTCGTAAGACTTACCAACATTTTTGAGCTCGGGCGGCGGAAGTTATTAAAAGGGGGCATCGGAACAGAGTTCCGTCACGCCACAATCCCCTCGAAAGAAGTATAAAGGAGTGTCACAACTCGAGCAGATTTCCTACGTATGTTACCGCCTTGCCAACCACGACAGAGGTTTGATGAGCGAAAATAATCCATCCGTATTACAATTTCACAATCGGCCAGAAAACCGCTGCGATTACGGCATTCGTTACCCACAAAACCGAAGCTACCTAGATAATACATGCTATTTCTTTGTTTTATATTTTGCGTAGACCAACCATACGATTCTAAGCAAGCCTCCAACGACCCGGCCAGTACGTCTGTTTAATGCAGCCGGATACTCAATTGACTTCTGACGACACTCTGGCAACGACGCTACACTTCTTAAGGACGGGAATAATTGTTCGTTGCAAAACGAGAAGTCTCAGGGTGACACTATGAAAATAGCGCACGATGCGTAGACGCACAAGGGGTAAAATAGCAATGACTATCTCTTCATCCAATGACACATCTATAACGCGCATGACAATAGCATGCCCGTTATGTTCCCTTGCCCCATAATTCACCAAACTATCAGCCACCATAAAGTACACCAAGACCCGCTCTTTTCCAACAAAAGAACGTTTAAGTGTATAGTCCTTTTTTGTTTACGTTGGTTCACTAGAACCTGCTGCAGTGACCCGGTCATGAAGCGACTCGCTTGCAACAACTCGCACACCGCGAGACCATTGAGAGGTGTTTTAAGCTCGACGTTAAATGGAACAGTTCGGGTGAGAAATATAGACGGAACACAGACAGCGTGGAAGAAGAACAAGAAGGCACGGTTGACGGAAGGCGGAGGTCGGCTTGTATCAACAAAACAGATCCGTAACAGCGCTACCCGGGAGAACGGTAAGGGCGAGTCTTTTTGGTGCCAAGCGCAGTGCTACAGCAGCAGCGGCAGCAGTAGGGGTGGTGGCTGCAACAACAACACCGTCTCAAGCTTTGAAACAAATGAGCCGTTGGATGACAACACGCCTGCGGCAAGGGAAGCGACAGCGGTTCCAACATCGCCAACGGGGACGAGAGCAAAGGCGAGTAAAGACTAGGAAGCAGACACGCTGCTGGCTTTGTCACCAACGTCCAACGGAGGAGAAGCGACAAAAAGAAGCTTCGTATGCAGAAACGTAGCGCACCTTATCGACTGGGCAATCTCGAGGTGTATGTTGCGCCAGGCAGGCTCATCGCGCTGAGAGTAGCACAGCGGCGTCAGCCGACACACCTAGCTGGCCGACAGGACAATTTCTGTGAAGGCTGTATTCAAAATGCGGACGCAGGGTGATGATGCCGTGTTCTCTGTAGTGGTGGGTAACGGCGACTACGCAAAGTGCAGCAGGAGTGCATTTTGGCCCAACATTATCCCGTCTCATTCTTGGCCTTGTATTAGTATCTACAAAAAATGATTGTGGAAAGCATTAGAGTACCTGGCAGCCCGGCTCTTCGCAGACTACCAGTTTTCGACAGCGGCTTTTTTGGAACTGCGTGGGACTTAGATGAGCCATAGACCTCACGCCAGTTGACACACATTACGGAGACTAACCAGCTGGGAGGAACTGCATATCGATAAAATGTTTATGAGGATTGCATATCGATAATATGTGAGGGTTCCAATAGCTATATGCTGTGCCTGAAAGAGGCCATGGTATATCTGTGGGTAGATTATCAATAAACCTACATACCCCTCCAGTACCCCTCCAGGGTGCGTATGCTTCGCTGCAACTCCAACTTGTCACGACTGTACATGACGATATCGTCAGCATATAGTATGATGCCGACCGTATCGCGTTCTCTGTGAATTATTGGCGGCAGATCGCTGAGAAGGGTAGAAAAAAGCAGAGGGCTAAGATTATCACCTTGAGCATAACCTGTGGTCTGGATAACGGGCTAATGCTCACGAATCATGAATGAATGAATGAAACACATAGCTTTATTCATGAGTACTTGCTAATACACTCGAAAGTATACAGCCTCTGTACTGCGAAGGTAGCCCATGGGCTTGAACGAAGGTCTTGTGCTCGTTGCGTCGAAAGGAAAAGAAAAATAAATTAATCAAAGGAGTAGTAATATTAATAATACTATAGAACACGTGTATAGTAATTTATTTGAATAAACAACAAACATTTTAAATAATAATTTAATGACTAGAGGAAGGTCCATAAAGATTAAATGAAATCGTTAACAAGAGGGGACACCGATAAAATAAATAAATAAATAAAAATAATTTAAAACAACTACAAGGAATAAACAAACTTTCTAAGGCTACTCTTAAAGGCCGAAAGACCGGGAATGGTGGCAATGGGGGCAGGAATTCTGTTCCAAACAAAGGACGTGTGTTTCGGAGGGGGTAGGGTGCAGCAATAGAGGGTGTAATCTGGAAAAGGTCGCCAGTCTCTATAAGATTGTTAATGATTTTGTATACAAAAATGGCAGCTCGAAAACATATCAGCTGCTTCACACTAAAACAACCGTGTTCTTTAAGCAGGAAGGCGACTGATTCTCTGGGTCGCAGACCAAAAATAGCACAAATAGCTTTGTTTCGCAGAGATTGAAGTGATACAATGACACTCTGGTAAGTCCCACCCCAGACCACACTACAATAGCAGAGGTGAGGCTCTACTAGCGCCTTATACACTAAGACGAGGATATGGACTTGAAGCCCACGAAGCCGAAGATGGGCAAGTGCGGCAACAGCAGGTGCAAATTTATGTTGGAGTATGTTAGCGTGGCTATTCCACGTCATACGCTCATTAAACACTAAGCCGAGACAGGTGATATTTGAAGACAGTTCTAGTAGAGTGCCAGCCATGACTAAGTCGCCCCTGGAGAAGGTTATGGGAGAGTGGGACGTCCGGAAAAGTGATGATGAATCATTTCGTCAAGGATTATCAGGTTTGCTTGAAGAATGCTGGCGATTAGGGTTAGTGTCTTGAGGCCAACACCTGCATTGGCGCGCTTCTGGAGTACAACATTTCGCGGAGCAGTGTCAAATGCGGCCTTCAGGTCGACAAATAGAGCATATAGAAACCTTCCCCTTGACTTATGAAGTTCCAGGCTTCTTTTCACATTGGGTAATATCTTCGTGCATGCTATTATGACCAACTTTTCTTTACGGAATCCACGCTGTTCTTGTGGTATTATGTTACGGTGATGAAATAATATAGAAAGGCGTGTTGTGAGCACCGATGCCAAAAATCGTATAAATACAACTCTTCTTGGCAATGCCCCTCCAGAATCGGACATCATGGAGGGGCATTGCCAAGAAGAGCTGCATTCGGGACATGACCCTCATCTGAGCATCTATTGACTATTGTAAGGAGAATAGGCCAAATATAAGGGGTGTCTTTGAGGTGTTCGTTTCGGACAAGGTCGGGACCGAAAGCTTTATTCCTTTTAGCTTGGCCAATAGCCTCTAGAACCTCGCTGTAGCTGACATGTGCTTCTAGAGAAGCTACTAGAGCCTTCTCAAATTCCTCGTCACGTTCTGCTGCAACTGGGATTTCCCGGGGCATTGTATTGGTAGAGGCAAACATGCCCTCGAAATGTTCACGAAGTATATATATATATATAGGGTAAGCCCTACCTATCTGGTAAGGAGTATTTAAACCTACTAACGCTCAGGATCAACGCACTACCAACGCGTGCCAGATTGGCCAGGAGACGCCCGGGCTACAACAAACGTTGTAGGCACGGGTGTCATGCGCCTGAGACGTTGGCTCATGTCGCTCAAATGTGCGATACAACACACAAACAAACTATAAAGAGACATGACGACCTTGGACGAGCTTCCATGACGAGCATGGAACCTTGAGGATACATCGCTCGCACCGGGTCCATGAGAGCGGGGGCTACCATCAAGCAAGGACGCGGACAACTGATTCTTAACCTCACGTGACACCTTTTTACCACAATTTTTATTAAGGCGAGCACTGCCGAGTGTGCAAACGTATTGTAATTGATTAATAAATAATCTATTGATATATATATATATATATATATATATCAATAGATATGATATATATATATATATATATATATATATATATATATATATATACATACCATTCATATGATGCAATAAATAAATCATGATGAAAATGTAGTTTGTGTGTTTTTTTTGACACACGCTTCTCGTTGATTTGCTGATATCGCTACTAATAAGACTTCGATTAGTATTCTTCGATTAGGGTATGCTACTAGCCTCGGTAGTAAACTAAGGTCAGGCAAAGGTTGATATGTTCATCGGTTTTACTAAAGTTTTGTTTGTATGCTTCGTACGGCCAGATGCGTCGCGACTGTTGTTGTCAACATTCCCGTCGTCGCCGTATGTCCGGTGTCTGGAGCTAAGGATGATATCGGGACACACAGAGGGGCTTGTTTAGTAAACGAGAAACAGGCACGACCCGCCTCCGTAGAATACATTGCGCCCCTCTCGTGTCTCGCAAGTATTTGGTCGTAGATCTGCGTTCGATTTTGCGTTCGATTTTCCGTCCCTGCCTGATAGGACGGCATCGACGGGCGGTGTCCTTCTGATCCGCTTAGAGAGAAAAGTAGAGTGGCAACAGAACAGAATAGGATGCCAATATTCGTACTTGGCCAGCGTCCAACAACTGCGCCAGTGGTCACGACTTCCGGATTCCCATTCGGCTCATATGCACAAAGAAGTCTAACAGAGAGTTTAGCTTCGAAACAGAACCCTCGCATCTCGACGGCGGCATTTTGAATAAGGGCTTCTGTCTGTAGGCTTCAGTCAGCGTCATCGGATCTTGGCATGCATCTTGCAAGGTAAGTTACAATCACTCCGTGTCCGGCTGAACAATGATGACGTGTGGCGCCTCATTACCTCACCGTAGCGAAACCTTTTTAGGGGGAGTTTCAAGTGCGGCCGTAATTTTACATGTACGAAAATTTAAAGCATGTTAAAACACGCATGTCTGGTACTTGCGTTTTTTGAACTTCTACATGTTGTTCTTTACTCTATAGAAATGTATCTTATGCCTTTGTTGTTCTTGCTTTCCTCCGGAGCGCTTTCATTCTGCGCCGTTCGTACCTGAGCTTAGCGCTTGATCCGAGGGAGCACACTGCAGAATACGCTTAATGTGTGGATCACAATGTAGACAGCGCTCAAATATAGGCCAAGTTAGCAGCGTTGGTGATCTCTCTACGTTTACGGACTACACATGCGTGTAAGGCAGCTTCTCGGCTAGCATTTTTTCATGTATTGTTTATTAACTAATATTTGGTTTATGCACATATGTGCTACAGCTCTCCTACATCACGTTCATCAGCGATATTGTTTTTGTACACTTTTGGAGCTGATACAGTAACACGATTTTCGGCATAGCTTGCATTTACACTCGGTCGATATTTCATGCAACCCATTTCGTATACATACTTTTCGTAATCATACCTGCATAGTGAAAGGCTGCTATATCGTATATTCACTATTGGAACACTAATCCGAGGTGGGCACGACGTACAACGTGGGCAAAAGCCGCTCGACTCGGATCTTGGTGACTTTGTCTCTATATTTGTATAGAGATGCCCAACTTGGCATTATTGTGCACCATAATTAGATCCCGACAAGCTATTACGTTGGGGTAAACAACCGAACAGACCCCGCCTTTCCGAAAACGTGAGTTATTTACATTCAGAGCGGGATTTTGGATAAGTTCAATTGTGTTACCTACACGGAATTGGCTTAGAACTCTTTTCTTCTGTTTAGAACGCCTTTAACAAGTAATAGTTCGATACTCTAGACTTGGCGATACAAATGTGTCCATTGGAGTGGATTGGTTGGATTGGCGGAGTGTTAAGTTTCAACGGTAATGAGCCTCAAAAATGATAACTCAGAAAGAGACACACGTTCTCGGGAGACAATTGTCGCTCCACTTACATTCTTAATGAAGTGCCGCTCAGAATTAGGATATATATATATATATATATATATATATATATATATATATATATATACTTAGAAAATGTGCCGGATAAAACACTGCTGAAATAACTAGAATTCCTTAGAAGGGTCAAAGTTCTAATGCACATAGTAGCTGAGCATGGAAATTGTACGATATATAAGAGTACCGAAAAAGGTCTTTCAAGCCAAGTAAACTGCGTGATTAGATTTCTTTCTAGGTAGTACGAACTTGTATTAAGGAGCAGTCACCAGATATATATATATATATATATATATATATATATATATATATATATATATATATATATATATATATATATATATATATATATATATATATATATATATATATATATATATATATATATATATATAGGCGAGCACTGCCGAGCGTGCAAACGTATTGTAAATGATTAATGAATCATCACAGTATTTTCTATATATATATACCCAGCAGCTTAGCTACATTCTGGTATACCTCACATATAACTCATGTGATTTTATATCGCTGACTGACACATAAGTCTAAACAAACAACAAAGGAAACCGGTCATAGAAAACTTTATATATATATATATATTTTATGAAATCAGGTCATCACGTTGATTATTGTTGTTGCTGCTGTTGCTGTCGTTGTTGTTGTTATTGTTGCTATCGTCGCTGTTGTTATAAATTGTACTATTACTACGGGGGGGCGTTTATTCTTTTTCGCTCGGCTTCGTTGGGTGGGGCCTTCACCTCCGTCGCGCCTCTTTTCGCGCCAGCTAGCTTTGGCCCCGCCATCAGTTGCAAGTCGCAGTAGCATGGACAGATTGCCAGACAGACGGATATATAGATATACAGACAGAGGCTCGATTCTTTCAGGTCAAACGCCTTCTGTTCGGACACTGCTTCTGCTGCTGCTGCAGCTGACGCTGACGGCCATTGTGTGTCCGTGGCTATCTATCTATCTATGTATGTATCTGTCGGCCGGTCGGGCGCTCGGTCTCGGTTTGTCTGTGTGTATGTCCGTTTGCCCGTAGGCCCGTATCACTATCAGCCGTGACGGCAGCAGCAGCAAAGTCGTCGGCAAGCAAAGAAGAAGATGAGCGAAACAGGACGCGAGAGGATATTGAAGGGATGTGTGCCTCTCTGATCCTCTGTCGGTCTGTCAAGCAAGCCCAAGCCTAAGCAAGGAGCCTACGCCAACCGAAGAGCGTCTCTCCTTGTATGTCCTTCTATCCTGTCTATCTGTCTATCTGCCTGCCTGTGCGGCTGGCTGCCCGTCCGCTCGCTGTGATGGCTGGCGGCCCTTAACAAGGCCGCATTAACCGACAGGCCAACCGGTGATGCACTCGGGCCAGCCCGCGACCCACCCACCCGTCGGGTTGTTTGGTGGGTCGGTGGGTCGTATTGTGCCCGTGTGGTCGAAGCTCGCGAAGAAACGCGAATGATGAGCGGGAACGGCACGATCCGGAGAAGGCCGGGGGGGAAGGCCGGGCGGGAGGCCGCGGGGGGGGGGGGAGGCGGTGGGGCTTGGTGGGAGAAGGAGCCTGAGGAGGAAGCTGGTAGAAACGTTGAAGAGCGGTAATGGGGCGACGAGGGCGCCTGGGCATCCGGGGCTGTCCCTTGCCGAATGGGGTATAAGGGGTTGGGGAGGTTACGCCTTCAGGCCCTACAACGTCGAAAAATACGACGATGACGATGATGATGGTGATGGTGGTGGTGGTGGTGGCAGCAGCGACGATAGACGCAGCGGTCACAGTAGAAGCAGTCGTAGCAGGCCAACCAACGGCGCCATCATCAGCAAAGAACGACGCATCATTGGGGGCAACGTGAGCCGAGCGAATGAGAGAAAAAACGACCGAGGACGACGACGACGCTGACGACTGACTGACTGTCTGTCTGTACGTAGCAGCGGCGGCGGCGTCGGCCAAGCAAGCAGGCTTTCATTGCAGCAGCAGCAGCAAAGACTTAGGCTTACCATCAACCGAGATTGGCCATGGATTCCGGTCACCATGACAATCAACGCAATCCGACAGGAACCGCCCGAAGGTCTAGCAAGGGCCGTTGTTCGGTACGCTTTCCATTTCCACGTTGTGTGTTCTCGCCGGCCTGCCGACAGAACAAGGCTTCTTTCTCTCCTATCTCACGCTACCTCGTCCTTTCTCGCTTCGTTCGTGTTCTTCGCTCATACGCTCGCTTCTCTCTTAACATGTTTCGGCGGCTCAATTCCTTCTAGTTGATAGAGGTCTGCTGAATGGCTCGCAAAAGACCGGTAAATGCGAGGTCGGACTTCACTGAAGTAGAAGACGTACAAGACCTACTAGGACAGGCTCCGAGGCAGTGTAGAGCTGAAGGTTCTTCGCCGATGTTCCCGTATAGAAAGGTGGAACATGCATCGCCGAAGCCGTTCGACGAAACGTAAGCAACGGCGGGGCCATTGTATTGTAGTAGCCTGACTGACATACCCATCATTTGCGTGTAATTTGACAGCAACCTGGCGCTTAATGCACCGCACACTATTTATCGCTGATAGTCTACGCCTGCCTGGCATTATAATCTACGTTTTGCACTCACAGGGCATAACATTCCACTATTTTCCCTGCTGTTGCTCTTACTACAGTTACTGTTGTTGTTTCTAACCATAGACGTGGAATAAACCATGAACGTAACCATGGAACGCTACTGACTTTATTCACTACATTGAGCACTCTTTTGTTGCATGGCTTTGGAAGACATATGCACAACAATGCTTTTAGTTCAAATTTTATTTTTGTTTTGATTATATATATATATAGATATATATAGATATATATATATATTATATATATATATATATATATATATATATATATATATATATATATATATATATATATATATATATATACAGGTATTGCCAAACAATTCACGTAGCCAAAATATCGGGTTACCTTCTGTGTACTTGAATTACAGTTTGTTGAAGCGGACACATATTTGTACTAGTGTAACGTTGTAGTTTTTGCTGCCTAGACAAGCTAAATCATTCTGTGGCGCTTACTCGTATCAAAAGAACAGGGACTCTAACCATTACTAAGACGACTTATTTTGCCTAGCATAGCGGTTATGTCTAATCATTCGTACTGGTTTTTGAACGTTTCGATGATTTTGCATATTATCATTAGTTATTAATTGGGTTACACTAGAAGGTCGCATGGCTTCGCAAAAACTCCGCATCTGCTTTCAGGGGACACTTTGTGAAACCCTCACGCGTGCATGTATATAAATTCATGTGGAAGCTCTAGGACAGCGAAATGGCAGGTCCGAAGTAGCATTAATACGTTATCTAGGCAGTTGGCTTTTTCTAAAAAAATTGCTTTCCAAAAACTTCTTGGCTTCTTATGTATCACGGCTATTCCTCCGCTTGCTCTATTAGGTCCTCTCGACAGTTGACCCGAATCGAAAACTGTTCCGGTAAGTACCAGCCAGGACCCACGGGCGGCCCAGGATTCCATGTCTCAGTGAAGATGATCGCATCATACTTTAATACGTTGAACGATGGGAGAAGCGGTAGGCCTGACTCTGCACCTCAATGTATGGCACTCCCAATCGTTAGTATTGGATATAATTATTGTATATTTTCATTTGTGCTCCTTTTGCGTTACCTTACGGCCACTCGTAGTCAAGAAGTGCAAGCCAGACACACTGCGACCGAGTTTCTGGCATAGGATGAGATAAATTGCAAGTGCCGTGATGACAGGTTGATTAAGACCGGGAATGGTCTCACACGGACTGCCACGTAGATGAACATGCCGGTTGCCCAATTGCTGCCACTTACTCTGACTCGACTAGCAGCATTACAACGGCTGTCATTTCCACTCTAATGACTATTACAACACAAGAGCACCTCAATGACAGCAAATCATCAGCCAGTGTATCATCAGCCATAGACATCAGTGATGGAAGAGTGTGCTATTCGTAGCAGGAACAGAACGTAATTTCAGGTCGAGGTGTGCTTCGACTGACACGAAGCCAATCGAAGACACGTAGGCCTTTGTCTATTAACTTGGTGGCTGATCCTGCTGAGGGCTTGATTTCGCAAGAGAAAGGAATAACGGTATAGTAGGATATGCTTAGCGCAGACAGCCGATTTGCTTCAAGGAAGCCGAATTTCTGAGGCTACGAGAGACGCAACGTCCCTCAAGATATAGTGGTGAGCAAATAACGAAGATTCTGCCGATGATGCTTTATGAGACACACACTATTCACGCTAGCTGCTCGTGACAGGTGTGCATCAAGCAATCTTAAAACCTCACACGAAAATTCACGGTGAATGACAAGCCGTACATTGATGATTGTAGGAATTAGGCTATTAAGATCTTCTGACACTTGTGAGGCCAACAGCAACAGGCTAAGTAATATCCCGCTTTATGTGGGCAGCAAAGGCGTTTAACCAGATCCTGCAGAATTTGTTTGACACGTTGGAAATTGCTCGCCGAAATTGACACGCGTGTCAATTTTTCTTCAATTATTAGCTCATGCGATGGTCACTTATTTTTCATGCGTAAATCCCGATGCGATATTTAATGTACTGCACCTTAGTTTGTACGATATATTCAAGCGAATTAAGTTCTTTTTGAGTGTCATACATTTTGTGTTTTCACAATGATGGTTTATTCAATTAACCTGGATAGTCGCTCCTGCCTGACTGATGTAATGTGTGTTCATATCTGTTTGTTGATATGTATGGTATTGTTTCGTTTGTTTAGTGTCATACGATATCAGGCTGTTTAAAAAATGACTGGCAGCCCGTTTTTTCATGGTTTCAGTTTTTCATGTTTTGAAATCCGAGTGCCATATTGGCGTGCTTTGATGATATATCGGTGACTCGATCTTTATCTCTCTTGTATTCCACGTCCAGAAGCAAATCAGAGCACTGCTGGTGCGTAATGATGTTGGAAGGACAAAGCATTCAAGCTGTGCATAAATATCGCTGCATTGATGCTGCGATCATCACAGCCTACCAATCTTATGGCTTCCTTTGCAGGACGATCAATGAATTGACGTCGGATAGTACCCACAATGTGGAGTAAGCCCATATCGATAGTAGTTCTCCACAAGTGCACGATATATCTCCAGTTTGAGCGTTACTGTTGCTTAGTTTCTTATTGGGCTTAGTATGCCCACGCCCTTCCTCCTTTTATGTGCAACATAATTGACGCGTGGGTGCTAATATAGAATGCTCAAAATTCTAATTCCTAGGTATTTGATCGAAGCGGTTCGTTCGATTGAGGCGCAGTGACAAGGTATGGTATTACGTTACGATGCTACTTAAACTGCGTTCAGTTTGTTGCGTAGTCTGAAAAGATTGTTGTGTATCGATAGGAGCTGCATCACCCGCGTGCTTGTGTTAAGTACAGCAATCCTGTATTTAAAAAAAAATCTTACAAAAGAAGATGTATGGAAGATGACACTTCTTTGCGGGGTGACGAAGGGTCTCAGGTAATTTCAAAGAACTCTTTGTTGAACGAGTACGTTTGTTTTCTACTATTTAGATATGCTTCAACTACGATTAGCGTCTTTGCAGTATTCACTATGCATTGCAGTTTGAATAACAGGCTGCGGTTTGAAATGCCGTCGAAAGCCATAAACAAGTCTAAAAGCACACCCACTAGTTTGTTACCCTTGTCTATCTCTTGATGTAATGTTTTATACACAGGCATCATGTATGCCGTTGCCTTTTCTAAATATAAACCTGTTATTGTGTGGCATGTTCTGGTAGCGTTAGTTGTTTTACACGTTTTACAATCAACTTCTCGATTAGTTGTTTGGTTGGTTGGATTCGTTCTGATATTTTAAGTGCACTGGTACGATTGGGTTAAGTATCCCGAACAATCCGTCTCTCTCTCGCATATTTTAAAGATAATGTTTTGGTAATCCATGGTTTTAGTGTAGTGATTCTCTTGCGTGTATGAGCTTTGCGTTGTATGTCGATTAAGCTTGACGTTGACAAATATGTGGTCTAAAGTAATCGAACTTTCTTTAGTTTGTCTTGATGCTTCTGTCTTTAAAAGTCTCAAACCCCTCTGCCAGTGCATTTTTGATATTCGTGGCTAGTTCCTGTTGTCTTTCTGTCATTAATATTGGAATCTGTGAGGATAAGTTTGTACCGTGATTTACTGGTTTGTGGCTGCACATGTTCTGTTGTTCATGAGTAAAGTGTTCTGATGCAGAATAGATTTTGTTTCGTGATCGGTAATATATATAAGTTGCATTCTCTACTGATATTGATAATATATATGCGTCTGCTCGCTTCACAACTACTTGTACTTGTGTACCTCCATAATTGCTCTTAACAAATATTGCCTGCTCGACTGTTACTATCTTTTTGAAAATAAATTAGATTAATAATGGGTTATGTTTAGTGGCTTTGAAGTTTGAACTGAACGACGCGGAAAACTGCCAAAAAGTTTGAGGGCACCGATTTGCATGCTCTGTTGGACGTAGATGACACGCAAACGCAAGATGAACTAGCGGCTCAACTAAATGTATGCTAAACAGTCGTTTCCAGACGTTTAAAGGCCATGGAAACTTACTACAACTCTCAAAGTAGGTCTCACATAAACTGACAGCAGCAAAACCGAAAAACCACTTGTGAGATTCTGCTCGCCAGGTTCGATCAGAAGTCATTCTTGCATCGAGTTGTGACCAGAAATAAAAAGTGGATCTTCCTCAACAATCCCAAGTGCCAAAAGTCATGGTTAGATCCTGACGCAGCAGCGTTATCGACTGTTGGACCGAATCGTTTAGAAAAAAGATAATGCTTTGTGTTTGGTGGGATCAAAATGGTGTTGTCTATTTTGAGCTGCTAAAACCTGGTGAAACCGTCAATGCTGCTCGCTACAATCAACAAATAATCAATTTAAACAAGACATTGTGCGAAAAAGGACCACAATACAAAAGATGGCACAACAAATTGGTTTTGCTCTTCGAGAACTCGTTATCACACAAAGCGGAGTCAGTGACACCCCTATAAAGCATTTTCAGTAGGAATCCTTTCCCATCCCATTAATTTGCCAGACTTGGCGCCATCCGAATACCAACTTTTTGTATCGCTAGGTTGCGCTCTGGCCAAACAGAAATTTTCTTCTAAATATACGGACTTCTTGTAGCGAGGAATTCACATGTTGCCCAAATGATGGGTATAGTGTATAGCTAGCGAGGGCCGTTACTTCGAATAAAATATTTTCACCCGTAAGGAAATGAAATATACTTGTTTTTTTTTAAACAGAAATTTGGTTTTATATGCATATACTTAGTATTAGCAATTGTTGTTGTACTGAACACACCCCTATTACTCAGACTACAGGAGTTGCACAAGGCGATAATCTTAGCCCGCTGTTATTCTCAATATTGGTAGGCGATCTCCCGGACAAAATCCAGCGTCGTCACCCGCAAGTTAGTACACTCATGTATGCTGACATTTTTCTTATCTTGGAGTAATCTTGTCAACGCAGGGTTTAAATTGTACTAAACTTATCAAGGTAAGAGCTCGTAAGGGCATTTTATCGTTTCATAATATCCCAGAGCCTCATCGGTTGTCGCTAGATGTCGCTCTCAATTTAAAGATTGCGCCGACCGCTGTTTACGGGATACAGGTCATATGGCCCCACCTATCAAAAGAAAATCTGGAAGTACTTAACAAAACTAAAGCCAGCTCTCTAAAAAGAGTACTAGTAATTCACCGCACTAGCCGCAATCGTCTTGTGTATCTGTTGGCCTCGACACCACTTTTTGTGAAGGAGCTCAGGGCAACTTATGCTTTACCGAAAACGAAGGCCTTTGAGAATCATTATGCCGAATAGGAGTATACATTTTCGGATGTTGATTGGCGTTTTTATGAGAGTAGAGCGATGACTACAGACTACTGGAAGAATGCCCATGTTGTAGAAACAGATACTTTGTTACTGGGTTTGCAATGCATGGATTTCATATGAAGATATGTATAGGAAATGGGTGGCATGAGAAATCAACCGAGTGTGAATGCAACCTATGCGGAAAATCATGTGATCTGTATCATATCCAACAGTGTACAAAGGCAGTATCGCTGATGAAAGTTACTTAGGAGAGCTGTAGCACATATGTGCATAAACCTAATAATAATTTAAGGTTAATAAACAATACATTCAATTACAATTGTTGTACAACCAATAGTCACGACTGACACAACACAATGTTACCGCATTGTTTTGCAGTTCCATAGTAATATCCTTAACTCCAAAATATATACATATCCATAAATATGTTCCACAAGTTAGTCGTTAATAAATAATTTATAAATAAAACCAACTAATCGAGCAAGTGCGCTAGGAGTAAATATATATACATAAGAATATAAACACATATCCTTATTATGTTACTTGTTTGTGCAGTTATCATGTCTCGGTCGATATTCGTGTGCAAAAAAGCAACAATGCATATAAACGAATATTGAGATACTGTTTTTTTCTTTTATTTATCTCTAAACACAGGTGCAAGCGTATTTGCGTATATATATATATATATATATATATATTTTTTTTACATTTTGGAACTGCAAATTACAACGCCCAGTTATCGGTAAATAAAAAGGTCTGAAGCGGAATGTGTATTTAAATAATATATTATACAAACCAATTATCCTTCCATGTGTATACTGGGCCAAAACAAGGTAAAAATAAATAACAAATCACCTACCGTCCAGGTCCTTGCCTAATTCAGCAGGGTTTCACGGACAAAGCGGCCTTGCCTCGTTGAGTGTCAAGCGACAGCTTCTGTCGCAGCTAATCAGTAGTTCCAGTATCCTCTGCAAATCGGTTGAGCGCGTTGCCGACTTCTTGTTTAAGTTTGTAAATCATCGGGCCATCGGGTCTTTCCAGTGATTCAAATGTCAGCCGGTAAAAAAATTAGAGAAAGTTATTCTCGCTTGTTATAGGAAAGGCTAAAACTAAACTCGCTCCCACAACAGCACACGTTTCCTCTCAAAAGACGTAAGAGTCAATTCGTCGTGTTACTTGCGGTCTTTCCTGCTCGTAGGACTCTAATGGTGTTCCGCTTAATGACGTGAGGTCGTAGGGGAGGCCATATTATCTTTATGTGGTCTTGTGGTACGACGTATATATATATATATATATATATATATATATATACATATATATATATATATATATATATATATATATATATATATATATATATATACAACGAAACCTGGCCGCATCCAATATAGCTATCCAAGTGTAAGTCGTTGGCAGGCGAGTGGGATTGGAATGCTTACAACTCTTGAGTTTCGTTGCAGCTTATAGGATATCTATCCGCCAGTAGCTCACACGCAGGGATAGTATATTACATCTGCAGACTATACTCTACTGCAACTCTGCAGAGAAAGAGTGCAGATAAAGTTTGGTCGGACGAGTCGAAATCCTGTTCTGCATCTAAGCACACGCGTAAGCCAACAGCTTCGTCTGCAGCCTCGTCGTCATCGGCTACGGTTGTCGCAGCTATTGATACTGCAGCTATTGCTGCTGTCTCTTTGTAGCCATCGAGTTCGTCGACACACTCGACGCGCTCGTATAGAAGCTCTTTCGGTGAATCGGGGGAATATTGCCGCGGCACGGCATGACGAACAATCTTACACATTGGACGTAGCAAAACTATGCTTGCGCACGCCCGAACGCAGAGAGAAGCAGAGCACGAAGGAAAAGCGCGCAATAGGGTCCTGTAGAAGATGACAACGAAGAAAAAGAACACCGGGACCGACAAATCAACGAAACTTACGTTGGTGCTGACCCCGGTGGCCTCGTCCGCGACCTTTGGTGTCGCTGCAAAGCCGCCTTCTTCGCCGCCTTCCCGGCAGTGAGCTCAGGTCGCCGACTGTTCCGGCAACTCCAACAACGACAAGGCAAGGCGAAACAGTTGAAACGCGGCGCACGCGATCGACGAAAGGAGCTAGTTGCGTCGCCAGCAGTCGCCACCACGTGTTTACCACGTTGTGCTTCTGCCCCCAACTCGACGCTCTAGCCGTACCGTCGCGTGCACGCACATACGTGCGTACGTGCGTGCATCAGACATACGTCGACGGACCTACACTCGCATTCGTAACATACCCACATTCATATCACATCGACAGAAGTCAACGAGGCAAAGCTAGAAAGAAAGAACACAGCAGCGTGCTGAGCTCACGGGCTGGCTCGGCTGAGCTGCGGTCGATGCAGACGCGTGAATAATAGTAATAATAGTATAATAATAATAATAATAATAATAATAATAATAATAATAATAATAATAATAATAATAAAATAATAATAATAATAATAATAATAATAATAATCTATGGATTGAGAAGGGGGGGGGGTGAGCCTACGCGGGTACACGTTTGGGTCCCACAATTGTAGGGAAATACTGAACAATTGAATAAATAATAATAATAATAATAATAATAATAATAAGAATATTATTTTTTTTAACAGGGGTTTATTTTTCAATATGTACATGTATCACAATTATCAATATATTACTTATATAATATCTACAACGTTGTCCTCGGCATCGGGTATACAGCAGGGAGACCCCTTGGGGCCTCTATTCAGCCTGGGTATACGTGAGCTGGTCAACTCAATACAAGTGCCTTTCAACGCCTGGTACCTTGACGATGGCACACTCGGTGGACCGATGGAGGGCTTACTCGAGGAAGTGCGCAGAGTTCTTGCCTTTGAGACAGTCAGCGGCCTAATGTTAAACACGGCCAAATGCGAGGTGTTCGCGCCGGGGATAGACCCATACGACCCCACATTGAGTGCGTTACTACCGGGGTGTAGAGTCGTGTCTGAACACGAAGTTACGCTCATTGGCGCACCGCTCCTACCATCTGCACTGTCGAGTCTACTCGACCCCATAATGGACAGATTGTAGGCGATGCAAGAACGTCTGCCTCTGGTCGGAGCCCACCAAGGGCTTTACCTACTCCGCTCGTCGTTCTCCGCGTGTCGCATCGTACATATCATACGATCCATGAACTGTTCGGGTACTTCAACCAGCTTCTCCAACCATTCGACGACCAGGTGGTGGAGGCCCTCGAGACGGTTTTGGGTCTGAACTTACGACCACGAGAGGTGCGCCAGGCGGCTCTCCCCACCTCCATGGGCGGTCTTGGTCTTCCCTCGGCCCGCTCCTTGGCAGGCCCTGCCGTGGCCGCCTCAATGCACGCTACGTCGGGTCATGTCCAACGCCTGCTCCGGCCGGGGGCTTGGGCATTGTTTGAGGCAACTCGCGACGCTATAGCGGCTGGACTCTAAGCTTCACCGCCTGATATGAATAGACTTGTCTGCCATAGGGCCTGGGCCGAGAAGGTTCACGAATCTTTGCTTACTGAGTTGCTTGAAGAATGCGGTGACGACCTGGATAGAGCGCGCCTCCTTGCCGTCGCTCGCCCAGGAGCGAGCGACTGGCTACACGCACTCCCCGCTGACTCATTGGGTACCCGCCTTGACGACCAATCCACCCGGATCTGCGTTGGCCTGAGACTGGAAGCCGATTTGGTAGAGCCACACAGATGCACTTGTGGCGAGCCTGTCGGACGCCTGGCCAGAGACAGCCTGTCCTGCGCTCACTCGGCGGGCCGGCGACCACGTCACACCGCTATGAATGACATTCTTGCAAGGTTGTTGCGAAAGGCCGGAATCCCTTGCGTCCTGGAACCGCCTGGTCTTTCTAGAGACGATGGCAAGCGGCCCGACGGCCTGACTTTGATAACTTTCTCCATGGGTCGTTCCCTGGTGTGGGATGCGACGGTACCGACTCTCTGACCCCCTCCCTTGTCGGTCCCGGCACTTCTCGCCCAGGAACTGCCGCTTCCCGCGCCGAGACATCAAAGATAAGAAAGTATGCGAACTAGGCCGGGCGTACCACTTTTCACCCTTCGCATTCGAGACGCTGGGTGGCCCTGGGCCCCTCACAACGACGCTAATTTCCCAGGTTAGCGACGCTTTACAGCAGGCTACGATGGACAGGAGGGCGGGCACTTTCTTCTGCCAACGGCTTTCCCTAGAGATTTAGAGAGGCAACGCGATTTCGGTGCTCGGAACTATGAAAGACTGGATGGACCCGCGTCTTCGCGTCAGGGGTCGGGCAAGACTCCTACTCGGACACGAGTGATAGATGAGGAGTGAGCCATCGGCATCGTGGATTTAAAGATTACATGCATATATGAAAGAATAAAGGAAAATTATTATTATTGAACCGCAAATTTAGAACAAAGCAAGCAACATAAACAAAATTCGGAATATCTACAATATTGCTTAATATTATTCGTATTGCTTAAGTGTCGGTGACCACTCAACATCATCTTGGCGTTGCCTCTCTGTAATTATAATGACACTCTCTGTCGGAGGGAAGCGGTCGATCTTGGCTCCGCTGTGGCCTCAAAGAGCTTCTTCCCAAGCTCCTTTGTCAGTTTGAGTGCATCCTTGCCCCAAACGCCAGATGACTCGAGGCCGAACGCCATTACAACGTGGTCCTCAAGGAGATGCGCGTATAGGCGCCGTTTGTGCATCTCCCGTTGGTGGATAATGTTGCCGACGCCCGCGTTGGCTAGTGCACGATAGCCGAGGGCGTACGTGTCGGAGACGGTGACGTCCCATGCCAGCGGCCGATTGCGGTCTCAGTCTCGGCTGGTAAGGCCGGTCGACGCTTGTCGTCGCTCTGTAGTCCACTAGGCTTCAGTGTGACGCGGTAGCCGGCTTGTCTAAAAGCGCGCCCGAGGATGTCATTAATGGCATCATGGCGGCCCTGCGTAAGCCCAGCTAATAATAATAATAATAATATTAGTAATAATAATACGACTACTGTTACCGTAATCTGCTACCACCTTTGGTAGGCGGTAACAGCGGTTCAAGCTTGCCAATGTAGTTCGAGGGTAGTGCTCTGCCGCGAGGATAGCGACCGCGCTAATCGGTCTGTTCATGCGAGCCATCAGGCCGCAAGCTTTGCGCGTAGGAAAACATCATCATGATTACGACTTGAAGGGCAACGATAGAAGGCTTCAACAACGACCCCACTGCCTGACTGCTGTGACAGCGGTAACAGTATCATTGGCGCCGGCGTCTACGTTGGCGATGTCCTTGTCCTCGTCGTCGTCGTCTCATCGTGGCAAAAAGGCGTTGAGAGTCCTACGCGCCTTTCCAAGGCTACCGCAATGACGCTTCGCTGCGCTGCGACTGAGCAGCTCTCTAATCTGGCCTAGGCTGCAGTGAATCGGTCGCTGAGTTGTCGCTGAGTTGGCCGCGCGTAGCCGGTGGGCCCGAGGCTTCTGTAGGGGCCTAGGGCACCGCCTGCTCGCCCGTCCGGTGGAAGCGGCGCGGGGCAAGCAGAAGTGTGCGGGGCAAGCAGAAGTGTGCGGGGCAAAGGATGGGGAAGTGAAGGAGCGAGGAGGTAAAGACCCCAGAACACGACAAAAAAGCCTCGGAGGAAGCGAAGCAAAGGCTGGGCTCGCAGAGCTAACACTTTGTACGGCCGACGGCGACGACGATGACGACGACAACGATGACGCGGCGAAGGAGGACGCATTCGAGCGGATGGCAAAATCTGCGCAGATCTTCGCTCTCACCGCCGCCGCCGGTGCCGACATCATCATCATCATCGTCGCGACTGCTACAACAGCTATTACTACTACGACTCCTACGATCGCCGCCAGCCAGCTCGAGTTACGAATATCAACTCGAAACTCGTCACAAAATCTCCCTCTATTCCCGAGCTTCCCGACCATCCTCTTAAGCTACCCCATTCTTCGTTATCCCTTCTCTCTTCTTCCTCCTTATCTCTCTTTCTCCCATTCTCGCATTCACTCGTTCGCTCTGTTTGGCTCCTACACTTCCTCGCGCTGGTTTATTCGACCCGCCAGGCCGCTTTTCCTATTTCGCTTTTTGCGGGTCGTTGGGTTTCTTCCGCGTCGGCTAGCTCCGATGTGAATCCGCTCGGATCAGCACGACGCTGTTTGGTCGCAGACGAAGACGACGGCGACGCTATCGCTACCGTTGCCGATGCCGATGTCGGTCGCATTTTTCGCCCTCGTAGCGTGCAAGGGGGACCGGGGGGAATAACAACACCAAGTAATTCCCAATACGTAGCGCGGCGTTCGCATACTTCTTCGTGGCTCGGATTGGAAGCGGGAGTGCGCGTGCATAACTCGTAAAACGCACGACACAAAATACGTACATGTCTATATATATATATACATATATGTACATATAGATATATATATATATATATATATATATATACATATATATATATATATATATATATATATATACATATATGTACATATATATATATATATATATATATATATGTATACATATATGTACATATATATATATATATATATATATATATATATATATATATATATATTGGGTGGGATAGAATGTAACTGGAATTTTTCAACTTTAAAATCAATCTAAAATTTGAACGAGTTAAGCCACAACCTTTTCACATCTTTGAATCAGACTATCGATTCCTATGACAAGTTCTGGTTTTTGTAGCTACAGGACTGTCTCCAAGTGTGTTTTACTGGTTCGGGTGAAGTGAATTTCTTTCTCTGTAGATAGTTCTGCAGACATCTCAATCCGGGTTATCCGACGGTGCCATATCCGGTGAGTGCGCTGGATGCGGCAAAATTTCCCAATCAAAGCTTCCTATCTTGCGAAGGCTGGATAAACACAACTGTGGCCTTGCGTTGTCTCGGTGAAACATAACGCCCTTTCTGTTTACGAGGCTGTGTTTCTTTTTTTTTTAACGCGGCAAAAACTCAAACACTAGGCACCCGCGTCTATCATTTGGCTATTGACTAGTGAGAGACTCGTGGTGGATAATGCTATGCCTATCCCACCACACACAGAGCAATCTTAGACTAATGGATTGGTCTCTTTGGCGTCTTTTGGGAAGGTTGGCCTGGGGGACCCTGTTGCGCTTGCTCAAATCATGAGGTACCCGACTGGTTCAACTTGGACATGAAACCGTGGGCGCGACGGCGAGCGACGATGGCTGTGTGACGCACCCGGAAGTCCATAGCTAATTCACACGTAATCACTTGGGGGAGCTTTCTTGTTTAATAGGTTGGAATGCGACTCAAGTGAGAACTGAAGTTAGACGAGGTTTACGGCGACTCGGTGCCATGCTTTGCTACTGCTTCCAACTGGATTAATGAGTTTAAAAGGGGCCGTAAGAGCAGCAAAGATAAACCAGGATGCACAAAATCCGCTACTAAGAATAACATCAAAAAAGTGCGGTAAATCTTTGCCGCAAATGGATAAGTTAACACTGAGAAAACAGTCAGTGTGACTAATGTGCGTTCTCTTCTAAAAAAAAACTAAAAATCAAATAAAAAAAACTTCTGTGCCGCAATTGATCAAGCAAGGGCAAAAAGACACGCGTGTTTCCGCGTCTTAGCGAAATTCAGCCAAAGTGTTGAAAATTCCGAACTATCACAGGAGAATATTATGCAGGTACGGTTGGACAGCCCCCAGAAACAATACTCCTGCACACAAGCTGTGTGTAGAATTAGTAAAACTGGCCGATTTGAGATTTGAATTGCTTAAACAGTTCCCCCTATTCTCCGGACTTGGCTCCCTATGTTTAATTCCACTTTGGAAATTTAAAGAACGTCTTGGTAGGAAAAGTTTTTTTAGTTATAAGGAGGTTAAGGCCGCTGTCAAATCGTATATTATATAATATCAGCTTAAGGACGCGGAATTCTACTCAGGCGGTAAATGCTCTGAAATCGGTGGAATAATGTATTAAGCTTCTCGAAAAGTAATTTCGTATTTATGCATCCAATTCAATATATTTAAATAATAATCGTTAATCACAAACAATTAATTAACGTTTCTACGACAAAAAATCGCATTTTTATCGTAGAAACGCTGTGAACAGCCTAACCTATACACAATCGCCATCCGTAACTGGAATGTTTTGCTGCCTATATCAGCAGAATTTATAGAGCAAACATTTGTTGCTAAAAAACTTAAAATACAATCTATATACAGGTGAATTATTTACAAGCTGATGATGCAGAAGGAGAAGTAATAGATAAGCAAATGCATAGAAAGCAAGTTGATATATATAATATAAACAAAAATTGCATTCCTTATTACATTTGACATTCGACGAAAATGACATATTATCACGACCTCACCATTTGAACGATAACTAAAATAGGTTTGCAACATGACCAGAATATTGAAGCGGCACGTCCCATTCTCAATCCTAAACTGGAAAAACGCTCGGACACGTGATATAGGCTTAGTCGCATCTCTCATATTCGCAGTGTGTCTCAAATCAAACAGATAACGAACGTTTTTCAGCCAGCCAGTTTTATCCTTCAGTAAAAGAACCTGAAAACAGTTCTAAGAAGTGGATACCACGTCAGCGAAAACCGCCCAGATCTTTTCTTTGCTTGAGCTTGGCTAAAGTCAACGATGTGTAGCTTGTCAACTGAATATGAATTTTGCCGTTTCACGGAGTCTACTAAATCTATCGGTTGATTCGAATTATATATTTGACTGGCGGTCTCAACGGTCGACTGTATCAGTAACCCCTATTGTCTCGCACAAGCACCGTGCTGGAGGCGCTCGCTAAGAACGGTCTGTGGGTCTGTTCCGACTTACAATCCCAACGTACTTCGCGCCCAGACGCCCAGATTGCTCCACCATTGACATTTATGCGCTTTCCGACGTCCGTGTGGGTATTCAACTTAACGGCTACGCACAAGCCTTGGCAATGATAGGCCTAAGAAACATGTTCTTTGTGTCTAAGTTATCTTTGAGCTCCTCATCACTACTCATCACCATTACAGATGGGCCCTGCCCATGTCTTACCTTTAGAGTCCTCCATTATTCACGAAGAGGTCCAACTCGCAATCGCCAGACTCAAGACCCAGAAACAAGCAAAAAAGAACAGTAGACTTCGTCACAGAATATAAACGTCTCAAGTCGGATTTTCGGTCTCACGCTATTACGGACCCACATGCTCAAAATGTCCGCGAATGGCTTGTCTCGGGTGCATCTCATGTGATCCTAAGAGAAGGCGCTTTGGTCATTGTTCATAGGGAACTGCGAAAAAACTGGGTACTGATTGTCCTTGTGCTCAACGAAGGTTCCATCCACCTGGAATCTAGCCAATCGACCAGATTACTGGTTCGGAAAGTGCAAAATGACAGCTGCACCGCAGCTCTTGCAGGAATCAAAGCTGTCGCTTTGTTAGAGGAAGGAAGAGGCTTGCTCGTTGTGGTGTTGGTCAACCAATACTGGGACGCTAGCCCCTTGCTTCTTCTCCGCTTTTCTAAGGGATTTCCAGGACAGGATTAAGTATTCTCCACAACACTTCGGTGTCGTGCTGTATTGAAGACGCCAACGTTCCGATGCTCTACGACGGGATTTTCAGGAACCCGCTTAGATTATTTCCGTAACAAAAGCAATAAAGGTTACGAGCGGAGGGTAACTGGCCGTTTTCAACCCAGTCGGCTCCGGGGTTTCCCATAAAGTTCTCAAGCCGAGTTCACAACGGTCGTTAAATTCCCACAGTAAGTTGTGTTAGCGACTGCATTAGCCTGCCTTAACCATTAGGTGATCTCAGTCGCTTTCATCGGGCATCCTCTTGGTTTGAGAGACTGACAGTCGAACAACTGGAAGATCTTTATAAGTTAAAGCAACTCGCGTGTCATACACACCCTCGGGCACCCTACCACTTTATCGAAGACGTAGTGCCGCAATCTTACCTGTTCTCTCGCTCTGCACCTTCAGAAGCATAAGACGCGCTTCTCCAAGAAGATGTAGCAAGTGTGTAGCAATTTCTTGAATACGTGGGCAATCAAATATCAGTCCTGGAAGAACCCCTTACAAGAGCCCTATCATTTAGTCACGCAATATGCTGTTTATGGCTCATTACGAGCGTCTGAATTTTGATACGTCGGAGAAAGGCGCTGACGAGTACACTGTATTATTTTTATACCTGCGAGCCTTGGGCAGTCCTAGTCAGCTAGCTGGCTCTTGATATTTTGCTTATAACTGTTAATTTAACATTAATATATTATACTAATTTGGTTAAATAAATAGATTAATAGTTACAACAGAAGCTTCGTAGCGCTCCCGGAGCAGTTGTTAGAACGGCTATTGCAAGCCGAAGACTGCATACTATTTACGTTACGGTCTACAGACCTGCTCGCCGACAAGTTTTATGCCTGTTTGCACAAGATCACAACTTTGAGCCGTTGATCAATAGCTAGCCGTGATATTCACCAAGAAAACCAGGGCGTGTCTTTATGGCAACGCTAGACGAGAATTTGTGTATTGGTGACCTAAAGCGGTTTGCGTGTGAGGCGTGTCAGTTACTGCGGAAGTTAGATCATGCTTGACTCATGATTGAAGCAGGGATTTTGGTGCAATTCGCGGTCCTTATGGAAGAAGAGGTTTAACTGCCCAATGCTACGAGATTCTGACATCGGGGGATATGCTGTGTGCTTGGATCGTTTTTTTTTCAATTATGCACAACAATTATAAGCCGCACAAAGCTGCAGTTGCTTGAAACTGACTCACAGAAGCTGAATTCGCTTGCTTAAGAACGTGACCAGCATAATCTGCGTCGAACATATGTGAGAAGAGCTGAAACGCCGAGTTAGAGCCAGAAGTCCAGCTCATGACTGCTATTATCGCGAAGTGGACAGCAATCAATGCATGAGTAAGTTAGATCAATGCCAAGTCGAATGGCGGCTGTTATTAAGTTACGCGGAAGTGGTACGCACTATATGATTCTCTGTTTTTTGTAAAGCGTTGTTTAATTTGTCAGCCCTCGTCTTTGTCAAAATGCTCGTCTTTTGTCAAATTATAAGTTTTTGCTTTTTTTTTTCTCTGAAGTCACGGTATTGGTTTACTTCGTTTATATTAGAATAGAGAACATTTTTATTTTCAGCATTTCATAGCGAATATCAGTTCAGTGTCACGTATTTACAACAAAACAAAAAAAAAGAACGATGAACAGAAAGAGTCTAGTGATCTCTGATCTAGTGGTCGCTGTTTTTGATGACTATTATATTGTCGTTTGTTTAGTTTTTGATGATTTTCATACTTAGCATGTCGCGCATAAAGTCAAGTACATTGAACTCTTGAGCGCAAAACGGCTGCAAATGGTTTATAGGAGCCGGTCACTTGGTGGTACACAACTCACTTGGAGGGGTCTTTGCCAGGCAGAGCTACGTTGCAGTTAAAAAGATTTGTGAAATAGGTGATATAGTCGTTGAAATTGAATAGTGGATTTAAATCGTGGCTGTTGGATGATGTGGTCTCACTGGACTCATATCTGCATGTCCGCATTTATATTAATTTAATTATATTAATACATTTTATCTGATAGTATTTCGATTAGTGATTGAACCAGGCCTTATGTGTTTTCTTCTTTTTTTTTTGTCTAACCAGCTAGTGAGGTTGCCCAATATAGATTTCTCTCGGCCTGGTTAATGTCCGCAGTCGGTTACATTAGATTAAGATTTTCCTTAAGCAAACGTGCGTTGAGCGTGATTTGAGGTGACTGGAAATGATAACGTTCTTTCGATGCTTAATACAAAGCGCTAAACACTCCCTAATCTCATTGTAGAACTGCACACTGTAAACTAACGCTCTGAAGCTGTTGCAAAGAGAGCACTGTTCATCGCTGACATAGCACTTTTACATTAAGATGAAGAACAACAACCATCGTCGTAGGCGTAGATAGAGACGTCAAGCTTGCTGGGTTAAAACATCCCTCTTTTAATAGATTCCACGTGCATGGCAGGAAGAGCAAGCATTTAAGCCGAAATGCAATGCTGGACCACGGCGTGTGGCATGGTGGCAGCCGCCTTCATTCATAAAGTGGTATAACTAAAACCAAATACAGAATAATCTTCGTATTAGAAACTAGTTCCCGCCAGCTGTACCAAGCAAGTTTGATTGAAATTTGGCAAGGTTTCATAATTAAACAGGGTTGTACTTTTAGAAAATATATTTAATATTATCGATACAAAATATGCCTTAATTCAACAAAATTTATATATATATATATATATATATACAGAACCTTTGTATGAGAAACTAGTTCACGTCAGTTAAACCAAGCAGCTCGCTCTTGAGATGCCGAGTCAGTGAGATGATTTGATGGTCCTTTTGCCGTCAGTCAGTCGGTTAGTCAGCCAGACAGGCCTAGCTGCTAGAAACGAGAGATCGAAATTTATTCAGTTTACGCGTTCAGCCGTCGTCGAAGGGGACAACGAAGACGAGGTGAGAAAGCGAGATGTCTTCTTTTTCTTCATGTGAAAGAAAGGCGACAAAGCCGACGACGACATTGACGAGGAGTGCAGCAGCGTTTGCAGTTCCTGAGTTCCTGCAGCGGGAGGGGCAAAGGGTGGAAGGTGGAAGCAAGCGAGGCAGGGGCTCTGACAACAACGACGACGACACCGATAAAGCCCGCAACCTCCTGTCAGAGCTGGAGTTTCTGTTCTGCATTTGCAAGGCCCTGCCGTCAGGTTCGTTAGCTCGAAAGAGTCGTCTTTTGCCTTGCCGGTGGCAGAGGCGGCGGCGGCCGCCAAAAAACCCGTCCGAAGAAGCCTCGATGAGGACGAAGCCGTTAGGCACGGTCTCGTAAGCGCAGACAGTGTCAACTACGAACGCTGCCAGAGCTAGGGCCGTCACAGTCGTTGTTGTGTCGTGAACGTCGATGAAGACGACGATCACGTTGTCACCAACCAACTCATGCAACACCACTACCACCACCACCATCATCATCATGCCCTTCGACAACCACCAGTGGCGCCTATAGAAACAGAAGGGACAGGAGACGGAACGCGGACCGACCCTCGTTCAATCGGCCTTTCATCGCTGACTACAGCAAGAACAAGGAGTCAGTCAAGGGTACCTTTCGGGAGAGGGGTCGGAAGGTGAGAGGAGAGTGGGAGGGGTCGGAGAAGCGCAGGGTTAGGGGAATTTCTTCGGGGAGAGTAAAGGAAAACAGCGAAAGGCCAGCGATGATGGGCAAATAAAAGAGCACCTACTCAGCAGCGTCACTCAGCAGAGCGGTGGCTGTTTTGGCGACAAGGTTGGCGAAAGCAGCAAAAGTCGTAACTGCAGAGGAAGCTCAACTCGCTTACAATTCGCCGACTTCACAGGAGTCGTGGCTCGACGCACAGCACGTTCTATTGTCCTTCTTTCTCTTTTTCCGTCTGTATATATATATATATATATGTCTGTTTGTCTGCCCTTGCTTCCCTTCTGTCTCACCCCTCCCCCTCTTTCTCTCTCCTTACCTCAACAGGGCAAAAGGTGAAACCCTGAAACGAGTGAGTGATTGGATCGTGCCACGTTTGATTGGCTGTTGACGACGACGCCGCGCTCAACTGGCTGAAGTAAGGGCTGGGCAGTTGGGTACTAGAGCCGACCAACGCCGATGCAAGCCATGCCATAACAACGACAGCAAAAGCAATGACGATGGTTCCAAGAAGGAAGAATAAGCAAACATAAGGGAACGATGTAGGGAAACGGGAGCTGAGAGAGTGTACAGAGAAACGCAGACAGAGCGTAAAAGAAGGAGAATAACGACATTGGAATCGATACGTGCAGCACGAAACGCGCGCACGCCACAATCGTCCTGCTGAAAACAACGACGACGACGGCGCGATCGTAGGAGCCAATCGGTAGTGAGGCAGACAGGACCCGACTAGCTAAGCGCAGGACGCGTCTCGACGCTATCGCTTGTCGACGGGTCGGGTCGATCAGGACCACGCACACCAGGACACGGCGACGAACAGCACACGGCAATGCTGACGTCGCCGATTTAACTTGACGGTCGGCAGTCGGCGACCGCCATCAAGAGCCCCAGCCAGCTGTGCCCTGAGGGTGGAGCTACGGAGGGGGCCGAGAGAAGGCCAAGGAAGCCAGCATACAACCAGGCACACACAACGGTCGTTACAATCAAACACCTTAACCAGGAGGAATTATTTTGCTTGTCTTCCCTTCTTGCAGTCACTTAATTGAGGGCGGGGTGGGAGGGGGGGCGGTTGGGGACGTGGGGTAGGGAAGTTAGGCGGTCAAGTAGAGGGAAGGTTTCATCTAGTATCCCTCTAACGACTTTCTTTGTTTCAAAACGGACCCATTTAGCTTCTCATTACGAGCTACCTGCTACTGCTAACTTTCACTGCAAGCCTCTGGCAACCAGTTGCAACAGTGTTGCAACGCAAGCTTTTCCAATCTATCGCTTTTCTGTGCAGAGCTCAAGCGTGTACGAGGTGTCACGGGTCTGCCTGCCTGGCCCTTACGAAGATATCGCTGCACTGTTTCTCGCAAAAGACGCAAGCAGCTGGCAACGGTATCAGTGTCAATGCTATGTGCATACTCAGTATATGTGAAATAGATGTGGTTATGATAACGGTGATGATGATGTTAGTACTGTAGCTGTATTTACAATTGCTACTATGGTGGATACTGCTAAAGTAAATATTTGCCTACCTGGAATGTACATACGTTGGCCACTATCAACACGGACCAAACATAAGAGACTGTACGCCGTAAATGTTATGTGCTTATATTAACGCCACGCTCACGTGAGACTTATTGGGTAAAACGAGCCCTACGGCATGTTCTACTGTTGCTAGACAGCCTGCAAAGCGCCTAAGAACCAGAATAGACATGCGGGTTGACCTTTTGAGATATCGTTTGCCGTGGCGCGATTCCTGCTCTAGTAGCCTGGGTTTGCGCTTATATAAATACGCTTTGAGTCTACAGGGAAATCCTAAATATTTGTGTTCCTAAGGACTACTTCAAACGTTGTAACGGAAAGCTTAATTTGCTTCTTCTGTCGTGATAATTTGCTTTAGCTCTGTCGTTTTTCTCGTGTTTTCTGTTTTAAGTCATGTGCCGAATCAGAAGCTGCTTATACAAACTCAGAACGTGTCTTTATTCCAGTAGCTAAATCGGCTTATGTCTGGAATGCTTGCAAATATAAGACGCCGTAGAGAAGAAGAACACCTAAACGGCTATAGATATTTCCATTAGTGGGAGACTACAAACTATTAGAAGTATAGCGATTATAAGAATACCAACGGGAATTGCAATCCAATAACACTCGGGATTACATACTCGTACTAACTTTACAAGGCGTATAGTATAATTCGTTTAAACATGTCGGACACTCCTTTTCTTTAGGGTAACGCATTATATTTATGCATCTAGCATAAGAGAAGTGCATACAGAATTAGCTTAACGTTTACTAAACCCGCTTTACTTTTAGCAAGTTTCGTTTAGCTTAAACATGGGACTGCCTCGTAAGTTTTCCTTTTTTTGCAGTACGATTACCATTACGGTGTTCCTGCTGTCATATTTATTCGTAAGAATTTTGGTGATCTATTGCTGCTATGCCCCCTTTCGATATCTCCCTTTTATTCGGATAGATTTTTTGGGTTAGCATGTTTGTTTTAAATGTGTGGGTGTTGTTTACAGTACGTTTCATTACGAATAGAGGAACTGTTTCTACGGTTGAGTTTTAACATATTAAATGCAAGCCGGCTATTCGGAAATAATAGGCTTAATCCTATAAGTAGTTTCAGCTTCTTATTTACCTCCGTCAAAAGCTCGTCTGCTTAGTGACGCGACAATGTCACGTGCCCCACGGAAGCTGCTATTTCTATGTGGAGGTTTTGCCGCACGCAAAACATGCGTGCTGCTATTAGGCGCATGCCACGACTGTCTTTAACGGTATAATCTATGTGGACTTATTAGAGGTGTCCGCTTAACTATCTGAAGTTACGCACATGTCAAACACATTTTCTGAGAAAGTGTGGTCCAGCAGGTACAGCGAACAGTGTAGCAGGTTCACTTAAAATACACCTGTTTGAAGCGACGGACTCATGCTCACGGTCCGTCGAAGTCGGGCAGTTGGGCCTCGTTCAAGTTTGTTCGGTGCACACGTCTCCTACAGACGTCTCGAGCCGACCGGCCGGTGAGACAGCCTCCTCACAAGATGGCAAACCTTGGCGGTCCTTAGAATTCCGACAGCACGGGTATGCACGGGTCAGCGGGTACTAATTGGTTTAACGGAGCTACGAGCTGTCTCATGCGGTCGCTTCCTAGCGCCCCCCCCCCCTCTTTCTCCCCTCTCTCCCTCTCTCGCACGCTTCTCTCTGTATCTCTTGAATAGCAGAGGGAACAGGAGGGGAAGGAGAGCAAAATAGAAACAAGCGCAAGCGCGCTCGACGGCTCCGTTGCTGGCTCAAAGTAAGTCTGCTTACGAATGCATCTCTCGCGCAAGCATTGGGAAATTCTCCCAGACCTGCGGGGGTGGGCTGGGGCGTGGGCCACGACGACGACGATGGCGACATACGACGATGACAGGGCCAGCTTTTAAGCCAGCTTTTGAGTGCCCTAGAGGCGAAAAGAAAAATGGCGTCGACCTGACGCTTGCAACGACAACAACACCACCACCACCACCACCACCAATCAGAATAAGTTGGGGCCGAGCACGCAGGCTCCCTGTTTCGAAGGTGGATGGGTGGATAGCGCGAGCGACAATTTGCGGCCAAATAGAATCTTTGGGAAACGCAAGAGCTTGCCACCACCCCAAACAAAGCTAGGAGGTTTGACAAGGCCCGCGAGCTATAAAATAATATGTACGGGTGAAAAGACGGGCGAAAAGACGGGCGCATTTCAGAGGGGTGAACAACAACAACAACAACAACAACATATACACTTTATTCTTACTTGGCTTTCTTCCCCTATTTTTTCTTTTTTTCTATCTGCGCTTGTTCTCGTTTTGAACGCCTTTTTCAAATTTCCTACGCCGAAACATCTTTATTCGAAAAACCTTTTTCGCCATAGCACCTCCCTTGGACAACAAAGCCCCACCCAGACACGCTTACACTCGCATAGAGACGATACGAGCACGTATTGTGAACAAAAGTCGACTGAGTCTCACGAAAGGCATTCCAGCGGAATTGCTCCTATTTGCTTGTCAGAAGGTGGAACGCAGAGCCACACAACAAACATTGCCACTTGTTACAACTTGTAGGTTCTATCTGTAGACATGATCTACAAGCGGCTAGAAAAAGCGCCTCGAAGCATTAGATGTTCATCTCTATTCGCCTCTATGTTGTTTTACCTGTCTGTCGTATCGAGCTTACGCTCTTGCTGTTGTTGAGTCTCTTCGGCGCCGCCTGGCTCTTGTCATTCTTGATTCGTACGGCTCTCCGTTGCATAGTTGACGACGGAGTATGTAACAACCTTTTGCCTTCAGGTATCAACATGCATCAACACCTGCCGTGAACGCGTGTGAGGTCATGTGGGAGTAGCGTTCACAGATGTTCCTTGTGTGTCCTCGAAGACGTCACGTGCTGTGTAACCCGCGAAAATCCCCCTGTGAGAAAAGTTTATCGTTAGGATTTTTTTCAAATAATAGGCTACTGAACGAAAAACTGAAGCTTTTTTTGCAAGTGGGTAATTAAACGTCTCTGAACTTATATGCATGTGATCTACAGCATAGGAGCTACACTTAGTCGCTAAACACGCAGAATTGCGTAATAAAAAGCTAGTCGATCGGCACCTCGCATGTATTTTCCTCCCATTTGCTAGAACTTCGACTCAAGCAAACACCATACTAAAGACTCAACAGCTAATTTATAAAACTGTATACGTAGGTCGTAGTTACACAAGCGCGTGTCGAGATAGAGTAGTTGCCAGTCTGTAAAGCTGTTCGACTTTTTATTTGTTTAGAAATTTTTGTTTAGACAAATTATTGAAAACAATTCTAAAGAAGCGTTTCAGCTTTCCTTTCAGTAGCCTATTACTTTTAAAATTTCCTAACGTTAAATACTGATCACAGGCAGGTATTGTGTAAGTTTTTTAAAGCAAATAGATGTTACGCAGATATGAGTCTACGCGTGTTTGAATACTGTCCGTTGTCCTGAACATTCGCGCTATGAATCACAGGGCGTGGCAATTGGCTGTGCCTGGAGTAACTAAAAGTAACTGATTTGTTTAGGAAACTGGCAAAGTTTACATTAAGTGCTTAACGTTAATGCTTTTTAGAAACCCAACTGATCCAATGTTATTGCGCGTGGATTTAAATAAAACTAATAAGCCTAAAGGAAAATGCAGATAAAGTTTAAATACAACAGACAAAAGTGCTTGCTTTATGTAAACGCAAAAAAAGGAAAATAAGTACCAAGCAAACATTAACAGCAACTAATAGCAATATTGAATAACAACAACAAAAAATTGCAATATCAACGATGTGAAAAAATCAAGAAACAACTGTAATTGGGCGTCAGCCAGTTCAGGAACCACTCAGCCTGCTTATAAGAGAATTGTGAGCTTTGGTGCACTGGTACGCCTTATAACGTTCATACTAGTGGGCTGCTCCTTTGCACGACAAAATGCAATGTTTTTTTTTCAGCAGAGCTTTATATGATATCACCAGAGCTTGTCTAAAAGCTGGTTTTGCGAGGGATGCGGGCACAAGAGGCTACGCCCTCCACAGCTGGTCACTGCCCGACAAAGAGACGACATGCATTGCAATAAATCCACGACTAAAATCAAGTTTAGTCAGCCCTCATCGGTGTAAGTGAGGCCGTCTTGCCGATACACCGGAGCATTACGGCTTATCTTGCATTATCAGGGCGAGACCAAGTCCTACACATGCTGCTATCAGTGAGACCTTCAGTAAAGCCCGTAGGCAATGGAAGTTTTCGTGCGTCTTAGAGGCGTTCGGCCTGTGCGCAAAGAGCGACAAGGGTCCAGACGGACCTATAGCTCCTCGCACCCTTTTTTTATGGTTAGTAGCGGTGCATTCGAAGCTAGCCCACCTCGCAAAGGCCAATAAGTTGAGTAGCTGCTTATCAATTAGGTACCCCCATGAATGCTATCCACTAGCATTTCGAAACTTGGGTACTCCCTGCGTTCGAACTGAGCAGACAATTCGACAGGTCAGCAATCGCTTATATGTTTCATTCGGGGTAACACAACGTCCTTCTTTTTAAGCGTGGCGGTCGTAGCTTATGCGGCTAGAGTTCATCGTTTAAAAACGGAGGCGTTGCCATGCATGAAGTCAAATTCTAACAATATCATCAAATAAAATAAAAATTAAATAACTAACAATAATTACTTTGCCTATTCCCATTTGTACGCATACAACATTAATCCTATCAAAAATATTCACTAAAGGGAGTTATTTCTCTTAGCTAATATGATGGCAACTTCTTTATCATAATAAAATTTAGGAAAACACAAGGAAAATACGAATCCTGCGTATCTTATACTAAGGACCTTCTATACAAAATTCTATAGTCGACGCATGTTGCATGAACATTAAATGGAACCACGTATCTCGTTTACTCTTTCCGATAATAATAATATTAATAATGATAATGATGATGATAATAATAATAATAATAATAATAATAATAATAATAATAATAATAATAATAATAATAATAATAATAATAATAATAAGTTGAGCACGGCCGCACCGTCTTATTTATGCCACAGCGCGACGGAGGCGGGATGGGTTGCCGAACATGCAGAAAAAGAAAAGTGGCGTAAATACACAGAGTTAGAGCATAGATACAATTTCGTGCCGATTGCAATGGAAACATTGGGCCCGGTCAGCAGAAGTACAAGGAAATTTCTAAAAGACTCAGATGATCGAATACGAGCAAACACCGGGGATATACGCGAAGACGAATTTCAGAGGCAGCTGCTTTCACTGGCAGTTTGCAGAGGAAATGCCGCGTCGATACTAGGTGCGATGGGCTGAGAATAGCTAGATGGTAACCATGAAATAACGAAAATACACATTGACACCTCACAATTGTATTGCCCTAACACATAATAATAGTAATAATAATAATAATAATAATAATAATAATAATAATAATAATAATAATACAGCAGCTAGAACCCTATGTCGGTGGCGCGGCTCGAACGAGCCGTGGTTCCCCAAAAAGGACGCAGATCGGCGTAGTTGCAACGGCAGTAGTTAGGCAGGAGCAGGAGGAGCGACAGTAAAATGCTCTACCAAGCCGCCCATCCATCCATCGAGCGTCGTCAAAACCGACCATTCTATTGAGTCAATTTATTTCGAATATCCTCCGTAACCACTGGCTCGCGGACGAGAAGCTCTTGGCCGACAACACTGGTGCCGCTGTTATAGTATTGCTGGTGAGGACACCCGACCCGCCAGCGCGGCTGCCGCCCCGCGTGTGGCCAATTCGAATTCTAAAATCTACACTCATAAACAGTAGCTATTGCGCTAGCCCTACTGCTATTACTATCACGACAATTTGCGACGAATGCAAATTGTGGTTGACGAAAAGCGGAGCGAAGCTGAGCGCGGCGAAGCTAAGCTAGTCTGTATACGAGAGGCAAAGAGGGGCACTAGTTAACGTGAGGCAACTAGCGTGCTGACCTGGAACTGACGTAGGTAGGACAACATGGCGTCTGCGCGGCAAGCGTACGCGATTTCTGAAAGGTTCGCGTGAAGTTGATGGCATGTGGAGGTCAACGACGTCAGTCGGGTCTGTCTAGACAACTAACTTTTCGATCCCCGTCCTAGTACGGCTCATCCAGTAAGGCGCCTACGTACTCTGTATGAATGAACTGCCGCACTATTCGTATACCAGCTTACGCAATGCCTAGACGGCACATTCAACGCTCTTAGAAAGAAAAAAGATGCGTACAATTCGACAAATATAATGGGTGGCTCGGCGCAAGTGCATCGTTTTGCAGGGCACCCTGCCCAGTCCAAATTAGAGGACTGAACTACGCTGTGGTGTTCGTAGACCACAAACTTGGTGACAATATCGTAAGTTCCCCTATTTGACAGGTTCCTATTCTCTGTAATAAGAATTATGTCACAGCTGCACTATGTGACACGGAAAAACAGTTAATACAATTTGGCAAATGACCTTAGTAGGTAGGTACACTGCGTTGGTCACTAGGCGAAGAAAGTTGTTCTCTTGAAAATCTGCCGCTTGGTGAAAAATGTGGGCAGTGGAGAGAAAGAGAGGGAATGTGGGCAGTGGAATACTGGTGTTTTGCTTAAAAGCGTTGATTTATTTTTTCAGTTTATTTTTACTTTACGGTAAAGCTATAAGTTGTGTGTCGAATACAACATCTGGCAAACATCCTGGTGCCACATAAGGTAGTAGCCTATATGTTTGGAAAGGTTTTTGACGACCTTTTGACACATTTCGTGGTGTTCGAGGAAGTAAGGTCTAACTGGATTTTCGGAACCCCAAGTGCTAAAGTTTTGCTTATTCACATACCTTTTACGGTGAACGTTGGTTAAATTGGAAAAGGAGATTTTATGACCACTGCCGCCAGTGAACAGCCATCTTCGTGAAAGATTTTGATAAAAAAACATACTGCATCATTCTTTATTGCTCCATCACGTACCCTAGATACTCTGCGATCCAACTCCACACGAGTAGTTGCGTTTCTATGTTTACAAAATAAATTGCGAGGAGTCCAAACTCCAGCTCTTCGCTGCTCACCTTGTATATATATATATATATATATATATATATATATATATATATATAAATAAAATATGCGTTATAAACAATTGTAGATATTTTTAATAAATATGTTTTTAGTAAGCAAATGCAATATTTGTGTTGTTAGATGAATTATATTATTCGTCAATGAATACATTTTAAATAGTTATTTTAGTGTGTAGTTAAACGAATATGTTACACGCATGGCTTAAGCGAATTCATAATCTCAAATGCATCGTTTCTGTGGCTACTCGATAAAAATATATGCGTTACAATATATTATGTTTGATTATACCGCTGCCGGCTCCGTATCTAACACCGAGGCTTTATTAAGTAGAAATTTCAAGTGGGATCTATTTGTGACAATGGATATGTTAGGCGAGAGAGGTGTTATACGATAGAAACGATATACTCTATCTACAATCTTTTAAATACAATCTAATACCACTACTGCGTAGAAACTCATCGAGCGACTAGAGTAACATGACACAACAAGAACAATAACAGCAGCAGCAACAACAGCAGCAGCAGCAACAACAGCAGCAGCAACAACAACAACAACAGCAACAACAACTATGTTGTTAGATAGGCGACAGAATGGCACTGAGACTTCGAGCCTGGAGAGCTTCGAATGGGAAATGCAATCAAGTACTACAACAACAACTACTACTACTACTACGATTGCTACGATATTGGCAGGCGGGTAAAGCCCGCAGGCACAGCCATGACAACGAACGGGCTTCTCCTCTTGATCGGTTTCCGCTCAGTTCCGGCACAGTTCTCCGAAACCATAGGTAAATATTTCGGTGTTCATTTGCAGTGCGTCGTGCGCGTACTGCACGTTGTGAGAGCCACGTTGGAAGTACACGTTTGCCACGCTGCTCTGGTAACACGTACGTACAGTGAGCGTCAGCAGCCATATTTTATCCGGCAGGACGGAAAACGGAAATTGAAACAGCAACGTCATGCGGCGTATGTGAACGAAGAAGAAGACGACGACGACGACGACGACAACGACGTAAGGTGGACGCTTTTTCGCACAGGGCTTCCCCCCGTTTCGGAACCCCCATGTCGGCGGCAGGTACTGGTTGTACGCCGTTACTTACGCAACGGAAATGGGAAAAAAACGGACGGGCAAACGGAGACTGATGAGACTCGGACAGCGGCTGAGCAAGTTACGTTTGTTTGATCTGATCAAACGTTGCAGAAGAAGACAACACTGACTCAGGATGAAAACTTCAGATCGAAGCACGAAACACGCGCTTAACTTTTGCCCGCTTGTGCCTCGTAGGCGCGATAAGCGAGATCGCGAGGTGGAGGAGCAGGTTGCGAACGGGAAACACACTCTGCGCTGCATTTCGACAACAACGCGCCGACGCGAGATGCCAATACCGACGGGGATATCTTAATGAAATTTTAGTATAACACAAGAACCATAAACAGCAACAATAGCGATAGAGATAAACGCATATATATATATATATATATATATATATATATATATTTATATATTTATATATTTATATATTTATATATTTATATATTTATATATTTATATATTTATATATTTATATATTTATATATTTATATATTTATATATTTATATATATATATATATATATATATATATATATATATATATATATATATTGCTTTTAAACATTTTGACATCCAAAAAAAACGTAGTAGACGAGGTATAGTCAAAATTCCAGTTTGACTAGAAAGTATCTTGCATACCGTTCGTCTAATATATGATGTCCGGATGATGTTCACCCCGGAACATTTTGGTATTGTCTATATGAGATACACATTTATGACTTTTCGAAATCTCCTGCCAAATTATTCCCTTCAGTTCGTCGCTGGTTACGGGTTTAGTGACAAACCCCTTGCTCTTCAAAAAAAACTTTAGAGAAAAGTCCAAAGGCGACAGGTTGCATAAACGAGGTGACCGCGGAACGTCTGCTTTCTGAGAGATCACGCTAAACTAAATCTACTAAACTTTTTTGGTACCAAACACATGTTTATAGTACAGCTCAATGAGCTCCATTTTCTGAGGGATATCCATGATGAAATGGTATAGAACGACCATAAACACCGTGCTGTCAGTGCCGTCATTTCGTGATGGCGGCAAAATTCGAAACAAACCCTCAAGTGCTTGTATATATATATATATATATATGGGGGAAACTACGCTATTAGCGGATATGGATAAATATATTACATCTTTTCGTTGTTCGTGCACCACAGACAGAATAGCAGAGTGGACTGTCGCATATGGGGAACTTGAATGCAGGACGCCGTAGTTCGGTCCGTCCCAGTCTTCGGCCACCATTCTCTGTTAACACAGGGCCGCCCCAATCGCCTACCCGCCGATATGGGCATCGTTTGACGGCTCAGAGGTACAACAAACAGAGGTCGGCGTGCGGTGGTGGCGGTGGCCTCGCAGCAGCGTTCGGGGCCTGATCGGGACCGATACTCGCGGCACACTGATTAGAGGGGGGGGGGGAATTGAGCAGCTGCACTTCACCGCCGATGGGGCTTCGCAGGCCGAGTGGGTCAGCCGGAAACGGGGAGATGAAGGACAGCCGCCTCCTTAAAAGCTATCGATTTCCGCTAAGTGTCTCTTCGGGGGTGAGGTGCACTCTCCATCGAGTCTTCATTGCCGATCTCCATCTCGCAGGCCCGTCCACCGGCACCGGCACCCGCGCCCGGACCCGGTCGAGACCTGAGCTCTTAAATTATATTCTTTTTACCAATGCCACCCACCTAGAGTACGCAAAATTTCCCGCATCAACCCCTCCGCACGCCCTGTTTTCGTGTTGGACGCCGTGCAGCGACAGCATGCGACATGCCGGATCGACATGGCGGGCAACGAGAAAAGCAAAAAAACGCGGCTAGGAAACAAGAGTAACAACACGGCCGCAACCTAAACGGTGTCCAATTTTTAGTAGTACCAGTCGAAGCAAAACTTTTCTTTTAACCAAGACCGCTTCGCGATGCGATGGATGCGTTTCGGTGAGTTGCTAGTTTCGTTGCTTTTGGTGTAAGCTTGTGAGTCTGACAGCGACGAGTGCCATCATTGCTTTCGTGTCTCAACTGTATGAGTTGCACTATTTGAAGTAAGTGAATTCGTTGAAAACGATTTTGAGCTCCATCGACCACTCGTCGTCAGCATTTTACCTCCAAAACATCAGAAATAGGCAATATGAACGTGTCGGGTGGTTCGGAGCGAGCGACAATGCTGATTTCGGCGTCTGGTCGCGGGTCAAGTGCGCCATATTCCAATCGTCTGCAGCATAAGCTCGATTATCCTAGGTCCCAAATCCCCGGGCCTACTACAAACGATAATTACTTCTACCTAATCGTCGGGGGAGTTGAGAGCGACAGTGGACAGCGTGTCTTGTATCTCAATATCGGAAATGAGAAGAGAAAGCTGTACAACGCAACAGGCGACCGCAGAACATGCCCCGCCATAGAACACCATTTTAAACGCTGTTAGTAGAGTCTAAGAGTTTCCAAGCTTGAGGAGCTTTCGCCAGCAGACCCTTACTACATTTAAAAATATTATTTACCGCTGATATTTGCTACCCAACCAGTGCGAGACGTGTATACAGAAGCACATCCTAAGCGGTAAATTGTAAACGGGTTCAGAAAACGGACTTTATGCGAGATCTTCCAACATTAATCGGGCAAAGCTCTCTCAAGACTGCCGTAGCATTGTATATATATATACATTTATATATATATATATATATATATATATATATATATTATGGACCGACATAGCCCGCCGGCAAATTTATTTGTCCATGTTGTCTGTTATCACAATGTGTCACATAACGAACTGAAAATAAACAACTCAAGGCTTTAGGTCCAAGCTGGGGCTGGTCCGCCTGGCCAAAGTTCCTCTCACCGACGCAGCGTTCCCCCTCTGAACGTCCAACGACAAGCGCTGCAGTAAGTACTCCCCCGCTCTTTTGCCTCCTGTAGCAACCACCAATCTTCTCCCGACGTCTCTGAGTAATTTTTTGGTAAGCAACCCAGGTCCCTCCAACGTCTCAAAAGCTAGAGGTGAGAACGAGTGGGGATAGTTCAGGCTTATATATATATATTCATTTATATATTATTCCTTTACTGGTTCATATCCACAAGCATGCTAGGGGCGTAAGGTTTTTACGCGAATGTTACAGTCGCACGCAGTTTGAACGTTTCACTACAACAATTTTGCTTAGCGTGCACGCAGCTGGTGAACGTTTGATGCTGAAGTGTGCGGAAACAGGAAAGTCAGTGTGCTGTCTTGTCTGACAAGCGCGGTGGATGTTGATGGTGATGGCGATCCGCAGAGCTCGATACGATACAGGAACACCTCGTTCAAGGTTTGTTCATCTCGCACGACTGTAAACGGCCAAAAGTTAAAAATTAAACACATTAAAGCGCTTCTTAATTGGCAGCAAAACTTGCTCGATTAATAATGCCGTTAGCGCGATTGCCGCACCGGGTTAACGGGGTAGCGCGCCGGACGGGAACCACTTCGTCTCGTCCTGTCCTGACGTAGGAGAGAGAGCCTATCCAGAAGATGTGTGGGCTCAAAACCCCCGAATTGCTTCCGGGGAGCCGTGGAGGGTCTAAGCCCCTTCGACCATTCTTGTGACTACGCCCTCTGCCCGCTGGGCGCTTGGCAGAGAGGGACGAAGAAGGAAAGTTGTTTTAACAGTGCTACCGTAGCTGGTCATGTTTTGCTTGCATAGCGGCTGACGTATGCTAGCTAGAAGCGTCATCTCCGCTGCAATGGTTTGTGTTTGGAGTTGCAGCTGCAACCGCCGCCGCCACTGCCGACAACAATAAGCAATGGACCGCTCTGTGCCCCAGTGCAGCTGAACCTTTCCCTCACATTTTGGTTAGATGCTTCTTAATGTATTGTTTTACCATGCTTATTTCCTATAAGCATGGTTATAGTCATTGTCGGCGTCATGCATGTGATTGCAGCTAGTGCAGTTAATCGTTTCGCGAGAACAATACCGTTTTCGGAAAAGTTCGAAGACCTCGAAAATACGACGCTGGATAACCTTCGACCTCGGTGTGTCCATACGTATCTGGATATCCATGGATGCATATATGCACACGGACATACATTTACTTTAAATGCAACCTTTATAGCGATTAAAGGGGAAGTAGTTCATTAAGAAGGTGCATAGTAGCTTGGTTGGGAATTAAGTGTGCGTTTTACATAGCAACTGAACGTTAGATCATCACGAGGAAAAGAGGTCTGTATTCCTAGATCGGTATTAGAGAAGTCGGTGAATGTTGTCTCTCGAATTTAAGTAAAGTAGAAATATAAAATAAAAGTTTATCTAGGACGTATTAATATATATATATATATATGATACCAATGAGAACACCGATAGGTAAGTGTGCGGGGCTTCAAGGAGACTACGTCGAGAAAAAGATCCTACCTTGAAGTTAAAATGGCTCGAAGTCCGGTGAATTGATACCTTGTTTTACATATCGTAGCTTCTTACATAGCGTGGCGTCTAAATGGGCGATTTCGTGCTATCCCCGCGTGGATTAAATTCTCATAAATGTGTCGCTAATCAATCGTCGTCTAGGCTGTAGTCATATCGGAATCATTTTACACGTTTTCCCTGCCGACACGGCTAATACATTAGGCCGTTGTTGCACCTTGTTCACAAAACACTAACTAACGTGCGGTAATAATACGATATTGCGGATTAAAATTCAGACATCCTCTGTGATAAGAGTTGTGCGCAAGTCCTCTGTAGCGCGTGCTAAGCTTGAGTGGAAAATACGCATTTATAAGGACATTTTAACAAATCTTTTTTTTTCACCATAAAACACAGTAGCGCAGTATAAGGCAGTTGAACTTTTTTCAGGGGCGGAAAATTCATTTACGTACGCCCTCTGATTTTATGACGGGTAGTGTTGGACTAAACGCACGGGTTGAGGTTGACCTGGAGAAACTTGATCATTGCTCGTCCTGGGGAATTTTAATTTGGGAGACGTTGCCCACCTTTTTCCATTCTCCCGTTGGCGCGAGGGTCCTACGGCAAAAGTGTTGCCGTCTTTAATCCGACTGGGTCGGCGGTTCAGCGGATCTGGGAGCTGGAAGAACGACGGGCCGTAGCTCTGCTTTCGTTTCTTCCCGCAGGGTCGGCTCCCTCCGTTTTGCGCGATTCTTGTAGATGTATGCAGGCCATGTTGCCGGCCCTCTAACCCGAGACCTTGACCACGATACAGCGTGCCGTCTACGCAGCCGCAGCATGTTCTGGCGATCCGCATCGAGGACAAAGACGGTCGGCCACCCTAGGCGCCGTGCAGGCTTCAGTTCTGCGGCCAGGTCTCTGGCAGTTGAAGCACGTGGGCAATCTCTCACAGACCTCAGGTTTGCACCTACTTCGGTCCCCTGTGATCAGCCTGGTGACCTGTAAGGCAGTTGAACCTATGGCTATTCATTGTTTATGAATCAGTTACGCCGTATCAAGCTGCCTGCTCTAAAAATCGTATATATATATATATATATATATATAATATATATATATATATATATATATATATATATATATATATATATATATATATATATATATATATATATATATATATGTTTTAGCAGAGTGCGGTCGTGTTTGTATCAAATGGCATGTGTGAACTGCACCAGTAACCGATGCCTAGTCAAAAAGTGCAGGAACGCTCCGAAATCCACAGGCTATCTGCATTTATCAGCGTCCCCTCGTGCCCCGTTTACGTCATTGCACGGTTAAATAAGAGTAAAAATATTGCCGGCGCACGGGTCCCCGTCACATCGCTGCCCTAAGTTTGAATGGAACGTCCAACAAGACCATTACGTTCGCTTCACTAAAGAAATTGAGGCCAGCAAATCGCCTATGTAGAACGCACCTGCCACGCTTACTACTCGCTTACTAACCGGCATTGTGTCCAAAATGTTTCCGTTCTTTCTAAGCTACCCTTGTTTAACTATGCATTAGATAAATAGCTATTTATTTTCCGTATATTACATTATGTATGTGGGACACATATCACGGAGGATTAGCTAAGCCAAAGTTGCTCAGCGGGCGTGTATTGTGACTAGCACGTGTCCGTTTCGTTTAGGCCAGGCCGAGACCACTTTAGAAGTGTGCCCCGAACGCAGGCCGCTTTTCCACGTTGTATGTCAAGATACAGACGTTTTTTTTAAATACGACGATAAGCTATCACTGGTTGACAGGTTTAACAAAGTGCCGAAGCAGCTGTGCTTGGTCCGAACACCAGGAGCACCCAAGGTCCCAAACGCGAGAGGGCAGAAGTCGTGGGGATACCCGATTGATGAGTAATATCTTAGCTTGCTGGTCTCCGCAGGGTGGGCTGCATAGCCAGCTTCGGATGCGCCGCTATCGACTATAGAAGGTGCATTACATTCACTTACAAGAATCATCGATGCTTTTCTCGACACATTTTTAACACGACACGTTCTGTCACGATTTAAATTGATTCTATATCTGCCGATTTTACATGAGTTGCTACCGTTTAAACTGTCCTTGACGCTACCGCTACAAGGTTTTTCGCTATTATTTCTTCTCTAAATGTTTGCTTTCGTGAGTACTGAAACTTTAAGAAGGATACCTATAGGTCCCTCTACTCTGCATAGGTACAATTACGTCCGCGCTCATGTTTATTTTCCATAATCTTAGATAAGGATCTCACAGTAAAACATGTGCCCTGTGGAAAAAAATGCCGCCAAAGCCTCAGTGGTTCTGCAAAAAGATCTTCCGGGAACCAAAGGAGCAACCGGCGCCACCTCTTAGCATGAGTACTAGATAGCTTTATGTTATATGCCGTATCCCTATTGAAGTGCATGACTACCAGGGCTACAACACGTCGCCTCTTCAACAAGACTCAAAGATCGCGCCTCAACATCGCACGGGCAAGAAGGCGCTCCACATCGCACGGGCAAGTCGCACGGCGTCCATAGCAGCCATACAAGGCCTTTCAAGACAGATCCTCTTACACCTAACAGTAAAAGAACTATCTTTAAGCTATCCCTTAATCAACATCCGGATGGAGATGCTTGTAATCAGCCGAACAGATACTTTAAGCATATAAAACTAACAATAGAAAGCAATGCAAAGGCGCCACCTTAATGAGTTATGGTGGCTGCTTTCAGTCATATCTGCACCGCATGGTAAAAGCCGACTCCCTTTTATGTCGTATATGCAGCTGAGGAGTTATTTTCGATGTAAGCCACTGTTACGAACACTACATTATTTGCATTACTGAGCGAGAGCGATATCATCGGGACCTAAGGCAAGGAAGACCCCTGACATAACAAGCCCCTGCAGAGGCGCTCCTCAAAGATGAGCTCTGGTATGTAGTAAAAAGGTTTGCAGAATTTGTCTCGCAAAGGTGATCTACGAGGCTAGTATGCTTGCCATAATTGTCATCTACTCAGCTGCCGCCTATTCGATCTCTGCTCTTGACTGATTTTTTAGCACTGCTCATTAAGAACAGGGGAATATGAATATGCATAAATACTATGGAATGCGATTTTCACTGCGCAAAATAAGCAACCATGCAAAAAAGCAACCTAAATACAATATGTCTTATTGATTTCTCGATCTGTTCTATGAGCACTTGCGAGTCATTCTGCAGTAAAAGGTTCACCTTCCTCATCTGGCTGTGGCGGCGATCAGTACAGCATTTCCCATGCAGCCCTTTTCTCTCGTGTTTTTCTTTATCTTATGGTATGCCTCTGCTGCGTTTTCCATTTCCATTGTGGTAGTGGTGGTACTAGTAGTAGTAGTAGTACAATATAGTAATAGCAAGTCGTCCTTGTAGAGAAGTCTCAGGCGAGTGCTACTTTTTGGGCTCCGTGCAGCAAGTGCATCCAATTTCCGTTTCCTTCTTAGCCAGTGCGCCTATTCCAGCTCAGCTCATGTCCCCGAATCACGTTAGCACGTGATTTTTCCCCCTGTGTGTGAGCCTATTCGCGTTTAGCCTGTAATGCGATTTGAAAGCGGCTACTGCAGCTCGACTAACCTGCTTCTACTGCTGCTGCGTCTATTACATATACATGGCTACTATTGTTACAGACTCACACGAGACGTGGGTCTGTGTGTGCAATATGGTACGGCGGTATTTGTTGGTGTTACCTCCAAAAGAGCGGCACGTAGACCAGTAACACCAGTACCGGCAACGGCCATACGGCGACGATAAGAGAATAGACAACAACAACAACAACAACAACGACCGAAGCCGCTAAATACCGCATTGTAGTTCTCTGCCCTTGTATAGCATTTTTAGCTTTGTTATTAATTCGTACATTTGCTTGCACTTAGGCAGGCTACAAAATATGCGACGGCGACGACGACAACAACAGCAGCATCAGCAGCAGCAACAGCAACAATATAAGCTACAATAACAACAGCAACAACTACAACAACAACATAAGCAACAACGACAACTACCACGACGACATAACTAACGACAACAAATACGACACAGCACGCTCACTTGCATCCGCAAGTCTCCCTGGGAACGATTGGTGTGACAGGTCTTCCTTAAGGGGCAGACACTTACGGGTTAGGGGATGGCACGTAGTCCTTTTGCTTAGCCCCAGTCACCCACTAATCGGACTCTTACTGATGTGCTTTGTCGCCTACTGTACATAGAAGTAGTAGTCGTAGTAGTAGTTAGTAGTGTTAGTAGTGTCAAGCCCGGTGGCGTGGTGGCTTAAGTCTGCGTCTCGCAACCGGAGGAAACACATAGGTGCGCGGGTTCGAGCCCCATTGTTGCAAATTTGTATTTATGGGAATCCGTCTATGAAGCAATGTGAAAAACAGTTTCGTGGACGTTAAATCTTGGCTGTCAGCCCGAAAACTTGTAGGAGTAAAAGTAGTATTAGTAGTAATAGTTGCACCACGCTACTGATGTTTCCAGGATGACGAAGGCGTGCCTACAGTGTGTGCAATCTGTATGTGCGTATAGGTGCGTGTCTGCGCGCCTGTGGTGCAGTACACGCGACGACAGATAGCAACGATAGAGAGCGTACGTGGGCCCACGACTCATAGAACTCCCATAGCATCCGTTCGGCGGGCTGGGAGCCTTTTGGAAGGGATGAGTCGCGGGCACACAAGCACGAAGGGTTGGCGGGCAAACACCTTGAAGGCACGAGTACGTCTTGCACGTGTCTCTCGTATAATGCGGCTGCCTTTTTGCCGCACGGCATTATAAACGCGCCTCCATTGCATGCCATGTGTGAAGTAGACACACACTTGCGGCAATGTCGTATTGTCGTTTAAATCATGTTGTTGCTCCTGTTGCTGCTGCTGTTCGCTAGTTTTGTTGTGTAGTCGTGCTAACACTTCTGGTAGCCTCTTAACTGTATCAGTAGAGGTGTGACAATAGTAGCAGTGATGTTATTCTATGTCTAGTACGACCTTAGATCGTCACACGTTTAAATGATCATGTTTGCGTTACATTGCCCCACATTACGACCCCGGGCTCACTGGTTGCGTTCGCTGCTACCGCGTGCCTTCTTCATCCTTTTAGCGGCGAGAGCGCGGTAGGCATATGAACTATCACGACGTTCAGGCACCGGCGAGTAACACGCTCAGAGAGCAGAGGAGAAAGGGCATGGCAGAACAAGTCTGATTTATGAGCTGAGACGTCAGTGATTCTTTGTCCTTCTCGCCTTACAGTTTGTTGTGTTACTTATCAGGTCGTTATCGTCCTAGTCTGTCGGAAACGCTCGGCTGAAATTACGTATAAAGCAAAGACGGCCACAAGTACGTTATATATAATTAAAGTAGTCAATGCCCAAGTAGAATATAGGGCAACAGAGCACGTTAGGGGGATGCAGACGTGGAATCAACAAAATCAGCGCGGCGCACCGGAAATGCGAGTCCCAAACACAAATTTTTGCAGCACGCGGTATGGGCATTTAAACGAGGGGCAAACGGTACGCTACAGACACACAGGATGGGACAACAGATACAGGGACATAAGAGAGATGAGGGGACAGCATGGATACAGGGAAGAGTGGGACAACAGGTACAGGGGGAAACGGGACAACGGGAGCTCTTTCTCGAGGGAGGGGGAACACATAGGAGCAGCGGAGATCAAGGGGGCATTGGAAGTCATCAAACGGCTGGCCATCAGTGGCATCGAGGGGAGGAGATGAAGGTTGGCCTAAGATGCAAAAGAGGAAGCAGGGCAAAAGGAAAGCCTAGGAGTAATGTTCCTTTTGAACGGGTTGCCATGCTAAATATGAGAGGGGGGAGGCGAAGAGGAAAGTGGGAAGAATTATATAAATTACTTACAATAAGGTCTGTGGATATCATGATAGTAACGGAAACGCATTTGCGGGAGATGGAAGTGCCGCCGGGTTTAAAGGGATATAATTGGTATGGTACAAATCGGAATACGGACAATGGAGAAAACAGGTTTGGGGGAGTTGGGATATTAACTAGGGATGCTATTTCGTGCGAAGAAGTTGTGAATGCCAAAATGAAGGATCTGGTGGTTATAGAGATACGCATGGAAGGGACAATCGGGGCCGTAATGGGGGTATACAGAGCGCCAAGCAACACGGAAGAAGAAGATGACCAGCTATTTGAAAGGGTATATAAAGTAATGGAGGAATATCAGGATAAAGGAGGGGTAATATGTTTGGGAGATTGGAATGCACATATCGAACAGCTAGATGGACGAGAAGATAGAGCGGGCAGAAGACTAATACAATTAGCAGAGTCGAGTGAGGCCCAAATTTTAAATTTGGACCCGCGGGTAGAAGGGAGATATACGTACACGCAGGGGGATAGAAAGTCATGCGTAGATTATGTACTGACGAAGGGTAAAATAGATAAATGGGTAGAAGAAATCAAGATAGACGAAGAGAAAACATACAATGTTGGAAGTGATCATAATTGGGTAGAAGTGAGTGGGAGGAAGAAGAAGCCAGGACGCGTAGTTGTACAAAAGAAATGTCTGGATAAACACGAATGGGCACAGAAAGTAGAATATATAAAACAGCTCTTAGTGGCAAATGGGGAAAGGCAGGTAGACGAGATGCATAGGAATATTAAGGAGGCATATGATAAGTGTTGTAAGATAGGGAGGGGAGTTCAAAAGGGAGGAGAACGAGGATGGTGGAGTGATGAAATAAATACGGCAATAATGGAAAGGAAACGGTGGAGTAAGGAGCATAGAAAGGTAATGGGAAGGGACACAGACAAGGCAGAAAAGTATTGGGAAAATTACAAGAAAGCCAAGAATAAAGCTCAAATGTTAATACAGGATGCAATTAAAAACGCAGACGAGAGAGAATTTAACAGGATTTTAGGGGCCCCCAAGGGCCAGCGAGCCAAACAGTTTTGGGACTATGTCAGACAGGAAAAAACAAGGATGACAAATAACGTCCAGGACAGAACATACACAATAGATGAAATGGACACCGCGTTACAAGCACTATTTTTTACGACTAATGTGAGCAGTATAGAAAAGACAAGAACTAGCACAGAAATTACAACCACAGCAGACGAGATCGAAAGCGTGTTAAAGACAATGAATCCAAAAACGGCGTGTGGTCTTGACGGGATTTCGGTAGGAATTGTACAGGCTTTGGGAAAAGAGTACGTGCACTATCTAACGAAGCAACTTAATAATATATTTGGAGGGGGCAGAATCCCGGAGGGTTGGCGCAAGGGAAGAGTTTCTCTTATTCCCAAGGAGGGGGTAGATAATGACACTCTACAAAATAGGCGACCGATCACAATTACACCTATAGCGTATCGAATATTTATGCAAGTGTTTAAGAATAGGATGCAGAGTATTCTGGAGACAAATGAGAAAATAGGAGAATGGCAATGCGGATTTAGGAAAGGATATAGGCTAGACGATCACCTTTTCCTACTAAGTCAGGTTGTCGAAACATCGAGATTGCGGGGACAAGGGTGTGTGGCAGGATTTTTAGATCTTAAGAAAGCATATGATATGGTGGACAGAACAAAGTTGTATACAATTATGCTAGAGGAGGGTTTGGAGAGAAGTTGGGTAGAGTTGCTGGAAGAAATTTACAGAAATAACACGGTAAGAATAATAATATCAGCCGAACAATCTAGAGAGTTCATAGTCGCTAAGGGGGTCAGGCAAGGCTGTCCGTTGTCATCGGTTATTTTTTTGATGTATATAGAGAGAATAGCGCGAAGGATTAATAAAACGGGTTTAGGGTGGCAGATAGGGGAAAAAGGTGTATATATTAAGACACCTGTGCTGCTGTTTGCTGATGATATGGTAGTGTTAGGGCGGGGCACTAGCGAGGTTCAACAAATGTTGAATGCATGTGGGGAAGCAGCGGAGGAACTAGACATGGTGTTTAATGAAAAAAAGAGCGCAATTTTAGTATTTAACGGAATTAGGGAGGAAAGAAAGCTTGTAGTACAGGGGAAGGAATTGGAGTATAAAAGTGAGTACAAGTATCTTGGGGTGACAATGACTACAGGGGGGAATTATCTAGAAAAAGAAGAGATATTACGGAGGAAGAAAGCTGAAAGAGGAAGAAATGCAGTAAGGTGTAAGGGCCTCTGGGGGTTTAACAAATATATAGTAACAAGGAATATATGGAAGGCCATGTATGTGCCAGGATTGACCTTTGCTAACTCCTCTCTGGTCCACAGCGCGGGGTTAGGAAAGAAGTTAGAAACAATACAAAGAGAAGTGATAAGATTTGCATTGGGTTGCCGTTTTAATTGCGCTAGGGAATTTCTTGAGGGCGAAGGAGGAATGTCAAAATTTATACAAAGGGAAGTACAAAGTAAGCTAAGATTTAGTGTTAGGATTAAAAGTGTCACAAATAAAAGATGGGTTAAACAGATGCAGCTGGTAAAGACGGCACTAAAGATGAAAACGAAGTGGGATCGCAGAGTAGAATTTGCAGCTAGGGAGATTGGGTACAATAGTCAGAAATGGGCCACAGCGGGAATATCGGAGAAGATGGTGAAATTGAGGGTGAACAAGTCATATACAGGCAAATGGAAATTGGCGATGGGTTCCAGATCGAGTTTGGCAAGTATATATGGAAAGGAAAAGACGGAAAGGGGCGGGGTAGAATGGGTATACGATAATTCAAGAGCGAGCGGGCTATTGGCAGATGCCAGGGCAGGGATGTTGGATACAAGGATACAAAGAGCTAAATATATGGAGGGACAAAGTACAGAATGTCGAGCATGTGGGCTAGGGAAGGAGTCAATTGAGCATATTGTTAAAGAATGTACAGCTCTAGGGGGAAGCAGAGATATAGAGCTGTCGGATGCCCTAGCTCTAGGACCAAACGTTAGAAAGGACCTTGTCGATATTACAAAGAAGAGGCTGTCCCAATGGAAAGCAAATACTCAGTAGGTATGGAAGTGTACATTGATTATTCAGATGCATAGGTAACATATATGCTGCCGCCCTAAGCGCCCCTGATAAAAAAGGGTGACATGTGTATTTAGGTATGCATGCCAAGCGAATAATAAATCAATCAATCAATCATATATATATATATATATATATATATATATATATGATGTACGTAATTATTTGAAGGTACGGTATAGCTCGGCAAGAATATATATTTTCCCAATGGATGGAGATGACGGAAATATCTTGTTTAGGAGTGAGGATAAAAAATATAAATTGAATATATAAAGAAGGTGTTCTGTTTTTTTTCTCCTACATAGTTGTGCAAAATCTACGTTTGCGGTAGAAGCAATCGGCATAATTCTGAATGACTCACGCAAGTTAGCGAAGGGCGGATAGCCAAGTTAAGAAAAGTCATAAAAAGTCGATTTGTTTTCAAAACTTACGTTGAAGCCTTTGTGTGCAGAACCGTAAAATTTTGCCATTACGATAAAAACATTTATGTCCAAAAGACTATTCTCAGGCAATAGCAAATTGAATGTCTATTATTTTCGTACGAAAGTGATGGTGCTGCGTTATGTAACTGCCGAGTAACTAAGCTGTTTCGGCAGTCAAAGTTGTCATGTTTACGCTGAAGCTTTTACGTTCAAAATCGTAAGATTTTCCCAATGTGTGTTTTCCTTCCATCCAAAAAAAATATTGTTTTGCCAAGTTCTACTAAACCTCAAAATATATACTTAACTTTCTAATACACCCTATGCAAGTATGCAGGTCTTTGCTTTGGATATGGCTGTCGAAAAAGCTTAGTTTCGGCAACTACGTAACGCAGCACCATTATTTCGGTACAGAAAGTATGGGCATTAAAGTTGCTATTGCCTGAAAATGTCTTTTAGGCGCAAGTTTTTTGTCGTAATGGCAAACTTTTACGTTGCTGCACGTGAGAACTTTTTATAACTTTCCTTAGTGTGGCTATTTGCTTTTTCCTAGCTTGCCTCTGGTGTAATTCAGATTATGCAAAATTTGCCGCCGAACGCGCCAGTATGATTGGATCCTTTACGCGTGTTGCACAACTTTATAGGAGAAAAAAGGGAAAGGAACGTCGTTGCTTGTGAGAGGAACCAAAAAGGGATGAAGGAAAAGGAAGAAATCTGCCGTGGCGTCCGGGAGTGCAAACCGCAATTATCAATTAATCTACTAAAAAAAGTATGACCTGCCAGTTAAACGTGTTAAAAACATTTTAAACGTCAAGAAATATAAAGATTATAAAATAGTGGGTCGTAAGGAATGCCGTCAGGTTCTCGGCCGCACGGAAAAGTACTCGGTTAACGGATCCCAGAGTAGACCTGCCTACCCGGAAGCCAAACTGACTGCTTGAGAAGGCATGTGTGACTTTACTCTTTGCTTTAAGGCATTCTGTGCTCAGAGTATTTCCTCCCCCGTAACTGGGGTGATAGCATCTGAATGCACTAGAATCTCTTGGAGTTTCGCACTACCTTAGGCGGGAATAGAGCGACCAGCAGTTCAAGCGCCCTGCCAAGTGAAGGGATGGAGGCGGGCTACGGAGTTTGCCCATGACAAGTTGATAAGGAACACCCGCCCCACGGGTCAAACTCTATTGCTTCCACCAGACCCTTCCAGAACGTAGCCCTAGCGCAAGCAAGCGTGGATCTGGGCGCGTCGTACTTTTCTGTAGTGGCGCTCGAGTTTCAGCACTCGTTCCTTCGCTGCGATAAGTGAGTATTATTGTCTCCGCCGCCTGAAGACCAATCCATAAACAGGCCCGCATTAGCACGCAGTTGACATTTGTACAGTACCTGCGCGTCTCTTTGACCGCCAGGGTTCTACTACGGCTTTGCAGGGCGTGAGCCGCGACCTCTGCGGAGAGTTGCCCGGCCACCTGACAAGCCGTCCAGAGAATATTAGCGTAGTACGTCCAGAGGCTGAGACTGAAGTTAAGGCTGTTCCCCCCTCCTGTAGGACCGACTGCTTGTTAGTCAGCGGACGAGATATGATTGTTTTTCTTTCTTTCTGTTTTTGGTCCGTCTCCCGCCCTCCCTTCGGAAGTCTTGCCGTCGTGTCCATTTCCTGGTCCCACCTGGGAGTTGGAGCAGCTACTTCAAGCTTATGAGGCTTCAAACGTATGAGGAGGTGCACTTCCTTCCAATGCTATATTTTGCCGTTTTGGGCAATGAATTTATATATACAAGTAGCATCTACCTGTTACACTTTATACTGCAGTATTTATATATTTACCGTTTATGGCAATATAATCTCTATATTTGCGGACTATACTCGCATATGTCGCCAACGAGCCAGATGCCGACCCAGTAGCGGCGACGTCACCACGAGGCTTCACCTCAAGGGATTCACAAAAGTTTACGATTTTGAAGATTAGCGATGCACCGCAAATCAAGGTGTTTATTGCTAATACAAATCCGGCCAGTGTTATTATTCTAAGACTTTACCACAGGTCTATGAGAACACGTTCGCACCGTTCTCTCGCCGCATCTAGAGTCTCGAATCCAGCTCATTGACCCTACTTGGCACCGTGCAATTTATTTCGTTTTTATAAGTAAAATTAAAATAAAACTTTACTACATGCGAATCGGTGCTTGAGGACTCAATGTGGAGCTAGAATATGCCTCACGGTGAGCTCCAAGCCCGTATAGTACATAAATTATTCTAGAATTAAACACAACGTCGTTAAAACATTTAAATTCTAGGTTAAGTCTATTGATACCAGATATGCTAATATTAACGTATACTGTTGTGTGCACTATGCATTAATTGTTTCCTAACTATAACTAACTTGCTACATGAACATCACTGATATGCGCACACATTTTAAGGATGTCACTGCAGAGCACGGTGAAAAAATACAGACACATACGAATCGAATATTTCACTTACTCAAAAAATGCACATTCATCGGACTATTTATTCAATGTCAAAATATCCGAGGGGCTTCACAATGGGTGTCTCGAGCAGTCGAACAAAAAGTGCAAATCAGCCTATCACGAAGCTATGGTATCTTTCTAAGAGAAAGCAAGAAGCCTTTTAATTTCCGGAATAGGTGCAGCTGCCTGCGGATGGCCACTGATGTTGATAACAGTTCGTTCAAATCCCCCAAAAAACCGTTTTACATCTCGACTGTTATATATATATATATATATATATATATATATATATATATATATATATATTATACGCTGTACCTCGTGGATTGACAGAAATTAGTTAGCACGAATAATAAGCACACGTTACAAATAACAACCACTACGCGTGTAGTAGTCAATCGTATAGTATGGAAATTGACAGGATAGTGAGCAGAAAAGAGACAACTTTGTTATGAAACAAAATGGGCAAAATCAGAGCAAATTAGGCTCCACTTGATTTTGTTGTTGCAGTTTTGTACCAAGAACACAGCTGCTTTTTGCTATGGCCATTAAACTTGCAGCCTGATCAAGGACTATTGCTAGTGGAGCCGTCTTTAGAGCGCAACGACTGTCGTAACAATGCCTAGGTCTACACTTATCAAATTATGGCGATGATGGCTGTGTAGTAAGCAGCCCTAATGAAATTGTTGCAAAGTGATAGCGCATTCTCACGAACTTACGTACAAGCATGCCAGGTACAGTGGAACACTCAACTGGCCACGTTGCGTATGTCGATTTAACGACCGAGCACAGATTTGAGGTCCGCTTCAGCAATGCTGCTCCGGAGGAATTCAACGGCGACGCGAATAACGGCAATAAAGGCAGCAAACGACAGTTGTATATATATATATATATATACGAATTCGACGACCTCCTAAAATGTGACTCATTTTCCGATATAGACACCCCGTATATAAATATATACGAGCATATATGGGACATTATATATATATATATATTAAATGTCCCATATATACTCGTACATAAATATATACGGGGTGTTTTTACCTGTAAATGGGTCACATTTAAGAGGGTCGTCGAATTCGTTAAAAAAATTTTAATAAAACGAGGAAGCGAAAACATATATATATATATATATATATATATATATACGCTCGCGCGGAGACAAGTGCTTACACATGGTTATAGGGTAAAATTGTGACTACGGCATCTGACATTTTTGCTAGATGCCGTACCGATTTGGTCGCAACGAGGTGCTGGTAGTGGTTCTGCATCTACTAACACAGCACTCATCATATATGGCGGCAGATCAGCGTAATGACTTGTGTATTCATTCATACGTGGGCGCTTAGCAAGCGGAACGTCGATTGTGCAGGGCTGTGTCAGCGCCTATGTATTTAATGGCGCGGAATTAGCATCACCGCGCAGTAATCTTTTATGCAAATACCGGGTAGCCCTAACGTATGCTTATTATTGCTGATGTCATTGTTACTATTACTCATATCCGGATCCTGCTTAGTTATGTCATATGTGCAATTGCATTCATCCTTGAGCAATACGCGCAGACGATTTTGTAGCCAGGCTAGGCAATGCAAAAACAAAATCACACATATATATATATATATATATATACGCGCAAATTATTCGGTAAACGTAAAAGTATCATTTGATTTATGCCACGTCCAAATCGGTCCACGATTTATGGTACAAGAGTCGTAGGCCGCTTCTTTATCACGGTGTTGCATAGATATGGGAAGCATGATAGGAAATAATTCGCACACCTGATCAAACGTGAACAAAAAATCCTAGATTCGTGCCAAAATTGCTACGACATAAAAAGTGACGTGGTTTTTGGAGGATTGCGAATTGACCTAGTGGAAGCACTCAACAAGTGATAAGTACGGTTAAATATGACAATGCGAGCGTGGCTTCCCTAACATACAATAATGATTCTCACCAGCAGAGCCAGTAACGTTGTTAGTGTAGTGCTGCCAGATTTCTCGGTAAAACGCGAGGGTCATGTAGCGTTTAAGGACTATTGGATATTAGCAACTCAGTAGAATTGCAGAGCGCTCTAGGAACTAAGCCAAATGGCAAGGCGACTGTACATTGCTGATTGCGGATGACAAAAAGCTCTTGGTGCAAAGCTAGGGCAGATCGAAGAAACTGTCAGGTAGAAGAGAATGTGGGCCTAACCCTAGGAAATACCTACGATGGGGCGTTCAAAGATTTGAGAACACCAGGGTCGTTTGAGATGCAGGCATCAAATTATTTCGTCGTCTGCTACGGCGACAGACGGTTGTGTCCTGCGTGAGCTCTGTGAACATTCCTCTCGTTTTAGTGGTTTTGACGAGTTTTTCCGGACAAACTTTGTGCGAGCGCTTTTCTTCGTGTTCAAGTGCCCGGTGCGGTGTGCTCTGTGTATTTTTCCGGGTTCCTTCCTGGTTTTTGAACGCTTCGGCATTCCCGACCGAACGTCCTGATGGACGGCGATGTGGATGCAGACGGTGGGAGCAGCGGTTCGAGCGGTCACCTCCGCGGGCCGGCGTCTGCTACGCCGTCCTCGTCTGCAGCGCTGGCGGCGCTGTCTGCCATGGCGGCGGAAGGTAGCCGCACGATGCGGTCACGTTTGAAGATGTTGTCTGCGGGTGCCGCTGCACCTGTGCTCAACGTGCCGCGCACGTCGCCTGTGAGACTGGCCTCTGTCCCCGGCGCATCTGATATGGTTGCCTGCCAACCTATGGAAGTGGTTAGCCCAGCTGGTGACTCTCGCAGCAACGCTGTAGTGGCGGAGATGACAGCTGTTGAGACTACACCAGCTATTCCAGTCGCGCAGGAGCCTACTCTCAAACGGGCCCGTACTGCCTCAGATACGGAGGATTCTCGAAAAGGTGCTGGACATTCTCGGGGAGTCTGTGATACGATTGGTGACGACGGCTTCGTGACAGTCGTGAACAAGATATCAGTTCGGCGAGTGATTAAAGTTGAAGCGGAACTTTCACGCTTTCGTGAATAGGTTGGCAATGGCTCCGGTCCGGTCTACACAGTGCGGTTTACGTCACAGAATTCCACGCTTCCGGCACCTGAAGGTTCCAACAAACAGCAGCAGGTCCGGCGCCCGGACTTTTCGGGCGAACAACTGGTGAAAGTATTCAAGGCCCTTCATGACCTGGTGCCGTTGACAACGTTAGGAGGCGGTCCCAAGGGGATAACGGCCACTGTGCCCACGATTTCGGCCGCAAGCGACTTGGTGTCCGTCAGGGCGTTGGGAGGCGTTCCGGTGGTAGGATTGTGTTCCACAATGGATCAGTTTTGGGGCGTCATCAAAGACGTAAATCCGGCCTTTTCTGACGAGTGTCTGCTATCCGAGCTCGCCTTGTACGGTGCGATAAAGATAAGGAGAGACACGAGGCCCGGGCTCAAGAACGAAAAGAGCGTCCGAGTGCCGTCAACGAGGATACACGTTCTCTTCAAGAGGACGCCCCCTAATAAGGTCGTTATTGTGTGGAGGGACCATGATGTGTCGGTTGAAGCTTCGTCACCGATTGTCTGCTTTAATTGCCAACGCACTGGCCACACGGCAACTCGCTGCATTCGCGCTCGTGCATGTAGAAGATGTGGTGCGCACGACCACCTAGCCGCGTCATGTCGAAACCGAGCTCGTTGCGTAGACTGCAGTGGTCCTCACCCTAGAGGGGACTCGGGCTGTCCCGTTTTTGCATTAGCCCGCGAGAAAAGCAAGGTTTTGCTCGGTTCACGCATGCTTCAACATGCGCAGTTGTCGACGCCGGCGGCCACCCTGGTCGTTGTCCCGGATCCTGCACCTACTCGGCCAGGCACATCCGCACCAAGCACCTACGCGGCGGCCGTACGTCGTCTGGTGATACCAGCCTCTCCGGATGCGGCTCCGGAGCCTTCGGCAGCGCGTGCTGAGGTCGTGCTTCCCCCTCTTCGGCCGATCCCCGCTCTGCCAAAATCTACACTTCGTGCGAAGACTCTGCCACCTCCTGAAACAGGACCTTCTAAACAATTCAAGGCCGCTTTTCGCCGCCCTTTCAAGCGTCATTGCCGATTGGCTCCGAGTGAACCGGTTCCGCGCGGCCGCGCCGTCACCCGTGTTCGGGCGCGCCCACCTAAGTCGACCGACGACCTTGATTTCGGTTCCTTGTCCAAGGCCGTGTCCATGCTCGCTCGCATCAACCCGAAACTAGGCGACACTCTACGAGGCATTGTGAAGGCACTGCGTCCCCTGCTCGCCCTAGCCCCGTTGCTGCAAGGCTTGGTGTCTCCCACACCAGCTCCCAAATGATGAACCCTGAGCCCACTCAGTCCCCCGGCGCAGCCACCATCCCCTTCGTCTGTCCGCTTCAGTAGCAAGTAACCCTCCCGTAAGGGTAACTTGCCCCAGAGGCGGCCGGAACTTTACTCGCCGCGGTCTCCCTATTCACCAAGCTAGATGTCGTCCCAGGTTTACAACTCCCGATTCGTCTTCGACTGCTTCCTCCACGCCAGCACTCCCGTCACAGCCTAGAGAGTCGCTGGTCGACAGGCTCATACTTGCGTTGCAACAATCTAGGGTAATGCGTGTAGTCCCCCGGGCTGTGAGATCTTTGGTTGCCGAGTCCCTATGCGACGTCCTCGACCTTGTGGCCGCCCACAACGACGTCCCCTCGTGGGAGTCGCTCTTGTCATTCGCTTTCGTGGCCCTTCAACTGCCACCTCGCACTTCGTCGTCCACCTCTTTGGCAGCGACTGTTCGGTCGAACCTCTGTGCGTTCCGCGATGGCTGGCGGTTCGAATTTCGCGTAGGTAGTGTTAGAAGAGTCACATCAGATGCGTGCGACTCCCTGAGGACTCCCCTGAGGACTCGGCACGCCGCGTTTCGTCTAAACTGTCCGAGGGAGACGTTTCCGGGGCGGCCCGCTTACTATGCTTTACGGACTCGTTTGTTTCGGGAGACGAAGTCCTGGCCTCGCTTGCCGCCAAGCACCCACCTGCTCCATCGGACTCGGTTTTTCCGGACCCTCCTGACTCTATGACGCAGCGTCACTCTTCAGTCGATGATGTCTTGGGAGCTGTTGCCAGCATTCCGGCCAGTTCGTCCGCCGGTCCTGACGCTTTGCGTCCGCGTCATCTGAAGGACCTTCTTGCACCCGTGCTTGGACCGGTGGCAAGGAGACTGGCCGCAGCACTTGCCAGGGTGGTGGACGTCTTGAGATGGGGTACACTGCCGACTGAGATCAGGGAGATTATATTCGGCGCCAAGCTATTCGCACTCCGCAAAAAAGACTCATCGATTCGCCCGATCGCCTGTTCTCTCACGATACGGAGGATTGCTGCAAAAATAGCCTGTCGTGAGGCCAAATATCTTATCATTGAGCAGCTTGGCCCGCACCAGTTGGGTTTTGGCTTAGCAGGCGGGGCGGAGGCAGCTGTACATGCAGCAAGAGCCTTTGTCCAATCAAGCCCGCCCCGAGCGGCACTCTTGAAGTTGGATTTTCGCAATGCATTTAATACTATTCGAAGGGATCATATACTTCGTGCAGTTCGTGATGCGGTACCGGAAATCTTCGACTTAGTGAATCACGTATACAGAGAGCCATCCGTCCTGTTGTTTGGGGCCCACACGTTGTCCTCGGCATCGGGTATACAGCAGGGAGACCTCTTGGGGCCGGCTCTATTCAGCCTGGGTATACGTGAGCTGGTCAACTCAATACAAGTGCCTTTCAACGCCTGGTACCTCGACGATGGCACACTCGGTGGACCGATGGAGGGCTTACTCGAGGAAGTGCGTAGAATTCTTGGCTTTGAGACAGTCAGTGGCCTGGTGTTAAACACGGCCAAATGCGAGGTGTTCGCGCCGGGGACAAACCCGGACGACCCCACATTGAGTGCCTTACTTGCGTTACTACCGGGGTGTAGAGTCGTGTCTGAACACGAAGTTACGCTCCTTGGCGCACCGCTCCTACCATCTGCACTGTCGGTTCTACTCGACCCCATGATGGACAGATTATGGGCGATGCAAGAACGTCTGCCTCTGGTCGGAGCCCACCAAGGGCTTTACCTACTCCGCTCGTCGCTCTCCGCGTGTCGCATCGTACATATCATACGATCCATGGACTGTTCGGGTACATTCAACCAGCTTTTCCAACCATTCGACGACCAGGTAATGGAGGCCCTTTAGACGGTTTTGGGTCTGAACTTACGACCACGAGAGGTGCGCCAGGCGGCTCTCCCCACCTCCATGGGCGGTCTTGGTCTTCCCTCGGCCCGCTCCTTGGCAGGCCCTGCCGTGGCCGCCTCGATGCACGCTACGTCGGGTCATGTCCAACGCCTGCTCCCGCCGGGGGCTTGGGCATTGTTTGAGGCAACCCGCGACGCTATAGCGGCTGGACTCCAAGCTTCACCGCCTGATATGAATAGACTTGCCTGCCAGAGGGCCTGGGCCGAGAAGGTACACGAATCTTCGCTTACTGAGTTGCTTGAAGAATGCGGTGACGCTGGCTACACGCCTTGACGACCAATCCACCCGGATCTGCGTTGGCCTGAGACTGGGAGCTGATTTGGTAGAGCCACACAGATGCACTTGTGGCGAGCCTGTCGAACGCCTGGCCAGACACGGCCTGTCTTGCGCTCACTCGGCGGGCCGGCGACCACGTCACACCGCTCTGAATGACATTCTTGCAAGGTCGTTGCGAAAGGCCGGAATCCCTTGCGTCCTGGAACCGTCTGGTCTTTCTAGAGACGATGCCAAGCGGCCCGACGGCCTGACTTTGATACCTCTCTACAAGGGTCGTTCCCTGGTGTGGGATGCGACGGTGACCGACTCTCTGACCCCCCTCCCTTGTCGGTCCCGGCGCTTCTCGCCCAGGAACTGCCGCTTCCCGCGCCGAGACATCAAAGATAAGAAAGTATGCGAACTTAGGCCGGACGTCCCACTTTTCACCCTTCGCATTCGAGACGCTAGGTGGCCCTGGGCCCCTCACAACGACGCTAATTTCCCAGGTTGGCGACGCTTTACAGCAGGCTACGATGGACAAGAGGGCGGACACTTTCTTCTGCCAACGGCTTTCCCTAGAGATTCAGAGAGGAAACGCGATTTCGGTGCTCGGAACTATGAAAGACTGGAGGGACCCGCGTCTTCGCGTCAGGGGTCGGGCAAGACTCCCACTCGGACACGAGTGATAGATGAGGAGTGAGCCATCGGCGCCGTGGATTTAAACATTCACATGTATATATTAAATTCCTAAATATATTAATAATACAATCAAATTCTTAGACTTGAATAATATTATTACATAAAGGAGAAACTGCCTACAAGCAAAGAACTAACGCACTTGAGCTTCGATGGCCGATAGTTATGCTTAAAATACTAAATAAAATATGAGTGAAGTCGCGTGCATGTGTACATATGGAGAGGTTAGTAAAAGAAAACTGCGTGCGAGGATATCACTTCATCTTTATCACCGGCTAAAGAGATCATGCGTCTTGTATCTAACCCCTTAGCTGTGAAGCGAAACGCGTGATGCTGGATCGTATTAATTCAATTTCGATGAACGCGGAGTCTAGCCTCTCCCGAGAAACAAGGAGCACAGGAATTCTTACATTACGGCGTTTTCTCAGAGACACTGGCTCACGTAGCCTTTAGAGGCGACGATGGTTACTTCAAAGAAGGCAAGTTGGTGGTTCAAATTAAAAAAAAAAAACAGCGTGGACATGTCAACCAACCTAAAAAGCTCCTAGAGGGCAAAAACATTTAGTATACCCGAAACTGCTCGCATCTGAAAATATATAGTACTTGCAATATTAGAATAAATAAATTACCATAACGTACAAATATATGTCCATATTTACACCTACGAAGAACCTAAATATTCTCCGTAACCGTACATATGCTAGTCAACTTGCTACAATCAAAATAACGTGAGCTCCGTTGATGAGTACCGGAAATCCGTTTTTACGCAATGTGATATTTGATTACTAGTTTTTGTCTCTCTCGGACTTTCTAGATATTAAAGTCTTAAACCTGAGCGCAGTTTGATTTATGATATTTCTAGTGCTTGTTAATGAAAAACTGCTTGCTCTTTCGTAACATTTATAGGAGAAGTTCGTATCGTTCTAATGACGTTTGTCTTTAATCCGCGAACCGTTTTTAGCCGTAAGCTGAAAATATTGCATGAGCTTTTTCTTAGTAGTTTCTGAGAAGCTAGGTGAAGTGGTAGTCTTTGTTTGATGTTGCGTATTCATAATACGCAATCAATATTGGTCACTTTCTTTCCCTTCAAATCATCAAGCAAGTTCGCAACCTGATGATTGCGGGTTGCAATATGTATTCCACTGTATGGTAAAGATATTGAACTCGTGGAACTATTGCGACTCTTTCTTAAGTAGCATAAACATTACGGCTGCACTTAACTTTAGCTCGGGGGGAACCTGCATCATGTGCGGTATGAGATTACCCTTTCTCTGGCGTTATTATAGCAGATACTGCCTGCTGTGCAGACGTGTCACGGTCAATTTTTATAATATGTTCGTAGAAGTATTAAACATTTAGTTAGTTTGCGCCACAGTTTTTCTGGTATTATGCAATTATAACACTTGATCGTAATATGTTTTTGTGTAGTACACGGTACATCGCCTTTAACTTATGTATCTTTAATCGTTGGAGGACTTCTTGAATCGTTTGTTTACAGTCTATTAAATCACCTGGGACAGTTATGAGATCATTTAAACTAGCTTGCGCCAGGTAGGTTAATGCAGTATTCGCGCACCGCGCCGACGTGCAACGGGCGTGCACCGCGCCGACGTACGATGAACGTGTACCGCACCGACGTACGATTGACGTGCGCAGCGCCGACGTGCGGTGAGCGCGCACCGCGCCAACGTGCGACGGACGTGCGCCGCGCCGTCGTGGTACGCTGGTGATACCTTTAGTGGTACATGTGTGATGCTTTGGTACATATGTGATACAATTGTACCTTTTGTGATACCCCCGTGGTACCTTTGTGGTGCATTTTGCATCTGGCCCTGTCTGAGGCTGACTTCTTTGAGGTCGACACCGGGATAAAGGGGGAGAACGATGAGTGTCCCAGGAAACGGGAGGGGGGGCGAGATAGATAAGGGAGGAAACCCCTTCAGGAGTAGCAGGGCACTTCCCAGAACTCCTGAGGGGAAAGGGTAGTCAGGGAGAGGGCCCAAGCGGGGTAACTAGAATGGGGGAAGAAGGGGTGGCCACACCGACGGTGCTGGTGCCCAACTTGGACACGGAGACTGAGAACCCAGAGGCAAGCATGGTGAGGGGGGACCAAAGCCATGCGGATAAGGAGGACAATGATAAGGGAGGAAATGACAAGGGGGAAATAGCAAGGCGGGTCAAAAAAGAGCGCGTCTCAGCACACCTCCTAAAGAAACGGACAGGGACGCTGCAAGAACAGGGGGCAAAAAGGGCTTAAAATCCTGGGCAACAGGTTGAAGGGATACACATCTGCGGAGCTGCCTGTTCCGCTGTGGCCGGCTGAGGAACCAGTAGTCGAGGACTACGACTCTGCTTTAGCCAGCCTACTCACCTGGACGGGGGTGCTAGACCAGCTATGCGGAAAACACCCTGCCACCCAGGGAGAAATTAAGATTGCGGTTGAGGAGATTAAAAGGCGGCTAGAAGGATTAAGAGGCAGGGCAAAAAAGGGACATAAGGGAGGAGGATAAAAGAGCGGAACACATATGAATGATTACTCGCCTTGAGGGGGAAAACTCTGAGATGAGGACCAAAATAGAGGGATTTCAGCGGGAGGCTGAAGAAATGAAGGCTAGAATAGAGGGACTTCAGCGAAAACAATCTGAGGGAAAGCTCCGGGGGGGAGAAGGGCCAGGAGAGACGGCAAAAAAGGCCGCGGACACTGCTCCCCTGTGATCCAGATGCGGTAAGGAGGTGAATGAAGAAAGGGCCGAGGAGCTTAGGGTAGCCCAGGTTATAGCTAAGCTTGACACAGCCCTTCAGGCGGCTCAGTCGGATGAAGAGCTACTCGCGGTTCTCCAGAAAGACTGGCCCGAGAAGATGTTCCAGAGGGCCTCGTTAACCCAGCAAGGCATCTTGTCAGCAAGAGAGACCCGAGCTTTTATCATACGGGAAGGCTCAAAAAAGGACTCAGCGTTGCTGGCCCAACTAGCGATGCAGTTCCCCCCGGCCCCAGAGGCAGCCAAAGTCCCGGTGGATAGGCTCGCGGTTCTCCGGAGCAGGGATGCCTTGGAGCTGAAATGTGATAAAGCCGAGGAAACTCCCATGAGTGTCAAAAGCACGCCACGCACTTTAGTCGTTGGAGTAGTCCCTGAAGGGGCGCCAGCAGGCGGGTTTCTCAGGCTACTCACTAAGGTGGTACTCCGGAACAGCTTCAACCTGAAGGTTGACCGGAGTATAGGCGGGGTCCCCAAGACCATTGTTCTTCGGAACATTGACCCCTTCGCCGACAAAAAGCAGATAGAAGCAATGCTACGGCAGGCGTTGGGGCTGTCCGAGGACACCCCCTTCGCATTGAAGACCCCCGCATAGGGGAAAAATGGCTATTGGCAGTATCTGGCAATGCTGCCATCAGCTGCAGCTGCCAGGCTATTGTTCAGACAGAGCATCACCATTGGAGGCCCCGTTTCCAGACCTCAGGAATGGGTCTCCGTGCCCATGTGCTACAATTGTCGGGGTGCGGGACACATGGCGAAGGACTGCAAGGAGCCGAAGGTGGACGCAAAGCGATGTTATCGGTGCGGAAACGAAGGTAGTCTCGCGAGGGCATGTGACAACCCCAATTCTCACTGTCACTTCTGTGACAAAGAGGGGCACTCGGCGGCCTCAACGGTCTGCCCGGCGTTTGCTAAAGCTCTGCAGGAGCGATGCGAGGCTGTAAAGCAGATCACCATAAAGCGGACAGAAGAGGAGAGAAAGAGGATAGAAGAAAGGAAGAACGAGCTGGCTGAGAAGGAGCGCAAACTGAAGGCCATGGTGCCTACAATCGACGAAGACGGTTTTAAGGCGTCTAGGACGACAGCCAGGAGGCAACAGGTTAGTTCCGAGGGGATCGAGAGAGGGGCAGGTAACAATCACAATGATCATACAGGTCAACCTGAACCGATGTAGGGCAGCCCACGCCCTGCTGGACCAAACAATTCAGCACAGGGGTATTGAGCTTGCTCTAGTATAGGAACCGAACAAAGGCATTGCACTCCGGAAGGGTGTTATCAGCCTTGATACGGGAAATGACTCATGCACCTGGTGGACGAGGAATACTAGGCATTTATCGGCGAGAAGTCAAGGTTCCGGTTCAGGGTTCGCATGGGTAGAAATAAAAGGGCTAGGGGTTTTCTATTCTTGCTATTTTCATCAAATAGAGAACTTAAAGATTTCAATGTGTTTCTCGATAGTCTGGGGCAGAGCCTACGCGTTCATACGGGAAAGGGAATCGTCCTCACCGGGGACTTCAACTCAGCCAGCGTCGGGTGGGGCAGCAAAACCACAAATGATAGGGGCCAGGTACTGGAAGAATGGATGGCAGAAAGTGGGTTGCTTTTAGTAAACGACGGGAAAGTACCCACATTCTCGCGGGGAAACCTCGGGAAGAAGTCTTTCGTAGACCTCACGATGGCAAATTACATAGCCTTCCCAAAGATATCGGGTTGGCAGGCTGATGAGGAGGAAAACGGAAGTGACCACAGATACATCCTGTTTGAGGTCGCTACCCCCCCAAGCCAGCTGCCACTCCGCGCAGACGCTGGCAGATGCGCAAGCTAACCCAGCGGATTCTGGCGGAGAAGATTGACGAGGGCTGTCGACAGCTGTCAGAGGAAGCCACGGACGAGACCCGGATCGCAGCTTTCTTCACAACGGCCTGTGAGAAGGCAGGCCCCCGGACCAACTCTGGGGGCCGCCGGCGGCCGGTGCACTGGTGGAACCAAGAGATTGGCGAAACACGTCGTAAATGTACTAGACTAAATAGGGCTTACGCTAGACAGCGCTTATGGCTGAGTAGAAGAGTCGCCCGAGGGGAGCAAGGGTGGACGGTGAACGAGCGATCGGCCGACCTCCTGGCGTCTTACGGAGCTGCCAGACGGACACTGCAGAAGCTCATTGAGAAGAGTAAGACGCAATCTTGGAAGCTTTTGATAGAAAAGGTGACAAGGGACGTATGGGGTCGGCCCTACCGGATCGTCTTGGCTAAAAACCACCTCCTAGACTACCACCGGATGTGCTGGAGAAGACGGTTCGCCATCTCTTTCCGGACTATCCGTGGAGAGAAGAGGAGGAGTTTCTGGTTGCCCCGGAAGACATTCCGGAGGTAACGTTAGATGAGGTCGAGCGAGCAAGGAAAAGGTTGACACCCGGAAAGGCACCCGGCACGGACCGAGTTCCCCCTGGAACGGCAATGCTGCTAGTGAAGCGCTGGCCAAATGTCTTTCAGACCCTGGCCAACAGATTTCTCAGAGAGGGGCGTTTTCCGAGGCTGTGGAAGAAGGCTAACCTGGTCCTGATCCCGAAAGGGGGAGGGAATGCCCCCGCAGGAGAGCCTGCCTACCGTCACATATGGCTTCTCGACACTATGGGTAAGATCTTGGAGAACGTGCTGGTTGACCGGCTTAACGCCGAGATCGAAGCCAAGGGGGCTCTATCAGAAGCACAGTATGGCTTTCGAAAGGGACGGTCTACGTTCGACGCCCTGGCAAGAGTACTGAAACGGGCAGGTGAGCAGCTAACGAAGACCCCCAAAACACGGGACTTTATGCTGCTCATCTCCTAGACGTCAAGAACGCCTTTAACTCGATGAGCTGGAAAGTGGCAATGCAAGCGATGGAGCGCAAGGGCATCTCGCCCTACAATCCGTCGAATTATAGCATCGTACCTGTCGGAGAGAGGCCTGCTGGCCGGCGATCAGAGCCACGCAGTTACTGCAGGGGTCCCGCAAGGATCGGTTCTGGGACCGGTCCTGTGGAACCTCGCCTATGACATGGTTTTCGAGCTGCAGGGTCTGCCTGCAGGGGTGTCGAGATGGTCGGTTATGCCGACGACTTGGCCCTTCTGGTCACGGCCCGTAGTACGGGAGCACTAGAGTCAGCCGCTAATGAGGCCTTGCTGATGGTGACAGACTAGATAGAAGACCATTCTTTAAAACTGGCACCGCACAAGACTGATGCGCTGTACCTAACAGGCAGAAAAGGACCAAAAACATACAGGTCGAAGTAGCAGGTCACCCAATTGTTTTGGGAAAAAAGGCAAAGTACCTCGGGGTGATACTCGACAAGGGACTGACTGGCGCAGCGCACGTACAGCACGTGTCAGCAAAGGCCCGAAAGGTGGCCAGCAATCTGGCGCGCCTGATGCCAAGAGTCGGAGGAGTTGGAAAAGAAAAGCGTTGCCTTTTGGCAACTGCTGCAAAATCCGTCGCCTTTTACGGAGCACCGGCATGGGCAGACAGGGCACTTAGAACGGCATGCAACAGGAGGAAGCTGAGGTCGGCGCAATGCCGCGCATTCCGTACCGTGTCGACTGAGGCACTACTTGTCGTGTCCAAGATGCTGCTATGGGAGCTGCTGGCCGGAAAGCAAGCAGGACGAGCGCTGGACGGTGATCTAGACCCCACACGGGCTAGGTTAGCTACTTTGGATTCTTGGCAGAAAGAATGGGTGAGGGCAGCCGCTCCTGGGGGGGTCACCAAGGGTTTCTGGACCAAAAGTCTGATCCCGGACCTACGGCAATAATACGACTGCAAACACGGCGAGCTATTTTTTTATGCGTCCCAGGTGCTGACCGGCTACGGCCAATTCCAGACGTATATGGTTAAGATTAACAAAGCCCAATTCGACTCCTGCGTACAATGCGACTCGGGGAAACCGGATGATGTAGAGCACACTGTTCTGCATTGTGGGGCTCTCCGGGAAGCGCGGGACGCGGGGGCGGCCGCTGTGCGAGGCCGACCGGTCAACGAGGTCGTCACCCATATGGTGACTTCAGCGGCGGCCTGGAAAGAAGGTATTGCCCACATTGATGCGATCATGTCCGCGAAGGTGGTCAAAGAGACTGCCAGGAGAGCTCGTCTTGCATCCCCTCAGGCTCCGGTCGAGAGGGGAAATCTGTAGACGGTAGGCGGGTGGGTGATAGGCAGGCGGACCAAGCTAGGCAAATACAGCAAAGGATTCCCCAGATGATGACTCTCGACGCACCCACAGGCGGGCGGGCTGCGTAAGGTGTCAACGGCCTTCTTGAAGTCGCCGCCCCGCACCAAAGCGGGCTAGGGCGACTGTAGGAAGGCTGGAGTTGCGAGGAGAGGCAAACTGGCCACTTCCATGGATACGAATCGATGCCTAGCAGTTACCGTTCCCTGGGGGTGGGGGGAGGCGAGTGTTAGTGGGTTTGTGAGTCCCACACTAGTCATTGGCTGTGGTGTCGCATGTACATCACGATTCCCGTAATCCCCCATATTAATGCTAAGAGGTTTCAGCATTAAAAAAAAATTAATGCAGTATCAATTGGCGCAATATATGTGCAACCCGTAACGCCATTTCGCTCGTTGCTATACTTTATATTTATTAACCAATTCACTGGAATTTGAAAAGTACCACTGTCATTGTCAATGTCGAAATCGATAACTATTTCATTCACCTAGTGACCGTTAGGTGTAGGGAGTAGGTATCGATATCTATATCGGCAACACTTTATATATATAAATATATATATATATATATATATATATATATATATATATATATAAAGTGTGTTTCCTATCTGAGTATATGATGTATATAAGCGTATATGTCAGGTAAACGCGTATGACGGAAATGTGCACGTTTTCGAGAACTGTTTTCATTGGTTTTCCTTACTTCAATAAAAAGAACAGGAAGAAATGAAAACACGGAGCGCCCGCTCTAGCATAACGTGTAGAAGCGATTTGATCACGACTAGCAGGGCAAACCTTTATTTGGCAAGGGCAAAATGTAACGACTATCGATTGTTTGGCGTCTTGGCTGGACGCCAATCTCTGCCGTTGGGCCGCCCAGCAGCAAAGATTTGCGGTCGGTCGATTTATCTCTGCAAAGGAGTCTCGTTTTTTTAAAGTTTGATATCCGGTAGCTTTTTTTAATGTTAAAAGTGCATTTAAGTTAAAATTATTTTGTTGTGCGTTACTTTATTATGGCGGGATACTTCGCTAGTTCATGTGCAGTAGCACTGGAATACGTGTGTTCGTGTTATTAAAAATATTGTTTTGGAACACGGAGTTATAATTGTCATAATTAATATTATAATATTTATTATTACTATTGAAGTGGGAGCAATACGAATCTATAATAATATAAAGTAAGAGTATGATAGTACTTTGCGAGAGAGTTTAAATTGTACTAACCGGAACTCCATAAAAGGTCGAGTTTACGATTTGATTTAGAAGAAGGGACGAAAAACCCGTTTCTAGAATAGAAGATGTAGTAACAAATAAGTCATACAGCCCTGCTAAGAATCGAATACTCGGCGTTATTGTTGCTAATATTTGTAACACTGTTTTTTTCACATTTTTTTTATTTTTTTTTGTACGAACCGATTGTGCCCTTAAAATTTTTAAGCCATTCAAATAAATCAAACCGAAATTATCACTAAAAAACGTGAGTTGCTTTTTTTGGCAACGCACTTTATATATGTACAGTCTGCGAAAAAATATACAGTCACCGCACTATACGCATTTATTCTAACCAATCGTGCAAAGACTACAGTGATACATGCTCATAGAGTAACAGCGGAGACTTCCACTAGCATTTGGCGTCTCGCATTACTTTGAAACACGGGATCTCCACATCAGTCACAGCTACAACGCGAAAAATAGCCACTATCAAGATGCATGTCTTAGCGAGCGGAATGTCGACGTTTGGGCTTATTTCACGGCTCGAAGGAAATAAAGGCAGACAGATCGAGTGCACCCAGCAACTAGCAATATTTAATAATTAGTGAACTTTCCGTTAAGTCAGATAATTTCAAAATGCAGTCTGGTATAGTGTTGAAGAAAGTTTCGGATGACGTCCTGCGAGAGCTTGCCCCAAAGATTTACAATTGCTTATTTAAAGTCCACCGGGTTCGAAAAATATTTTTTGTCAGTGTAAACCTTTCGGGCCAGCCAGTCCTACGCATTCTCGGTGATATAAAGATCAGGTAAGACCGCAGGCCAGCGCAGGACCCCAATGAGACGTTGTTCGAACCAGCTTTCGATCAGCGTGGTTTGTGGGAATCGGCCGTTATCGTGTCGAAAAACGAAAGCGGGCCCTCCTATAAGCTGAATGCTCTTCTAGTAATACCCTATAGCGCGTCGAATTGACAGGACCGTCTAAAAACCAATCGACTCCGTATGATACCCGACAGCGGCCCAGATCATCATCGAACCGCCACCTGTGTGCCGTTTTGACAAAATTCGTTCTTACCTGCGCACATCGTAGAAATATTAGTTTAATCCATCTGGTCCATCAAGTTTTTGCTTCATTCAAAGATACCACTCGGTGCCGCTCAGTGGTCCATGACGTCGTATCACGACGAGAGCGCAGAGTTCGACGCTTTCTTCAGAACGCTTGTTTCGATTTAAATTGGCATTTGGACGCCCGGAACTAATTTTTACGCTGTAATTTTCACCTAAATTTACGAAGTTGTTCACTACTTGGGGACAACGCCCCAATTGACGGAAAATTATTTCGCGATTAGACCCCGACGTCCTTATAAGCCTTGATTTGGGCCTTTTCGACACTCGAGAGGCGCCGGCCTGGGCCCATCGTTTCAACACATAAAAGTTCTGGTAGGAGGTCTGCCTTTCTTTCTGTCGAGCCGTGAAATGAGCCCAAACGTGGCTCCGCTCTTGTCTTACTCGCCAAGACATGCATCTTGCTAATGACTGTATCACTTTTTCCTGGTGTAGCTGTGCCAAATGTGAAGATCTTGTGTTTCAAGGTAATTAGAGACATAATCTTTATCTGAGACCGATAAAGCAAATAGATCTGCTTGATGTCGGATGCTCCTGGAGCTGCCCCTAAGACAGAGCAGCTGGCCGTGTTCAAATATTCACTGACAAAAAGATATTCACCGTAGACACAAAAATCTACCCGCAAAATGACTTTGGCTTGCTACTAATTAGCGGATGTATGGCATAGAGCACATTTTCAGCCTATGCACACTTTCTCAGTGTCGCATCTAGGAGCTATGGCAACATACATTTTAAAAAGTGACACAAAAAGTTTATTTGAGTGCTCTGCAAATTACAGTAAAACCATAGATGCATGATATAATAGTTAGTTTGTGTTTTTTTTTCTTTTTTCAATACGTGTTTCAGCAAAACGGCGCACCTATCTATACCATTCGTTTAGTGCAAAGATAGCCAGCGGGACATATGAGCATGTTCTAGAATTACAGTCGTAACCGCGTAGCAGCTAGACTTAAATCCCCTGGATTACTATGTGCCGAGCCTGAGCGAGAGTTCAACTCGACATAACAACACAGATTCGCTCACTGTCACTATTCAGCAAGCATTTGCATGTCGTGTCATAGGCAGGTTCTGCAAGATATCTGTAAGCGGCTTTGGACTTGAATTGAAGCAGCGATTGAAGCAAACGGCGGTTACATTGGATAAATACACCCTTTAGGAATGTCTCTTTTGATAAAGATGCATCCACCCACTTATATATATATATATATATATATATATATATATATATATATATATATACATATATATATTTTTGTGTAAATGGTGCCGTACGGCGAGACATGCGGGCAACTACGTTAGTGCTGGAGCCCTCCGGTCAGCTGGATTCCCGTTCTATGATATATATATATATATATATATATATATATTATATATATATATATATATATATAGGGTCTTCTAAAATTCGTCCAACACACTTTGGGGTCTAGTACAACTAGGCAAAAACATAATTCTTCTACAATGGAACACGTGGGCAGTAATGTCTTCTTTTGGAGTAAAGGCGAAATATCCAAAAGTGGTTGTATCAAGCTTTTTAGCCTATCCTTTACTAAATCTGCGATTACAAGAGCCCCAGTATTCCTATCGACAAACCAATCATATCTGCGTATTTGGAGAAAAATTTGTTCTTATTTGCATTTGTTGAATTGTATTCTACGTTAGCTGAAAGCAAAACAAATATTGTATTGAAGATCATTCTCAGGAAAATAAATTCTTTGCAATTCTTATAGTTTTGCTTTTACGCTCAGTTAACCATTTTTTAGAAGATTTTCCGCCCTTAATTCAATAAAAAAAAATTTGCTACAGTTTTACTAGATCCCAAGGTTTGTTAGACAAACTTAAGAAGACCTTGTATATACAACTGTGTGGGACTTACCTACTTTCTAAATAGTCCGACGCAGCATATTTCAAAGGGAACAAGTAAGAGAGGAAGCTGAGAAAAGTGTGTTAGTTCAGCTCTACACATTTGTCAGCGCAGTTTAGGGATTTTGACAAAACCATGTATAGTCTATACAGGGCAATACAGTCTGTAATACCGTGCAAACAAATATGAGCTATTTATTAATTGTTAATTATCGTTTATGTATACTAGTAATATAATATTCAATGTATACTAGGCATATATGACCCTTGAACAACGATGCTTTCGACTTGACTTGGCTTGAATTAATAGATAATACGACATATCACTTTGCCCTAAAATTTAGCTGAGATCTTTTGTGTGATGCATATCGTCAAACGCGTTTATATATATTACAAATATACGCGTTTATATATTATATAAATATTCGTTTTAATAGTGATGCTTTTCAACCCAGTGTTTCGATGCCAATATTAAATTCTGTGAATGACTGATGTTCACGTATGGCGTTTTTTCAATTCATTTACTCTACGCATAGCTTTGATTTTAGAATAAAAACAACGTCATGTATGATATCAGCCTATTCAGAATCAAACATACAATGAGAAAGCTGGCAATCTGTGTAAACGGGAGAGGGTTACACACTAATCGGCAGAGACTAGTTGTGATCCAATTTAGATGTGGAACTGGCGTTATACTCAGTACTGTTGGTGATATCCTAGAATAGCTTAGCCGTGCCAGATCAGTAGCGTCTATGAGTGCACCGATAATTCTCGCAAGTGACTCAATTGCAGATCCGTTGCCTCATACTGAAACCCCGCTCGACACGCTGCCTACACATAGGTTATGGATTTGCACAACAAGAGCTCCTGACGTTCAATTCCGATTAAGAAGGCGCTAACATGAAACAAAGCAATGGAAAATCATCTACAATAGATGTATTTTATTTTATGATTATCTTATAATTAGTCTCGAGTGTATATCACCTACAACGGATAAGTGACGTATTTAATAGGCTTCTACTTATCGAATGGGCCTTAACATTTAATGTTATTGTTTTGAGCGGCCACAGTTAAACATAGCACATAATACCGATACAACTATCGCTCCGAGTGTCTCTATGCTTCATTGCCTGCATCATTTTTGGAACACTGCTGGCCAGACACATTGCCAATTAGACATCCCCGAATTATCAATATCGCACGTTCCAGCACGGATTTGTGCCTCGACGTTTTACGCGCATGTGACTGCTGGAAATGATTGTGATTGAGCCTTGTACAAAAACAAGAGCTTTCGTTGTGTAAACTTCGACTAGAAGAGTGCGACTAGAAGAATAGCGTCGGACAAAGACTTGTTTGCTGACAACTCCATCCACAGGCTTTATATACATATATATATATACGTTGACGAACTAATTGTATAATGTTCACTAAATCACGTTCTTTTTTTAAGCATTCCTGTGCTTAGCTCTACCTTCTCCGCGATCTGCTCTCTTCGTAAACAAAACAAGGTCGAGCTCCTAAATCCAAGCTGTAGCGTTACCCGTCGGAACAACGCGCACGATTTTGAGCTTTTGTCATAAAAATAGAAGCTCTGTTCAAGCATGGTGGCAAACTCTTCGCGCCATCTGCGGATTTTGTTAAACAAAATGATCTTTTCTGACGAAGCGCATTTTCCTCTACATGAACGTGTGAATAAACAAAAATGTCGAATGTGGAGAACCGAAACCATCAAGCGATTCACGATTTATGTCAAAAGTGCTTAACAGTGGGGTGCCCCGTATTTGGCTCGTGAAAACCAAAAAAGATCACGATTTCACAGACGTGAATTTCTCTATTGGACCTTGTATTTCGTTATAAATGGAATTATGTCTGTATTAAATTTTTTCTCCAAAGTTATTTAACACATAACTTGTTTTTATGGTACTTTAAATCACATACATGTTTATATATATATATATATATATATATATATATATATATATATACATATATAATCACATTTAATATGTCATGTTACAATACACTTTGCAAGTATCTCAGTCCTATACCCGAATGAATATATATACATACAAACATACATACGTATACATGATATGGCGTGTCATATCTGTTTACCAGCACAGCTCCGCCCAACACTCGCTTGACATGCCGATTGTCGAACGGGTAGTGCCGTTTATGCACTGCAGCAATGGTATGCTTGCTGGTGCTGCTGCCCCTGCTACTACTACAGCCGCCGTATCAGAGCCGGCCGTCGTCGCGCTGTTCGCAGCGAAGTGTTTTTGTCAGACGCAGCGGGCAGGCGGGTAGGCGCTTGTCTGTAGCAGCAGCAGCGGCAGCACGCAGATTTGGCACGGCCATACGATAGCATACATTTTCCCCTGGGTCACATGAGTCTGTCTGAACGGCGGCGGCGGCGGCTCTGCCTGGCGGGCCGCTGCGAGTCGGAGGCGGGGGACGTATTCGCATAATCCCTCCCCAAGGTCTCTGGGGCGTTGGCTGAACGGTCGCTGCGCCCCCGTCGTTCGATCCGACGTCCATCGCGGGCAGCTGGGTGGGTGGGCGCTTGGATTGGGTGTCTGGATGTATAGCTGGCTGGCTGGCTCGTTGCTTGTGTGTTTTCGCGGGAAACAGCAGCAGCATCATCACCACCACCATCCGAGTCTGTATTTCTTCTTTGCTTCAGAGGCAGATGCACGAAGATAGGGTTCAGTCAGGGTTGTGCTGTACGGTGCAGCGGTCGGGCCTCGTCGTCGTTGTCGTCCACTGAGACGCTGGACGAACAGTTCAGGGCTGCTGTCAGAGTGTGCGAGCGTACGTGTGTATGTTTGAATGTATGTGGGGTCGTGTGTGATGGGGAAATCAGTCGGTGGGGAGGGACTGGGGGGGGGGGAGTGAAAGAGACTAGCGGCGAGATCGGGTTTATCTTAAAAACGAACGAGTGGCCTGGGCCATGGCGAGTCGTGCTTCTGCCGCTGCTGTGATCCTCCAGGCAGCCATAATCGTTACGGGCCAGACCTGCACTGGCGGAGCGCAGTGCTATTGGTAGCTGGGGGGGGGGGGTGGTTTGGGTAGAAACAGCCCATGTAGCAGGGTCTTGCCTCACGCAGTCGTCGGGATATCTCACTTTGAAGTCACGCGAGGTACCACTGCCGTACCACATAGAACCCCCTCTGTCCTTCCCCCCCCCAGCTACCGCCATCTACCTCCGGCCCACCACGACAAAATGTCCATGGCCAAGAGGAGAAGAAGACCATGGCGCCAGCGGACGTCTAAACGGGCGCGCCGTCGCCAATCGTCAGAGCCGAACTGCGCTCCCGCTCGAGCGGCGAACGCGCGGCTGGAACGCTGATGCAACGACTACTGCTTCTGCTACTACTACTACTTCCATTTCTTACACCAGTCCGTCTCTCGAAAGTATTATACAATAAATGTATTTATATTCTTCTTAGTCCTATACACACAGTAAATGTATTAGTATTCTTCCTCGGCCTGACAGTCCGATGTGTTGGCGTTGGAGCGCTTTTGATCCTAGCGTTGTCGAAGAGCGTCAAATGTACGCAAATGGAGCAGGCACGGCAGCGGCGGTTGATGTCTATATATATATATTTCACTGACTAACTGTGTTATATATATATATATATATATATATATATATCACAGCTGGGCAGTGAAACTTTGCACTGACCGTCGGCTAAAATATTCGACTTTTGTAAAATAATCGTATCTCTTCGCCTGTTCAGAAGCGAAATATAAGTAGAAAACCATCGCACTGGCCGTTGCGCGGAGAAAAGGAGAACTGGCGCCCCGCTAGAAGGCGGGGGGGGGGGGGTGAATACATGGGGTGTCCACTTCCTTTGAAGCAAGGCGTGCGATGTGGGAATGACGCCAATATATTTGCCAAAAGTAGTAGTAGTTGGTCATCAGTTGTAATAGAAGCAAGTAACGCAACTTGTTTACGCCTTTTCCTGTTCATAGCTTGCCACCGCCGGCACCACCATGCAACAAACACATAGGACAAAAACGATTTGTTATCGCACGCTAGATAAACGTCTCTTGAAGATCAGAGTAAACAGAGTCTGTCATCAAGCTCGTCAAAGCGGCTCGGAGTTAAAGGAGCTACGACATAGAGCGGCATACGGTGCCTTTTAAAGTTATGATAAACGACTGAGCAGCGGCTTTCAGGATCACATAAAGCTTATATCCGTACCGTGTACAAAGTCATTTTTGAAACAAAAAACATTCCTGCCAGGACAGAGTCGTGGCAAGGGACTGCAACTCTGCGATTTTTTCTCTTGTGCACAGACATGTGAATATTGTTTCGTGTAATTCAGCAATTGGAGCGAGGTAACTATATAAATAAAGTATGCACCTAATAAATGGTGGGCAGTGAAACGCTGGTGTTTTAATGAATAAAAAAAAGCCTAATGATTGTTACGGGCAATCACATACCGACCAAAATTAAAAACCAAATAACCACAGCAGTTACTCGATGCGACTTTGCTGTCACTAAATGCATCAGCAGATTGCGAGAATTTAAACGACGCAATTTGGAGGTAGGGGAGCCAGGTGGACTAGACGCAGGTTATAACTCGAAAGTCGGCGCCACGCTGTCGCCAAAGCAGAACTGTGGCAGCAACCCAGAACATAACAGGCCAATCCCAAGGAGCATGTTTATTTTACTCACTAATACAATTTCATCTTGATCAATCAAATATTATTGATTGATTATATTTCATTTAGAACTCCTTACACAAAAAAGGAGATTATTTTAGCTTAGTATTGCTCACTTTTTTAAGCGACCAGGCCATTTAAAACAACGCAGAAAAATGCAAGTTTTTTTTATGCCAACCAATACTTTATTGCACAACTGAGTTCATCATTCTCACGATTGTAGGACAGCTCCGCTGTGTGGCAGCGGCCTTATTCACTAAAATATCTGTGTGTGCACGCATAATTAATTCATTTTTGCGCTATTTAAAAGTGTACGGTTTGAGCATAGCCCTTTTGCAGCCTTCTTTTCAAATTACGCGTTGGTAAAACCTGCTATTCGTGGTAGTCAGCTCGGGTGTGGTCAGATCCACTAAGGCAACACCTTCAGGACCTTTAACGAACGACATATTGGTTGCATACATTCGTACTCATATTACTGTTAGCACACGCTGTGCAGTACTAAATGTACAAGTCATTACCGTACCACGTATTGAAGTAAATGACCGTAACGCGCATGAACAAGTTCTTGAAAATTCGAAACATCAAATAAAGATATGAGTTTGGAATTTGTTGCATCACATATGGCTTTGAAATATAACACAAAAAGCTTCGATGGCTTCTGCAGAATTAAAATCTGAGGGGGATAAAATACGACACTGTTAATACTCCTGGGCGAAAGAATCATAGTGTTTATCTGCTACCTACTTTTGATCTCCATAGTTTCGAAAAGCATTTAAGGAATGTAGGTTAGGCTTGAGCGGCCGCTAGGGCCAGCAGGGATTTCGAACAATCGCACTATAATATGGTTTATCAACACCTAGGTTGAGTGAATTAAATCGCACGATAATGCGTTATCATGCCAGGACAACCAGCAGAGGCTTTTAGGTTTAAAAGGTTTTAAATGTTGGTCACTCTACAGTAATTCATTCAGTATCGCTTGGCTTAATTCAATAAAAGCTTATCACCCATTCAAGGCAGTAGGCTCTATTTATCAGATGCGTTGCTACGTTGCTTAAAGGATTTCGAATGTTGGCTCTAAAGGAATTAACTATTCGTCTAGAAACACCGTGCACACCGCAATCGGCGCTGTCGGCGACTTTAATAGGCAACGAGTTTAATTAACAAACATTTGACGGTCAATCTGGTAAAAATAAGCGTCGCTGGTTGGCTCGTGTTAACACTAAGTGCCACTATCATGCTGAAGCCACAGCACAAACTGTCACAACGTTGCCGCAATTCGGCGATCAATTTTAAGCCTAACCCTCTTTTGCACTTCATTTTGCCTCTTCTATTTCATGACGACGCAAAGCACCGCCCTCCTAGGCGTAGCTCTCAATACGATTAAATTGGTGACATCAACGTCCGCTCTCTAGAGTTTATCTATAAGCACGTTGGACGTGTTTATGGCCAATGGAACCATTTCTGAAGCTGAAAAGCGTGAGTTCATATCGAGTGTCATGGAGCTCCAAGGGCCCATAAACGGATAACGGCGGCACACCCGCTTCGAATTTTAACGATCGAGTTTCGACGAACGCGAGCATGCAGATTCTCCTATCCCTTTCTCGTCTCCGGTCATCTCGCCCTTCGCTACGACAGTCGCTGTCTTGCTACGCAATTTACCCTTATACGGTATTGCTGCTCTGTTGGAAGAGCACACTCGCGCAAATACGTATATATGAATGCGAGTATATGTATTTATTTCTTGTGGAGGAGAGTAAATATACTATAGTGCAGTTACGCACTGTTGCTACAAAAAGGGGCATATTCCTCCTCTTGACCCGTGCACGGCTCAACTCCGGCGGCTGGATCTTGGTCCGCCAAGACCCGTACGCACTGAACGCACTTCCCCTATTAAGCTTTTAAAAGTCTATGTATCCATTGAACACTACTATGAGTCATAAGGAAAATTACCGTCATTTATATATTGATTTATTGTTCGCTTGGCATGTATACCTAAATACACATGTCACCCTTTTATATATATATATATAAAGTGTGTTGCAAAAAATTAGCAACTCATGTTTTTTTGTGATAATTTCGGCTTGGTTTAATTGAATGGCTTAAAATTTTAAGCGCATGATGTACATGACGAAACATGAGTATATAGTTGATTTCATTGCAATCTCAACATCGGCTCATACAAAAAATAAAAACGTGTAAAAAAACAGTGTTGCAAAATATTAGCAACAATAGCGCCTTACAGCGTATTCGATTCTTAGCAGGGCTGTATGACTCATTTAAAACTACATATTTTATTCTCGAAACGGGTTTTTCGTCCCTTCTTCTGAATCAAATCGTAAACTCGGTCTTTCAGTAAGTACGAAAGTGGAATATTAGTCCATGCTTGCTGGACAGCTTCTTTGAGGTCCGACAAATGATTATATTGTCGACCATGTGCGTAAATCTGCTTCACCAAATGTCCCCAAAGATTTTCAATAGGATTCAGGTCTGGACTTAATGCCGGCCAGTCAAAAAGTGGCACTCCTTGTTCTTGAAAAAAGGCTATAGTGCTAGCCGAGGTATGAAACGTGGCGTTGTCTTGTTGAAAAACTGCGTCAGGTCCCCCAATTCTTCTGAAGTGGGCTTCTAACTGGGAACCGACAATGCGCTGGTACATGTCAGAATTGTTTCGGCCCACAATCTCGACTAGATCAGACTTCCCATTATATCCAAACGCGCCCCAATATTTCACAGAGCCACCACCGGCCACACGTTTCGAGAACCATTTAGGTTCCTTCCGTAAGTCGTGCCAATAGTACTGACAGCCGTCAGGGCCATCGAGATTAAATTTCTTGTCATCCGAGAAGACGATGTTTTTCCGCTCGTTATCCCAAGTTTGGTATCTATGCGAAAATTCACGCCGTGCGACAATGTGCTTCGGTTGCAGTCGCGGCATAAGCTTCCTTTTCGCGTATCGCACGTTTTTGTCAGAACTTAACACTCGGTACACTGTGGATCGGTGCACTGGCACTCCCAAAATAGTCCTGATCCTGGACGAAGATATTTGGTCATAAGTAGCCAACTGTATGATCTTTCGCCGATCTCGAATAGTCAAAACTGGCTTACGCCCACTGTTAGATCTGCACCTTTGGTTCACTCCAGGGTGTAAGAACCTGCTGATGGTGCTCTTATGCCGTCCTAATCTGGTTGCTGTAGCAGTTACTGTATGACCGAGCTCAGCATATGCCTCAATTCTTGTATTTTCGTTATCCGAAAGATCCTTTGTACGACCCATGGTTTAAACATAAGATTCGTCGTTAGTTCGGAACAACGACTAAGCTGTAGAGTATTTTGCAGCTATATAACGATTGATTTAGCTAGACAATATTCCTGACATTTGATCCCTGGAATCGAATATCAGCTGTAGTATCGACTATCCTTCACAAATAAGAGCTGTGTTGTTAGCATGCTATTGTTGCTAATATTTTGCTTTTTGATTCAGAAGAAGGGACGAAAAACCCGTTTCTAGAATAAAATATGTAGTTTTAAATGAGTCATACAGCCCTGCTAAGAATCGAATACGCTGTAAGGCGCTATTGTTGCTAATATTTCGCAACACTGTTTTTCACACTTTTTTATTTTTTGTATGAACCGATTTTGGGATTGCAATGAAATCAACACTATACTCATGTTTCGTCATGTACATCATGCGCTTAAAATTTCAAGCCATTCAAATAAACCAAGCCGAAATTATCGCAAAAAAACATGAGTTGCTAATTTTTTGCAACACACTTTATATATATATATATATATATAAATTATATCCTCGCCAAAATTACAACGGATTAGTTCAAGTCTGTTTGTACTGCATCTTTAAACTGACAGAATGTTTGTGCTTGCGATCCTAAAACGTAACCTGTCGCTTCTTATGAAGGTGCCAGCGCGTAAATTCACATCTAGTGCTATGCAATTGTTGACAATTGGCGTAGGATCTACAGCGTAAAAGTAGCCGCGTTTCTCCTTTTTAGTCTTGTGTAACCGCCTTACTTAACTCTAGGCGCCTCACCTCATCAATGCGTTTCTATCTAGCTAGCAGCAGTTAATGAGTTACATAGTGTATGGGACAGAAAATGTTCCAAAGTGTTTTTCTTGATCTGCTTGAATCAATATTCAACATACGACGAGACATCGCTGATAGGGAGACGTACACTTTTACATGAGGTGGTACGCATGAGTATACGTACGAATACAGTCACTTTTTTTTTTTTATATATATTAGGGTTTTATTTATATAACCAGATTCCAGCGGTACATTTTCGTTTTACACCACTGAAAAATGGAAATTTCATTTTCTATCCTCCTTTATGCTTTTCCTCGTTCGGCGCTACCCGCTGGCTGTAGACGTCTCTTGCCGTCGGCTCGCGGCCACCCGTGCTCGCTCCAGTTCGTTCTTCAACCTCATTACGCCTTCTACCAGGTTAGTACTACTACAGTACTAATACAGTCACTTCTATCGCCACTACTACTAAAAAAATACTTTTTAGCCTGACTCTCAGCCAAGATTTAACGTCCATGAGACTGCTTTTCGCATTGCTTCATAGACGGACCCCCACAAATACAAATGTGCAACGGTGGGGCCCAAACCCGCGCACCTGCTATGTGTCTCCTTCGGTCACGAGGCGCAGACGCATGCCACCACGCCACCGGGGTCGACACTACTTCTACTACAACTACTACTACTACGAAATCGCTACGAGAAATTTGCCAATAGAATTTCTACGAACATTTCTTTGTTTTAGATGGGCAAGCATTTATCGTCGACACTTGGTAAACGCTGTTGGTTCATATAGTTGAAGAAATGTTCGGTCTTTCGAAAAGGGGAGGGCAGCACATGCCGCAAAAAAATGCGAAAGAACGTTCACGGCGTCAGTTCTCGTTGTAGATGCTTTCTCGGTCTTCAATGGGGGGGGGGGGGGGTTTACGGTGATCGCGTGCCATCGCAGCCAACGGCGCGCCTTAATCCAATTTAGCTCACTGTTTTGTCGTGCATCATTGAGGCAAGGTCATGACAAGGGCTTTAAGGCGGGGTCTCGGGGAATTGGGAAGGGGGGGTGGGGGGGGGGGTGGTCGTAGTGGGAGTTGCAGTGCAGTAGCAAAATACGGCAAGTTTTTATGGCCAAGAACCATAAAATCAGCGTTCGCTGATGTTATGGCCGACATTCGGGACTATCTTCTGTCCTTCTCTTATGTGCCGCTTTTCGTCGTCGTCGACGTCGTCGTAGTCAGCTTCGTTGTGCTGCTTAATGAAGTACCTCGACGCAAGATGCAAATGCTCCCCCTGGAACCAATTCAGGCAAACAGCGGGTGAGAGAGAAAGCAAACTGACTCCTTCGAATAAAACCGGGATCAGGCTCGTTCGTAGGTCGTCGAGCTCCGACCACCGAGCGTGGTTGACGTCAGTCAGGCAGGCATGTCATAGTGGGCCATGACGTAGTAAACTAGTGATAGAAGCTGGTTACCACCACGACTTTTATTGTTGATAGATGTCCTGGAACTAGTTTTTAGTACGTTCATTGCTATTGTTACTAGAACTTTTCGTAAAACTACTACTACTACTACTACTGCCATAATTGCTAGTACTACCGCGTTCGTTTCTATCAATTGATTTATTCACATATTTATATGTATGGCGGCCAGCAAGCATTTTAAGCAATCGCCCAGTAGCAAACTGGCAAGCTTAATTATTTCGGTTTTTTTTAATAGTAGTCGATTAAGTGTGACATACGCTAACAACGACTCCAGCAGTGCTTAAATAACGAATTCACTTTGCTAACGGTGTCCTATATAGGTTAACGGACACTCACGACCGTTAACTGTTCCGAGTTGTTCCGCGATACCACGTCTTCCTCTCATAGTCGCTGCGTGGCAAGCATAAAAACGCCTAATGACCGAGCACGGTAGCCTAGTGACAACGCCATTGATTTGCATTTGGAAGGTTACTGCCGTTAAGATAAATAGATGCCTTTGCTAACACCGCTAGGCTGTCCCTGGAGCGAATGGCGCCGGCTGGATAGACACCGCTAATAAGAAGATAACAAAATACTATGGATTACTAGCTCATTTTCAAATCGTTCCAGTGGAGCGTTAGAGTTACAAGGCCGTTCACCTATGATACAATGCTGTTCGTTCAGTGGATGGAAAAATGTTCACACCGATTTCTACCTGGAACAATAATTATCGCTGGCTATGTTTTTTGCTCTTAGATTTTTTTTAGATCTTTCTGTAAGACTATTGCCTGGGTACGGTTTTTTCATGTCATGGCTAATTTTAATCCACTTCGGCAATCACCGTGTCTAAATTGGAAACCATGCAAACCAATTTAAGAGGGGCCGGTCTGGGTCTCGAACACAGTCCTCTTGAATGCAAGGCAGAGGCTTTGCCATCTTGCTCGGTAGAGGAAGAGATAGTAGATGTAGAAGAGATATGTAAATATTATTTAAAAAATGTATTAACATTTGCAATTTTCCGCACAGCGCATATTACGCCTAGTAGCATCACATGAGCAAACTTACATAAAGACAGCTTCTTAACACTATACTAAATTATTCAGTATATATGCTGCACAGTGAAAATAACGCCTGCCCGTTAAGCACTGCTTACGCGCATAAAACTGCGCGTACCATTAAAACTGTGGCTACAGTATATGTCGATGCCGATCAGAGTCACTCTGCCACTATATCGTTACACAGAATCGCTGAATGCGCTTTTACCAACTTAACTACGCCTGCGTGTCGTAAAATAGGCTACTTACTACACGGGTGTTTGTATATGCATGGATGCGTGCTCAAATCAGCAGAAGCCCAGTACAAAACACCTTGCGTATATTATTGGGCTAGAACATCGCTTTAAGATGCAGAAGCGCCGCACTGTGCATGGCTATGAAACACGCACGTGTGTTTTATACTGCCTTCCTCCCCCTTCCCTTATTTTGACTATGGTCCGTACATTGAAGGGTGGTTGACAGAGCGCCTGCAAAATTCAACAGTCCTTTGGACAAGAAGCAGCATAGCGGGGCAATCCAAAACTATATAATATATATATATATATATATATATATATATATGTATGTATGTATATATATATATATATATATATATATATATATATATATATATATATATATACATAGTGTGTTCAAAACGTATCGCGACTTTTGGGTTTTTTCAAAAATTATTCATTTATTCATGAATATCTATTTTGTCCCTTTCAAAGTAATCCCCATGAGATATTATACACTTGTGCCAACGGTTTTTCCAATCTTCAAAGCACTTCAAAAAACCTTTTTTTTTTATCTTGTTCAGCTCCTTCTTCGATGCCGTCTTTATCTCGTCAAGCGTAGCGTAACGTCGTCCTTTCATGGGCCTCTTCAGTTTAGGGAACAAGAAAAAGTCACAGGGGGCCAGATCTGGGGAATACGGTGTTAGTTATTAGTGTGTTGTTTTTGGCCAAAAGCTCGCGCACAAGCAACGATGTGTGAGCAGGGGCGTTATCGTGGTGCAAAAGCCAATTTTTGTTCTTCCACAAATCCGGGCGTTTCTGGCGGATTGCTTCGCGCAAATTGCGCATAACTTGCAGGTAATATTCCTTATTGACCGTTCTACCCTGTGGCAAGAACTCATGATGCACTACGCCCCTGCAATCGAAGAAAACTGCCAGCAAAACTTTCACATTTGACCGAACTTGGCGCGCTTTTTTCGGTCTTGGTTCGTGCGGCAGCTTCCATTGAGATGATTGAGCTTTGGTTTCCACGTCATAACCATAAACCCACGATTCGTCACCAGTTATGACCCTCTGGAGCAAATTTGGGTCGTCGCGGACAGAGTCCAACATCTCATTAGCAATGTTCATGCGATGCTGTTTTTGGTCGCAATTGAGCAATTTTGGTACGCATTTCGCGGCGACCCGTCTCATGCCCAAATCATTGATAAAAATCGAATGGCACGAGCCATTCGATATGTTTAGGTCCTCAGCAACTTCTCTAACGGTGATTCGACGATTGGCCAATACCATTTTCTCCACTTCATTAATTTTTTCGTCTGTTGTTGAAGTGCTCGGGCGTCCGGCACGCTCTTCGTCGTTCACATCTTCTCGGCCTTCTGAGAACATTTTGTACCACCGATAAACGTTGCTTCGGTCCAAGGTAGCTTCTCCGTATGCCACAGTCAACATTCGGAATGCATCCGCGCACTTAATTTCGTTTTTCACACAAAATTTGATACAGGTTCTTTGATCCATTTTTTTGAATAGGTAAAAATCGAAGACGATCCAAAACACGTGCAAGCAAAGCAGCTGTCAACAATTAAGTGAACATTCAAAATGGCCGAGCTTGTCGGCATAAGTGAGAGACATGAGTACAAACATAACGCCACAAAAAATCGAAATTCGAATATACGTAACCCGCGAAAATTCAAAAGTCGCGATAACGATTGAACACACCTCGTATAAGTTAACAAGTGTATTTTTATTTAATTATCAGCGCTCAGATACGTCCTGATATATATATATATATATATATATATAAATGAAGAAACATTTCCGAACTGTATATTATACACAATTTGAGTGAAATAAACATAATTGAATATATATATATATATATATATATATATATATATATATATTTAGTAGTAAATCCATTTGATAGTGCCTCCATCCCACTATTTATTGTTACTATTACTATTTCTATTATTATTCAACGTATATATATGTAAACAAACTTGGTAGTAAATCCATTCTAGTAGATAGTGCCTGCCACTTACCATTAATATTTTAATTTCTATTCAACATTGCTATATTCCTTATAAGCAAAACAAATAAAAAGGCCAATAGTGTGACAAGACGACGTAAAACATGACCTTCTGTGCCGCCGAGCTCTCAGGTTTGCACGGGACAAGGGTTCCACCGCCGTGAGGTCTCTCTACGTTTTTTTTATGAAGGAGGCTTAAATGCAGTTACTGCAGTTACGCATTGCCGCTACGAGAAATAATTATCACTTTCCAACTTGAGCTGTGTGGAAGTTGTGACCCGTTTAATTTAAAGTTGCGCTTTTTTCAGTCGCGTCGGCCTCGAAAAGAATCTGCTTCTTATTACATATTCCTGCTTTGTTTTTAACACTTTCTGTGCTACTTCCGTCCTCAATTCCTATGTCTGGGTCGAACCCAGGATGTACTCTCGAATCCTTTCAAACAATTTCGCGGGGGTTCCTGAATTTCGGAATGGGTTATTCCCTCTCTGGTGTCTCTTATTTCTTGCAAGTGGCCTCTTTTCATGCCTGACACCTGATGAGTGTGTGTTGTGGATTGACTTCCAAGGCATCTTTGCAGAAAAGGCATGTTTCTGAAAGGACCTTCCCTATTTGGTAAAGATATGATTAGAGGTTGTCATGCCCCGTGAGAACCTGTGTAAGGTAGAAGATTAGGTCCCCTCCTGGTTTTGCTATCCATGTCGGTCGCCATACTAAGTCGCCAGCGTAAGCTATCATGTCTATTCCGGAGGTGGACCGGTTTGCCGTGGGACGTCGTCATACGACAGGTTCCGTAGCCCAGGATAGAGCCCTACGGCATCCCAGCTGTCATCGGGAAGGCCACCTTGCCGTTTGCGACGGACCTCTCCTTGAGCATTTCTACTACGAGGGAGGTCGTCAACTACATGATGATGGTGGCGGAGAAGTAGAAAAAAGCTAGAAACTGGTTCGATGTCATTTTGACATTCATGTGACATGTGATTCTCGGTATTTGCATCGTTTGTACATATTGCTGAACGCGCTCGTTGTGTTGGTAATTTGTACATATGTGTATTTGCACTAAAGGTGACAGATTGCCGATTTGTTGGACACGTCAATAAATCTAATTGGTTAATTCAGTGATGTACCTCCCGTTGAGCTTAGGAACTATATCTTAATTTGAGATCGCAACGAAGCCCTAAGGGTTTTAAACAAAAATAGCAATGCTTTTTGTTCGATAGAACTTAGCGCTGACTTAGCGGACATCATGCGCGCCGCCGTGGTATTAATTTTCCCCGACGAATTGCTCTCACTAATAAAATAAAACACGAGGTTTCGATAAAATGGCAAATGTCAACTCTTGTTAATGTTACCTTTAAATTTAGAAAATCATCTATCGGCATTGGTCTAATATACAATGTCATCTCATTTACTATTATGCCCGTGAGCGAAACCGGACGACAAGGGAGCCACGTGAACGAGTTTGTCGTCTTTCGGCTTTCCAGATTTTGCTGGCCCAATCTGTTTGTTTTATACAGCGTGTTTAACGAGTTCTCACTTGTGTAAAATACGGAGTCGAGCATATGACAGGGCGGCAAGGTTTTTACTACTAAAATACGACTTAGCAAAATACCCCCTTACACTATGCAAATCAAATTTATGGGACCAGTGACATTAGGATTTTTTTACTGACCTTCAATGCTATGTTCTTACGTTAATCTGTGGAAAATGGCATATAGTCAAAAACAAATGAGGCATACTTTTCTGATTACCAACGGCTGGATTGCGTTGTGTTTTACGGGGAGTTGGTAAAAGGTGCTCAATGTAGGTAGCAAAATATATTTAGTTTAATCATTAGGATTCAGTAGACAACAAGGACAAAAGAGATTCTTTTCTTACGGCGGATGAATAGCGATATTCACGGAAGCAAAATGTACAATTCCTGCGGGACTAGAACCTACTAAATTAAGAACAGAAAGTGCAACAAAAATTTAATAATTAAGTATGTGCTAGTAAAGTAAAAACGTTTGCGAATATATTTGATTATGCGCGTGGTTACTGGCGTGTGATTTAACAGAAATACAAAACAAATATTAAGAATGTGACACTTTGCAGCCGAGTTTGTATTCTTACCTCCGTACCTTAACTACGCATTCTGGTTAAATAGGATAGGTAAATATAGTCTGGACAACATCGGACACTGTTCGCTTTTGTGATGGCGCATCACTGGTTTTGCTACGAGCTCTATAGGCTTAGCAGCGCGGTACTTCTACAGTCTGACGAGCCGTCGTTATAGACTAGTGGCAGCCCCAACTACTTTGCAGACCCCGTAACTCGTTGCAGCCCGCCTCTTTTCTCCGCCGTGCGGTCTCCACTCGCCCCATTCGGGTACCTGACAAGGCAGCTCTTTGACCGAGCCATTGAACGTGCTGATTCCCTGCGCGCACTATAGGCGGAACGCTGGCGTGAAACAGCCACTTTCATCTCTCAATGGCCGTCGCCCCATCGCTCGCGTTCACCACATCTGATTCACTTGTCCACTCCTAGAGGTTTCTGAGGGAATCCGTGCACGATCCTCTGACCCGGTGAATTGACGAACGCGTCCGGCCAACCAACCCATCGTGGGAAACGAATGTGTCTCCGACTCTCAATCTAATTGACTTCCTGCCAACGTCCTATTTAGCTTTGTCTCTCATGGGACTACCCTTCTCCCGGCGGCGGTTTCGTCTCGCCGTGGGCGGGGGGGAAAGGGGGGGGGCACCGTGTTAACATTGCCTCTTTCTTCTGATTATTTTCTCTTTCTTTTCTGATCGCCTGCTTTCAAACGGAATGTCTCGCTACCGGCGCTAAGCGAAGCTTCAGCTGCAACCCCACTTTCACGTTCTATTGTTATCAGCGACAGCGATTGTGATCCGGGTGGTCACGCGTCAACGCGGCGTGGCATTATGTACATCGTAGCACTTTCCGGATTAATCTACCAGCAATTAGCTGAACCTCATATCACTTCGCCTGATTGATACGTGCGTCCCGTCGTCATACGCGCAACTACTAAGAACAAATGGCGATTGGCACTTTTCTCTAGACAGCAGCTGAGCTACGAAACTAACTCCGAACGCTTTATGGGCTAGCAAAATAGCGTTGTTGTTAACACAGCACATACGTATAGTACCTGAAAATGAAGTATTCAGAAAAGCTTTCACGGCCGGCAAGCAGATGCAGACTAATTGATCGGGCCACACTTCTCGAGCGACGGAAGCGGCGTTTGTTGTGAGCAAAAGTTAGTGAGGCAGTAAAATATGTAGATATGTCACGACATGTATAATAGTGTATGCACAACACTAACAAGTTGAGAAAATACTCATCAATCAGGTATCCCCACGAATTCTGCCCTGTCGCGTTTGAAACCCCCTGGGTGCCCCTGGCGTTTGGACCAAGCAGCTGATCCGCAAAGTCGGCGCCTTGGTAAACCTGTCATCCGGTGATAACAGGTCGTCGTCCTTCTTTAAACAACGTCTGGACCTTGACATACAACGTGGAAACGCTGCCTCCGTTCGAGGCACACTTCTGAAGTGGTCTCGGCCTGGTCTCATCGAAACGGACACGTGACCCTCACAATACGCGCCCACTAGGCACATTGGCTTAGCTAATCCATCGTGATACGTGAAACATATACCTAATGTACTACAACTTGGCCAGCACTCGACATAAATTCGTGTCGTTGAGACACCGTACGACTGTTACCCATAAACGGAAGCAGAGCAACCTCTGGCTATAAAAATGATTCCAACATTTTCAGCTTAGTGCCTGCCAAACAGCAAGCTTAGCTACAAGTGATGGCCTTAGGTCGCTGCCATAGTGTACATAAGCCGTGGGTAAATTCCTTAATATCGATTTTGTAAAACGCAATTCACTGCTGGTTGGCGTCTGCAGTTGAAAAACGACCTTACTTCATAGTGTATATCTAATAAGCCAGGCGGCATAGTGTACGTCTTGGTATTGTTTCAAAAATGAAGCCGCGTCAAACCGAGTCGAAACGCAATTTTTCGTGTGAGGCTGAACAACCAGCATATGATTCGGGTGATGTAAAACCGTACGAACCGTGTCAATCATTGCCTTAACATTCATTCAACTATGAATTACCCTAAATTAAACGTAAAACGGGCATTCCTAATATGGTCTAATTCGGATCACAAACATAATTTTTTCGATGGTCTTTGGATCAATCTATGTACGATTGGCCAGGCTCCAAAAAAGCGGGCATGTATCATGCAATATCGTCGGCTCTACAACTTCATAGTTAGAGGCTAGTTGTCTTTACCTCTCTCCTTTTATCTCCTCCACATCCATCCAAAATTGTTTGCTTTGTCAGTCTTATTTTGTTTAAATACGTCTTAAAACGTTCTATTGTCGGGTAGCCTTGGAGCCTCTTGTAGAAGTATTAAAGCACACTCCTCTTGAGTTCAGGTATTTTGAGCGTCACGATATCAGGTAACTTCTTTGATTATTGACGGCTTGACGGCGGACCTTTAACAACGTAAAAAGGGTCAACGTGTAGATGTAAACGTTCCCCGTTTATTAATGTCAACTTAGTGGTGCCTTTTAAGGGATAGGTCGAAAGCGTTGTTGTGAAATGCCCACTGGTCCTTTGTGAGAGGGCCACAAATCCGCACTAAGACCAATCGAATGGAAGCCCCTTTGACCTAAAACGGGCGTGTTTTAAATTGTGGGACTTGATAGAGGCTAGCGACACGCACGCTTACAACCTACGCTCACCAGCCGAATAGACAGCGGAATCGCGGAATATGCATTGAGCATGCAAAATCGTCAGTGAATGTTGCCGTTAAGCGAGGTAAATTCGTCCGGGACATTTCATTTTTAACAGCTCAATTGCAGTCTTGTTGGAAGCAGAGTTCACGCGCTTCGATTCCGTCTAAATTTGACCAAAGATAATTAAGGATCATGTTGCGATAACGTTCGTCATTCACCGTGGAGTTAAAAAAATAGAGTCTAGTGATTCCTTGAGATCAGAGGCCGCACCAGACTTTCACATATGGCACCTGTAACGTTCTTCGTGAATCACGTGAGGACCTTCGGCCAGATGCAACCGTTGTGTTTATTTTTATTTTAATTCAGACAGAAATAGGTATTGTCGATTTTTTTTCTCTACAAAAAGCATATTATCTCGAAACACATATTGGCAAAGATATACTGGCGCTCCTGGCAGTCTGTGGGCTAAAGCCGCGTCAAACCGAGTCAAAACGCAATTTGAAGTGTGAGGCTGAACAACCAGCATATGATTCGGGTGATGTAAAACCGTACGGACCGTGTCAATCATTGCCTTAACATTTATTCAACTATGAATTACCCTAAATAAAACGTAAAACGGGCATTCCTAATATGCTATAATTCGGATCACAAACATATTATGAATATTCGTACCCCAATATATTCGTATGTACATATAGTAGATATACTCGTATATTTAAGTCATATATGCATCTAAAACGAGAGAGAAAGAGAGAGCAAGAAATGCAACGAACAAGATGTTAGTAGAGAGACATACCATACGAGGGCGACGCATGTGCATCTCGGCGGCTCGTATTAAAAGACTTGTTGTATGGGACCGTAGCTTAGTAACCGACGCCGCACTCAGTCACGGGCGAGCGAAGAAGAATTTAATTAAAGATGCCTACTGGACTGGAGGCGAGAATGTCGTACGCACGCCGGCCGCGTTGCTATAGATAGATGATGCACCCGAGCGCCGACAGCCGATGCGACCACATAACGGCGTTAACCGCCTTCGGTGAACTGGCCGATAGATCGCTACTCATTGGACGCATCCCACTCTGGCTGAACGACACGGGAGTACAGTGCCGTGGGATGCTGTAGCATCAACACGCAAAGCCATGCACGTCTCTTCTTCGGCCTATTATGAATTGGGAATCTTCGAAGCCCTACAGGTTCTGCTGGTCTGCGCGGCTACAAAAAAAAACGCCCACCACGTTACTTGCATTGCGGTTAATGACGTAGCAGGCGAGAGAAAGGCAAGTGCTATGGTGACGCTGATTGCGTGAAAACGTGAAACATGAACATGCTCTTTTCGGGCGTTCTCAAAGTATTCACCTTAGACATCTGTGCACTTAAGAGTGGCTTGTGCGGCTTTTGTAGAGCTGCTCGTGCGGCGGGTGGACAGGATTGAGATGCACGTGCGTAATGATAACTATTACCGCCGACTTACTTGTGGGATCCAAGTTCTGCTTAGTGCATCATCCTGTAGAAGGACTGGAACCATTTCATTGCACTAATCATGTGACAGCAAAATTTGCGGTTGGCATAATTGAGAAAGTTTTTAAAGTTTATAGGGAATGTTGACGATAGTCTACTGGGCATTTCGACTATTATTTCCGTACTTCCTGGAAACATTTATAAGACACTCATATTTAAAGATGTATATTCGACAAAAAGCATACTTTAAAGTCTAGTAAAATAGCATGGGTCAACCATATATATATATATATATATATATATATATATATATATATATATATATATATATATATATATATATATAGAGAGAGAGAGAGAGAGAGAGAGAGGGATTCTAGTAATTTCTTTAGATCAGAGGTCGGAACAGAGTTTACAGAGACTAGATCAGAGACTAGAAACAGAGTTCACTCGCATCGATTCAGTATAAACTCGACCAATGTTCATGATCCTCAATTGTATAAATATATATATATATATATACAGGGTATTTCATAACCGTATGTACATATTTTAAGATTTGGTAGAATTCGGTTCCAATGGTAGGAGAAAGCGGAAAAGTCTTGTTTAGGATTGAGGATGATGTTTATAAAAGTGGTCAATTTGCCGTGCTAGAAAATTCTGCAGAATCTGAGTGACACCAGACGCAAGCTAGCGAAAAGAAAGATATTTATATTTTCCTAATGGTCCAACAAACAAAATAATCCTCGAAACACCATCCACTACTAAAGTGCTGCAAGCTATTACACTGCTAAAAAATTATGCAAATGTTGGAACATCTTTACAAATTATGTCTGCAAACTGGACCTTTTTGTACGATGTTTAAGTTATTTTTAGTTACGCCGCTTCAATAGGGGTAAGATTTGCCTTGATAACATTAGACTTATCTCCTATTACGACTGTATTTGGCACAATTCTCGACAAATTTTCTGCTTTTTTGTTCATTTACAGAAAGCATTCGATTGTGTAGATTAGATATGATTAGTAAATAAATTAATATTATTGGGGCTTTGCTAGAGTAAACTTTAAAAGTAAAAAATATAAAACATGTAATTTTAAAAATTTGAAATTTAAAATAAAAAAAAAATTAAACAAAAATTTGAAAAAAAAAACATCACAAAATGCGACATGTTTGAAGACTACTTATCTGGCTGGCAACCGCGTACAAAGTATAAGGAATGTTTGAGTGAGCCTGCTTTTGTTAATCACTGCATACCTCAGTTCTGGGACCAACACTGTTTAGTATATACATTAACAATCTACACTCATTTTGCAGTGACGTGAAAATTGTTCAGTTCGCGGACGATACACGCATCCTGATTAAGAGTGATACCAGAAATTAGTTAGTGGAGAAGGTACCAAGTGCTATGGCTAGGATCAATATCTGGTTGCGAATCAACAATCTATGTCTTACTGTAAAAATGGAAATTATGAAAATCAAAACAGGTACGCTGCTAAATCACCACTTAACATTGCCTGCCACTCATTTTCTTCCTTAGGTTGTTGTGCTAATGCGAGAATTGAAAACCTGCCATGGAACAGATGTAATGACACCAGACTATGCTTTGCCTCCATTGCCGACTCGAGCTTAGATCCTAAGGTAAACTGCAACTGTCCGAAAATTGGTGAGACACACAACTATAAATGTCTTGGTCTGATGTTCCAGAATAACAATAAATGAGAATTTTGTATTAAAGGGCAGGGGCTTTACTTTTGCATACGTTACGACATGTTGCTTCTTTCAAATTTAAGAAAATCGTGTAATATGCATTCATTTTCTCACATTTAAAGTATGGTGTCTTGTTTTCCGGTGCCTCACTCAATTCGAATGTCGAACCAATAATAACACTTCAGAAAACTACATACGAAATATATCTGGATTCGTCGATAGAACAACCACTGAGAACATGTAGAGCGATGAAAATATATTGCACTTAAACAAAAAAATGTATTTATATATATATATATATATATATATATATATATATATATATATAATTCTGACACACTATAGCAGACACCGTACCCCTTATCCTACCAGAAGTGCTGTAAGGTATGCTGTAACACACCCAGATACAAGACTTGTGACTAATTATTCGATGCTTATTATATTCCCTGATGAGAGATAAATGCTAAATTTCCTCATTGGTTTAGTTTTATATTAGATTTATCTAGTGAGGCATACAAAACCAAACTTACCCAAAAGATTTATTTAATTTCGCCAAATATATTAAAAACATTTGTAAGTGGATGAGTCTCCCAGCACAATGAAAACATTAAAAATCTAATAAACACCGTTATGTAACATGTAGAATGTTGACACTTTTATACTAACGGACAGACACGAACGATAGCCTTTTCTATAAAACGCCCCGAATTGTTACAATTGTTAAAAATGTGTAATTATGGAAATTTAAGCTCGATGAGGAGCTACTAAATTGAAATAAATTTACCGTTCGGAGCCAACGGTCCCAATTAAAACAGGGATTTCATAAGTTCGTCAAACAGTGTATATTTATCAGATGTCAGGAACTGTCTTAGTGGTACCACGTAAAGTGTGAACATAATCTAGTCTCTAAACAGTTTCGCTCGGTGACGGCTTAACTGCTATTCTAATATACTACTTTATATGCAATCTGTTTGGCCAAATGTAGCATTGTGGCAGAACGCTGTCTTATGTAGCGTGCGACCCAGCCGTGCCTCTAGTGTGGCCGACCTTGAATAGCTCTAAGAGATAACGTAAAATATCTAAGTGATTTCAATGCCATTTTAACGTTATTTTACAGCTACCATGCGATCTGTTAAGATTCAGAAGGACAATTAGTTTTTCTTTATTACGAGTCTCTCTTCCGGTCACGACACGCACGCGAATGCACCACGCCACTAGGCTCGACGACTTCGGTACTTAAGATGACCTCCACTTCTTCCGGGTTGAGTCTCAGCCAACATTTAACGTCCACAAAACTGCTTTCGCATTGCTTCGTAAGGTAAACGCCATATAATACGTCTAAGAAATCTAAAAACAGCGATGTGTGTCCTTTCCGGTCGCAAGGCGCACCGATCCAAATGCAAAAATGTACCCACCACGCCACCCTGGGCCCGACAACATCACCTGCACCAACTAAATAGACGGATTTATTGTGCTTCAGACATGGGTGCGATTGGCCGCGTCCATCTCGCCAAAAAGGAAAAAGAAATCGAGTCTGTTACAGCAGTAATAAAGATCAACTGGCCCGCCGCCGTGATGGGCTCGTTGTACATATATTCATTTGCACTATCTCTCCAACCCCCCTTTCTCTCTCTCACCATCTATCTCTCTACTTGCGTGTATCGAGCATTTTTCCGTGTTCGCTCGTCCTGGCGAATTGCCACAGCGGATTGCAACTGTTCAGCAGATCGTTAACACTTGCCACGCGTTGAGCAATATGTGCAGACATTTACTGTGGCCTGCCGATGGCGGCGATGGCGACGGATCGACGACGACGACCGATGATAACGGAGCAGCACTCAAGAAAGGAAATCTAAAAGTTTGCCATGCTATTTCGCCCCGACGACGGACCGGGTAGTTGGACTGTAGTGGTAGAAGCTTCGGAGCTTGCAGCGATCGCTGACGCCCATCCCGTTCGTCGTTTTCGTCGTCGTCGGCGGCGGCAACGCGAAACTGCTCACAACAAACTGCGATACATTGATCAGGTCGGAATTTGCATTGCAAATTCCGACGCTGTTTCCAAACGCAGCGTTCGGCTGCTTGGCACGACCACCCGCCAGCCACCCAGCCACGTATGCGAGATGCGAGAGGGAGCAATATAGGGTATACAGATAAAGAGCGCGCGCGAATGGGAGAGAGAGAGAGATGCGGAGGAACTGCGCGTTCGCGGACAGCCAGCATTTGCGTAGACGCATGTCGGCGTAGATTGGTTAGCCCGGCCAGCGTGTTGGCCCATCCTGAAATAGGCACGCTCCTGGCCCATCGTCTCGATCTCGGCCTCGTAGCTTCGCGCTCCCAGTTGCAGTATCTCGTCGCAAAGGAAGTGGTAATATTAACCGTCATTTCGCTTCGTTTCGATTCGACCTCAGCTCGCTTCGTACAGATAGATGTAGGTAGCACTGGCTCTCTCTCTATCTACCTCTGTCTGTAACTGGCTGTAAGTACTCAGTAGGCATCTTGCTTGGCCAGGGTAACAGGAGGTGAAGGGTTTTCGTGGTAGTCGGTAAACGCGGAAACATAGGGCTGCGGCGGGGTAAGGAGTAACGCTGCAAACGATAAGAGCACAAAGAAGCTCGCTGTAGCCAGAGGCTCTTACAAAACAATGTCGCGGTAAAAACAACTCATTGAAGGCAATGGCCATAAATCATATAAAATAACAACCGTATACGTCCGTAAGTCGGACTGAACCGAGCTACTCTTAGTGACCATTAACCATGCGAGGAGACCTGCCCCAGGGACCTGTGCCTACTGCGTGATATACCACATACAGCCTGTGGGGCATGTAGTTCTGGATTTTAACACGGCCTCATTAGATGAAAACAATTTTGTAAAGTGTCTGGACATCAATCACAATATTGTTCAAAAGACTTGGATAATTCTAAGAGCCTAGAAAGGCGAGGCCCGAACTACTTGTTGAGATAACTCCCTTTCTGATCCTATCGTGTCGATAGGCTAGAGTGGCCGTAACCTTGAGCTTGTTTTAGATGGTAACAGCACACAAAGCGCCCGAATGAGGGGACGGAATAAAAACGATATGTTTTAACACACAATTTCCAAACACTAAGCATTGCCCTACACGGCTGGTTCATTTGTCCAGGAGGAAAATTGTGCTTGTCTTGTCCTCCCATATGAAGAGAAGATTATGCTGGATATCGTCTGGACAGTATGATAAGGATTGATTGATTTATTATTTGTTTGATATGTATACCGATATACATATGTCACGCTTTTATATCAGGGGCTCTTAGAACGGCAGCATATGTATAACTTACTCATCCATATCATTAATGCATTCTTTAATACCTACTGAGTATTTGCCTTCTATGGTCCATATCACTGCTCCCTCCAAGTCTGTACAGTCTTTCACAATATATCTTCCCTCTTCCTATAATTTGCTCAGTGTATCCTTTTATCCAGCATCACTGCCCCGGCATCTGCTAATAGCCCACTCACTTTTGATTTATCATTCAAAGTATCTTTATACCCAGTGTACCCTGCTGTTTTCTCGCTTTTCCTCCCCATATACATCTACCAAGCTTGGTCTGGAACCCATCGCCATACGCTCGTATATGACTTTTTACCCTAGATTTCACATTTTTTCCGATACCCTTGCTCTTGTTCATTGCTGACTATTGTACCTAATAGTCCAATCTGCAAACTCCAATCTGCGACCCTACTTCGTTTTGATCCTATTGCCGTCTTCACCAGGTGTATTTGTTTAACCAATATTTTATTTGTGACATTTTTAATCCTAATACTAAATCTTAGCCTACTTTGTACTTCCCTTTATATAAATTGTGACATTCCCCTCAAGAAACTTACTGGCTCAAATAAAACGGAAACTTAATGCATATCCTATTGCTTTTTTTGTATTGTTTCTAATTTCTTTCCCATCCTCGCGCTGTGGACCAGAGGCATTAGCAAAAATCAATCCAGGCACATACATGGCCTTCCGTATATTCGTTGTTATAATATGTATTAAACATTCAGATGTCCTTACACCATACTGCATTTCTTCGTCTGTCAGCCTTGTCCCTCCGTAATATCTTTTTTCCCTTTAAATAATCACCCCTTGTAGTCATTGTCACCCTAAAATACTTGTACTGACTTGGTACTAAACTTGCGTTTTTCTAACTAAATTTTTTCAATAAACACTAAGTCCAGTTCCTCTTCTTGTGGTAACTCCACCCAGTTTCCCTCAAAACCATCCTTTAACATATTTTTATACAACTATGTCCTGTTTACCATATGATATGCATTTTAAGATATAAAAACCCTGCCACAAACCTTTGTCCCCACAGTCTGAATGCTTCTAAATACGTTATTAAATTGCTTTGTTACATAATACACGTACTCCTTTTCCAATGCCTGGATAATTCATGCTAACATTTCGTTAGGACCACAAGCCGTTTTTACATTATTTTTGTCTACCAGACTTTCGATATCATCTGCTGTGCTCGTATACTCCGGTCGTTATTGCAAACAAAAGCTGTTGCTATAAGCTGTATTCCGCAATCATGACCACACGGCTATCTGCGTTCCTAGAGGGTCGCGGGGTAAGCCCGGAAAAACAGTATGGCTTCAGAGTTAAGCGGTCCACGTTGGATGCCTGCAGCTTCCTGTTCGATAATGCTCAGTGAGTACTTCAACGCCCACGTGTGATCTCTTTAAGAAGCCTCTCGCAGTGATATTGTTTTTAATATACCATATGACCATTGACTATGTACCCAACAAAGGTGACTTCAGTAAATCATGATGAATAATCTCCGTGCTAGTTATTGCCTTCTCTACGCTGTTTACGCCAGTCGTGAAAAAATTGTGCTTATTACGCGGTGTCTATTTCCTCTATTCTATTCTATCCTGCGTTTTATTCGCCGTCCTTGTTTTTCTCGTCTGACATAGTCCCAAAACTGTTTTGCACGTTGTCCCTTTGGAGTCCCCTAAAGTTCTGCTAAATTCCCTCTCGTCTGCATTCTTAATTGCTTTGTGTATTAACATTTGAGCTCTATTCTAGACATCCTTGTAATTGGCCCAATACTCTCCTGTCTTGCCTGCGTCCCTTCCCATTACCTAGTATTGTCTTATTTATTTAATCAGTCCACCACTCTCGTCCCCCTCAACTTTAAACCCCTCTTCTCTATCTTACAGCAAATACCATGTGTGTTCTAAATGTTCTTAATGTTAATTCTACTTTCTGCGCCCATTTGTGTTTATCTAAACATTTCTTTTGTATAAATACCCGCCCCTGCTTCTTCTTCTTTCCGCTCACTTCTACTCAATTATGATCACTTCCAATGTTGTATGCTTTCTCGTTATCTATTCTGATATCCTCTACCCAGTTATCTATTTTACATTTCATCAGTACGATAGTATTAGGGTTAGGTTCAATTTTGTCAATTCGAAACGTTCTCTATATCATGAACCTTATCAATACCATAGAAAAACTGTAAGGCTTGTTCGAGTAGATGGGTGTTTAGCGATCGTTACAGCGCACGACATTGGGTGCAGCTACGGTTCCGCTTGAATGTAATTTAAACTTTATTTTCGAGCTCTTTCAACGTGCCGAGGGAATGACGGAATGGTCGAAAACACGTAGCCCGTTAGATTTTTAAGGATTATTGGTAAAATCCCCTTCGCTGCGCTGTATTCATTCCAGTTAAGCTAAGGTGGGTTTGTACAGTACGTTTTCGGTCATCCGGGGTGATTTGGAACGTTTTTGAGTTTTCGGGTTGTCGAATTCAGACCTCGATGCCTACAAGCGCTAGTTTTAGTGGGCCGTACATTAGCTACAGATGCTCCACGACGAATCGAATAGAAAGGCGTCGAGGAGAAACGCTTTACTAGCAGAAATCAAGGGGATGTCAGTTAAGACTTACTGCCATACTGTCAAAGCAATGGTGTCGCAATTTTGAGTACAAATGCATCAAACCACCAGATAGAGACACAAATCCTCGTTTGACCTTAAGCAGCGCTAAGGTGCCAAATTCTCCAAGATTTGTGCACAAAAACAGAAGCCGCGATAAATTATTCTATCTCGCTACCTTCAAGCGCATACTCAGAGACGCGAAATAAAGCAGGAACGCAAATATGAAAAAAAATGAGGAAGCGTTTACCCATTTTTTCTAGATATTTTTTCCACGACGCTCCAAGCAGACACATCTGTAAAGAGAAGTGGGTAGAATACTTTTCGGGGCTACTACTTACAACTTGTGTCCTCATAGAGGAACAGACGAGAACTCTGGTGGGTCTGGCCAGATAGTTTATGACCACTTGTAGACTGCCGCCTCATAAGGTGCTGCACAACATATGCCTCAGGCAAGGCGCGATTACGAGGCAATGGAGAAAGCCTGCTGCGGCCCATGTTAAAAAAAGGGTGACCACTAACCCAAAAGACAACGAAGGTAAGGAACTAGCCAGCTTAACGTACGGGACTCTTACCTCGCGTTTCAGAAGAGCTCTTTAGAGGTTTATTAAGCCTTGCCGTTAGAGCAAAGCGGTTTTCCTCGGAGCGTTCGGCTGAAGAAGCGCTCACTGTACGGAGCACCTAGCGTTTCGAGAAAGCAAGAAATTACTCGCGGAGGTTTTATTAATTCTAAAAGAGCGCTTGATGCAGTCTCAAGATATTCTCTTTTACCAAATATCCGATATTATTTCATTATTAACGGCCTAACGTATGATATCTACTATTATATTTTAGCGGCTCAACGTATCACAAGTATAAACGCGGTATCTGAGGAGCTTCCTCAAATAATTGGCATGTCACAAAGTGATGCAGCTAGCCCGGTTTGTATTTCTTGTACCTGGCAGGTCTCGATAGGTCGATAGAAGGTATTTTCGATAATTGAAATAGAGACGAAACTAGAACTTACGAATAACTTTAGGTTTTTGCGAGTAACAGTGATGTCTTATACGTACTAGGCAGATCGAAGGCAGGCGTGTAAAGGCAGTATCATCAGCCAAGGTACTAGGATTTCTTCGACCTAAACATTCGGCGTAAAAACTATGAACAGATTAGCAATACAGGCAAAAACACAATTGAAACTTTGTAACCACACACTTTATAGAAAGGCCTTTTTCGTCTTAAGATTTTGACGTATAAAGCCATATAAAGCCCTTCTTCAGCTGCGGGTTCCGAGAAATAACAATCTACTGCCAGTGTCTGCGTTTTCCACTAAAGCTTGATGCGGAGGTAGTAGAGCGGTTGTGGCTATGAGAAGCCTTCAGGTAACGGCGTAATAACGTCCTAACTACTAGAAAGATAAAAGATAGCTTTAAGACGGGCTAGCACGGGGGCCACCTCAGAGATGCCACACACAGCCTATTCAAAATTGGCTCGTTTGTATTGTCAGCAATTTGAGTTGCACTGAGGCTGCTCGTTCATCTCGTTGTTGTTTTGTATCTGCTCTAGTTAGGACATTCTCCATTGTCCCGTGGACACGCTTTATTGTCTTGCGAGTGGACAAATAACTATTTTGTTCTGAGCGACCCGCAAACGTTGAACGCTGACGACGTCAAGTTGCGTCGACAGTACAGAAGGAACGCTGTATAGACCGCGTTTGATTAAATCAGAAAGTTTTTATTGATGCATTTTAATTAAGGAAACTCGTTTACTGCTATTATTAGTTTACTTCTCAGTCGCCTGCTCGTAGGGACACATAACCAGGACAATCACAGCAACAACACTGTGGTGCACCTAAAGCAACTTTGCAACCTTTCAGGGTGCTGACTGACGTACCTAACAGGAGGATGCCTCTGAAACTCTTCGGAGCAAAACACAAGGAAAAAATACCCTCTAGAAGAACCATGTAGCCGACTTTAGACGCAACCCAGCAGTAGTTACATGTATACCTGCGCTTAAGGGTGTAAAACGACGCAAAATGTCGACCTTACATAGCGGGAAACATTGATGCTCTGGACACGGATAGTTGCTACTGGGAGGTTCGGAAATAAATACGCTGCAGCTTGTAGTCTGCTTAGATGCTGTACCTAATACTAATACGTTTAGGCCTATGTACACTCAAGAGAGCTAACTGTTCCTAAGTATCTCAAAAACACCATTATATTCAACATTAGATGGCGCATATATCGCACATATATGCTATAGATGTGCGATATAATCGCTATAGGCGCAGTTTTTCTCCAGGCGGAATATTAGGCGCAATATTCTGTTTTAATGTGAATCTACCAATAATGGTGAATAAACATTAACAATATTCTGTTTCAGGGCATTCGACATCGGCATAATATTAACAAATAAAAGTTCATAATCAGCAATTATTTACGAGCTGCGGGTTATAGAAGCAGCCGCACATTTGTTATAAAGTTGACCAAAACGTTTCTTGACAAAAATTATTTAGAAATCGAGGCGAATTATCTATGTTTTTTTGCCACTGTCTATCTCGCCAGATTAATTGTTGATTGTTGTGTTTTAGCGTAGTAAAATCTGGTCGCCTAGCAGACGTTTATTCCAATGGAAAATACCAGTACCGTATTTGCTAATAAATCAGTCAAAATATTGTACTAGTATTTTAGTGGAGAGAAACACGCGAACTAGAGAAGCGCAAAGCACCAACCACTCTCGGTGGGTGCATCAACTTAAAGATTTGACAGTACGACGGGGAAAATATCGCAGTCGGTAGAAAATGGCCGAAAGGCAACAGGGAACTGTACCTCTCGCGGAAATTTACGTTAGCCATAAATAGTCCGCTAGAATGTCCATTGCCGTTGTGTTTGTGTTGTTGAGTATGATGATGATGATGATGACGATGTTGTTGCTCTCACCGCCATGGTCTCTGCCGTCTTCCTACTGTCTTTTGTCCACGTTGCACACGTAAATGCATGCGGCCTTGCGATAGCTTGAAGCCACTTCCGTTAGTCAAAACGACTTGCGGCCTGCAATGGTTGAAGCGGCTTTCCACTTTAGCCGGCATTAAAACGCTAACCAGTCGAAGCAAAAAAAATCGCTAAGCAAAAAGTACCCGCATTGTGTGCATTTAAGTTGCGTTAGGTTAGGCCTCGCGGTAGGCGCATTCCTCGTGCGCCTAGTGCACCTAACGTACCTCCATCGCCGTCGACATAATATTCTTAAAATCGAGTTTATCCTGAGCCCAAGCCGTCTCAAGGCATCTTAGGGTCGTCGCCGGTGGCAATGGGCTTTCTTTGCCTCTCCTCCGTCATTCCCTACACGACGCTTTCTTGTCTCCCTTGAAACCTCCGTCGTAGGGCTGTGTTTCTATCGTCTTCACTCTGCGCCGCCTGGAGCGGGCCCGCCGGCACCCTGGCCAGTTCAGCCGTGGAGGGCAGAGTTGGCGGCGTCAAAGAGAGCCTGGCTCCTTCATGCTTTAGTCTGGTCGGTGGGTGTTAAATCGTGTTAACATAATTGCCACCAGCTATTGCTGCCTATGCTGAAAGATGTGGTCGACGACTGGCCGGTTGGTGCCCAGCCTCGAGTTTGTTGGTTCCAGTGGTAGGCAGTGGCTGGGGGGGGGGGGGGGGAGCGGGGGGCAACGGGCAGTGAGAGTGGCGGGGAGGAAGTGGGGTAACGGCGAAGCTGGCACAGCTGGCCATCGTCGTCATCGTTGTAGCACAAGCTTGGCCGGTTGCCCGGAGCAAGATCACCGCTGGCCATGCTGGCCTTGTGCCCTCTGACTTAGGCCATCACCCGCCAAGCGTTCATCTTCCGTACTTACAGCCCCGCCCCCCCCCCTCACTGGTCTCCCCAAAGACAGACAAATACGCAGACACTAACGTCATATACAAACCTCCCCCCCAAGGCACGCTCACATTCACCTATACCCCGACAGGCTGACTTGCACTCACACACACACAGACATCATCTTTCTCTCTCTTGCGTCCCTGCTTGCTCTCTCGCTGCCACTGTGCTTCTTCAGGTGAGATCAAAGCCAAGCGCACGGTGGAAATAGATTTAGTTACCAGCCAGCGACCCTCTCACTCATGAAGTGCAGTGTAACCTGCAGCGCCTGCGTTACACACTTAACTGAGGCGCGGCTTTCGTACGGTTAAGGACAGTTCTCCTCCAATAAAACACAAGCGCGGCGTGCGCGCGGGTTAACCCAAGATGCCACGGAATAGACGGGCAGATGTGCGAGGCTAAAGTGCCGCCGCAATGTTGCCTCGGGCAAGAGTTGCCGTACAACCCCTCGGTCGCATACCGCTACCGTTGGACTACGACGTATCCGGTAGTTCCTCCGAACCGTCTGTTCCTACCTATCTTCCTGTAAAGTAGAGATGGGTACAGCAACTACTTCGTAATAATGTACCTTACCCTAGAACGAAGGTAGTGTGGGACGCGAGTTTTGTCTTTAACGGAAAGCGCGTACATTATTGGCCCCAAAGCTTTGAAATGCGCTATTGAGCACGACCACCGAAGTTAACGAACGGCCCGATAGACCCGATAAAACCAGTACATGTACTGTATTACATATCTGAGCCATATCTGAATGCGGGGGGAGCATATCCCAATTATCACGTTACCTTAGGGACAGGGGGGGGGGGGGAATTCAATGTGGGACAAGATATATGTCTACACAAATATGTACTATTTATTCTGGCTGTGAGACAAACTTAGAGCAGCCGGTACAAAGCGGGATTATTCGAATCTGTGTATAGTGAGATAGTACAACCGTCAGACGTTGAGTCGTCAGAGCACGTCGTCGAAGAGAGCCGAATGCTTCAAGAAGATTGGAAGACTCGTAAATGGCGAAAAATTCAAACTCCGATGGCCAGACGAGGCTGCTTCCCCGGTTGCAGAGAAGTAGCCGCTGTTTGCCGAACATCTGGGGTACGCAGAGGCCCTGATTGGCCGTGTCAGTAGTCAATTTCCTAGTCCAGTACAGCCGCACCATTGCGAAGAAGAAAATGGAACGTAACGACATACGATCAAGGAGCTCTGCGTGAGAATGCATAAAACTCTGACGCAAATTACTGTCGAAAATAGGTTGAACAACATGGGCAGTAGGAAAAGATTAAGAGGAAAGTTACGAAGGAGTTGCAGTTATTTGAACCAGCCTATTTAAACGTTGTGAGGCTAGTGAAGATAGCAGTATTCAACACAGTAAACGTAGCAACAGATGAGTGCCAATAAGAGGCGAATCGCAAGCAATTTCTAGGACCAGCAATAGTTATTGTTGGCACTTATAGAACTAATGGCAGACACGTGACCTTTCATATTGTAGCAACGTATAAATTGGAAAATGGGGCAATTTACGACCCTCAGTGCTTTAGCCATTTTAGTCTGAGATATCTGCCTGTCGTATGCATTTCAGGAGTTCGTTCTTCTGCTTGATCTTTTGAAGTGTGGTTGACATTTATTTTTTTATTTAACTCGTAACGGGGTTAACAATTGTCCCCTAGCGAACGTGACGACAAACTACATCAGCCCTAGGTCCAGGCCTGGTGTAGGGACAAGGTGCCAAGCACCGCCGTGGCGTTTCCACGTTGTATATCCAATGATAGCCTTTGCCGAAAAAAATCACCAGCGCGTGGGTCCCCCGTAGCCAATCTGAGACACTTGCATATCTTAGTAATAACTCCTTCAGTAATTTCACCTGGGCCCCCTAAGGTCTCAAAGGCAAAAGGTCGAAAGTCCATAGAGTCTCCAATATGTGCATACTTCCGACACTTATTTCTTTCCGCATGCGAAACAGCATAACCAGCCTGGGTAGCGCCGTGACTGACCATTGAAGGTGCTAAAGAGTCAGTCACGGTAGCGTCCCAGACAAGTGTCTTCCCACCTTCAAAAGCTGTTAGGGTCATCCCATCAGGTCGACGAGAGTCGTCTGTGTACAAGCCTGCGGGTTCGAGAACACAAGGGTAGCCGGAAGACCTTAGAGCACGGGCTAGGGTATCATTTAACGCAGCATGTCTCGTCCTACGGCCTAAACTGCGGATGCAAGATAAGCCATGGTGACCAAGAGGTGAGACCTTTTCGCCACAGCTGCACTCATGTTCCTCGACTAGAGGGACTCCAAGGCGGAGGCCAACGCAGTTCCTGACGACAAAGTCATCTAAGAGAGTTCCAACGGGAGCACTCGGTAGGGCATTGAACCATGCACCAGCACCACTAGATGAAACTGCTCGGAGCCGTGCTTTTTTCACCTCGTCTTCTGTTGAATTAAAAAGATTGGCGAGTTGTATATCCTCCAACGGCGCGGTCCAGCTTGCCTGGGAAGTAGGTTCTTCTGGAGGGGGTGCTCCAGTGCGTGCCAAGAGACACTCCTTAGAATCTTCTAGTAGAGAACGTAACCGCTCGACGGCTGGGAAGTCTAGTATTTTTGACGCCCTATGCCAGGTACTAGACATTAAAGCGACTACCGCGGGACCTGCAACCAAGACAGCGTCTGGAATGCCTAGGCCTCCTTTTGCCACTGGCAGAAGGGCTTGTCTGCGGGCTGTCTCTGGTAAACTTAGGTTAAGTAAGGAAGACAGGGAGTTCAACGTGTGGGTGTTCAATTGTTCTAGAATATTTAAATCTTGCGTTAGGTCAATCCCACGAAGCAGGTGGTTTACCCGTGCTGTCGAGAAGCAAGACCTTAATAAGAACAATCCCCTGTGTGCACCCAAGAGACCCAAGCGGCTTGAGGAGGATTTTAACTTATCCACCCAGCCAGATAACTGTTCTTCCTTTCCGTCGTCAAGAAGTGGCACGCCTAATAAGGTAAGGTTGACCTTATTTGTCCTGATACATTCTGGAAGAAGGTCGGTTATCAGTCTGATCAAGGAGTCGGATATTGATGATCCCGACACAAAGAGTTCGCATTTTTGTGGGTTGAGACATAACCCGCTTTTTGTTGCAAAATCCAGTATTTTCCGAATATCGCGGGCCACTATTACAGGGTCACCGGCTAACACGCCATCATCTAAGTACCATACATTAAATGGGGACTCGAGAGAGTCTATTAGCTCCTTGATGGCGAGGCAAAACAGTGGAGGCCCTAATGGGTCGCCCTGCTGCAGGCCCGACTGTGAGAGTATGACGTGGTCCATCAATAGCAGTTGAGTTGGGTTTCTGTATGCCTGCACAAAGTAGTGGTATAAATCAGGCGCATGGGATACAACAGCTTTTAAAAGATGGTCACGTCGAACGCTGTTAAAAGCATTCTGAAAATCTAGTTTGACCATGACTATGCCTTCTGACCTAGATTCAAGATAGGCTCGTGCGGCATGGATCGCCACTTCTGTTCCACTTCTAGCAGCAAAGCCAAGCTGGTGGTCACCTATTGCTTCCTCAATTTGCGACGAATTTTTCCAGCAGGCGATCTTTACTGCTATCCTGCGGAGTGTAGATGAGCATGCAATAGGGCGGGTTGTGCCATCCTTCTTTTTCAGAGCAAATAACCTCGCTCCAAATATGATTGGTATGAGATCTCTTGGCGGCTCTCCTCGTAGTAAAATTTCAATGAGTTTAGCAAGTGCATCGGCCAAAGCCTCCGCTCGTTTACCCATTGCTCGAGAAAGTAAATCTTGCAGAAGCCTTGGTCGAATGAAGTCAAGACCCGCAGCGGTGCTTCTAGAAAAGCTTCCTACTGCGCGGTAAATATCTTCCCTTGACACGTGGAAGCTTTCCGCAGGGGACGCTTCGGCAGGAGGATCTGTCCACCTCAAGTCCGTTGGTGCGCAGGGATGCTTGTCACGTAGAGCTTCTACGTGGTCGGACTCGACACCGAACGTGTCGCATGAGCTTATGAGCCTTGCAGCGCCCGACACATCACCATCGGTTAACTTTGCAACCACTCTTCTTTTTAGGTCTTCTTCAGAAGTGCCAATTTTTCTGTGTTTCTGGTGGCCGACTCGACCGGCCAATCCGTCGAGTCTGAGACCGTTCTCAAAGTCTCTAAGGTTTGAGCGTATAATGTCTGCCAGCGAACACGACTCATTCTTGACGTTAGGAAGGCGAAGTATAACAGGGCCAAACGATAGTAGAGACAACCATGCTGAATTATGATTGTAGGTTACTACATCGTTTACGACCTTCACAAGGCATTCTAGCACAAACCTTCTTGCTGTTTTCGGTATTATACGTATCATCCCTACATTTTTAAAAACAAACTGAATATGAGATGTCATGTATTAAAGTTGTACACGCGTGTCTTCTGTAGCAGGCTGCCTATAAGCGTTTGATCCTGGATGCATAGAATTTATATGTCTCCGTAAGCCCCTTGAAGTAAATGTCTTTTGACATATTGGGCAGTCGGATGTATGGCTAGCTGAAGAGGACGAAGGAACTGCGGGATCTTGCGATGATAAGGTATTATCTGGCATTATGAGCGTTTTCTGAGTTTTTTCGCCAGTGGTAACAGAGCTAACAAGGGCTGTAGTACCTCTGTCACCACTTTAATAGCTTCTGCCAAATCAGGGCTCACAGTTTTCAACGCATCGGCAACCGAGACTAAATTTCCAAGGGTGGCTCTAGCTGTCTGAGTAGACTTGCGGCTCGACTTGAGAGCCAGTCCTCGGTAACGTCGAACGCGTGGACGGCCATAACTTCTCATATATTGACTCGACTTCTTAGCAGCTTTGCGTGGGGGAACCGCAGGCTTCGGGAGAATTAACTGAGGCGTTCGGTCGTCAGCTGCTGACGAGATACCTCTGACAACTGCAGCGTAACTTGGGCCTGGCGTTACAGCTTCCGTGGTTGCAGCAACCTGAGGAGATATTTTCGGCATTTCCAGCTCGTCTCCAATGATGGCTGTAGGATGTACAATCCTCACCTGTTGAAGAGTTCGAGCTTCTAATAGGATACGATTGCGTTCCCTCTGGTAGAACAGTCTCGGACAATTAGGTGATCCTGCTGCGTGAGCACCTTTGCAGTTCACACACTTGGGGGTATTGGTGCACTCAGCCGCCAGGTGATCTGCTCCCCCGCATTTACGGCATGCGCGTTGCAACGTACAGCTACTCGCTATATGGCCCGTGCGTTGGCACTTAAAACATAAAATTGGCTGGTCGGCTTCCAAAACCACATTGTGCATCTTATACCCTAAAAATAGCGAAGCGGGTGGCTGCTGATCAAAAGTTAGAATCACTTTCGTTAGCGGCTTTTTTGTGCCCCGTTCGCTAGTGTGTAAACGACGAACTTCAATCACACCATAACCAGAACATAAAGAATTTCACTTTCTGTGAATATCGTGGGTACGCGCGCGGAATCTTGAAATTGATGCACAAGTTGCCGTCACTGGTATATCGCCTATTATTGACACTGCGAGTATTTGCTTGGCCGTGTCAATAGTTGGGGCCCATAATACAATGCCTTCACTACCACCAGAAATTCTGCATGAAGGAAACATCTCATGAATGCACTTAAACATCTTCAATAGAGATCCCTCTGCAAATTCAGACTTCTCCTGTACATTTGTTTGTTTCTTCCGTATGATCACCTTGAAAGTCCCCATTGAGCCAGCTTGGATGCGCTCTTTCAGGTTGTCCAGCTGTTTCTGCTCGCGCGAAGCAATCCGACGAGTTGATTTTTTTTTGCACCGTCACGAATCTCTGGTCATCTTCACTATCACTGTGGTTTGAATTTTTTCTCCGTTTTGCCCCCGGGACACAGTCATTCTTTGCAGTGGAAGCTGAATTCGTTGTTAAAGTCCCCTCAATGCCATTAGCACCACGGTTATCGTCGGTGTTAATAGCGCTTCGAAGCCTATTTATATCTAGACTAGGGGGAGGAGGTTGCTCTTCAGGGTACGCTGGCATGATGCCGTATAAAACGACACGCTATTAGAATTTCACAATTACAATCAATTAAAAACGTTAAAACTCTTTTAAAAAAAGATTTGACACAATCTCGCGTTGAACCCGGGACTTCTAGATGGAAATCGGGGTCTTCCCGCTTCTTCCACGGAGTCAGCTGGCGATGCGCCGTTGCTTCACGCTAAGATAGCGAAGCAGCGCAAAACGTAAACAAACACCTTCTACGGTGACGTTGCAGATCGAACGCCACCGCCTGTCAGGCTAAACGGAGTCAAAGCCCCGTCAGCACTAGCTTGTGCACTTTTAAGTGTGTTTTGCACCACACTCGAAGCCTAACAGTTTGCACTGTCACTGTAGCAAGTTTCCTTGCAATGTCTCACTTTAGCTAGATAAACGAATCACATAAACAGGAGCAGATGTAAAACACGTCCGCCCACCGTCGCATCGAACACCAAAAAAAAAAAATTAAAAAAAAAAGTTTTGAAGTGTTCTTCGGTAGAAAGATCTCGTTACTGCGCGGAGCGACCTGGTCTTTTTTGGGTGCACTATCTCCTTTTCCTAGTAGAGCATGTCTCGATCTATCTGCATTCTGGGGTTCACCGTCAAGGTCCTTTCCGTCTCTCCATGTGCCGTGTATAAAATTTGCGTACACTTGGCAGTGACAAACTTAACGTCTCTAAAGCCAGATCTTTTTAGCTTGCAGCAAGATTTACAATAACTTTTTGCAGACGGCCTACTTTAGATGGTCTCGTCACAGGTTTTCGCCTTTGTTACCGTTCTTGACGTATAACGACACTATTTCTATTCCTATGGGTAAGTGGGCTGCTAGATCAGCTCCTTCCCTCAATTGGTGATCCACTCCCGGCAAATGCATGACCGCCAACGGTATATTGGTTGCGAAAACATCAATAATTCATTTTGTCATTACTGTGGGGCGATCATGGTTCACTTTCTGAGCACTGAGTCATCGATGCCACAGTGGAAAATTACATAGGTAGAGGCTATACGACCTTACAATATTTTGTAAGGTAGCATAGCCTCTACCAATGTAAGTGGTTTTGTTCAGTACGGACGAATTGTCGCTGTTTTCTAGCGTACGCATAATCACGACAGGCTTCTTAAAACTGTGACCCACTTTACATTAGAAGTGTGATCCACTGTGCTTCTTCTGATTTCTGTAAGAGAGGGATCTCCGACGAACCTTGGCTTGGTGTTGCGGTTGTTATTTCTGCTGATGCAACATTCGTGTCGCTTGACCTCCACCTTACGGCGTTTGCATGTCCACTCTTTCTAGGTGCTCGGCCTTGCGCTCAAGTTGCTGGCATTTTGTGTCTCGTGTGTGGCATATTCATGTTCAAATGTATGAACTCTATTAAATGCCGCCACACAGTAATGCAGCTAGTCCAGGCTCAACTTTGATTGCCGTTTTTTCGTTTTCATTCTCTGCTACTTTCTTACGTTCCTTAGTGCCAGCGAATCTGTTAACTGACGGCGTATGTAAGTTACGTTGATGCAACTTTTGGCCGACAATTGCAGTACGGGGGACTTTTGCACAGACTTGTCGCGGGCACCTTGGTGTGTAATTTATTTACCTCACTGGGCGATCTCATAATGCGTTAATTATGAGAGCGTTTGGCTAAGTAATAGTGGGCAAATATTGCTCACGGCGTATTTGGCATCCTTGGAAAAACGCATTAAGAAGCTGCTGCCTCGGGTATTCTTGAAGTCGTTAAAGAATAGTTTGGGTACCCTCGAAGCCCTAGAAGAATAATTCGTACAGACAAGTATGGTTGCTAAGTTTAACTTAGCTGTTATCTCACATCCTTTTACGGCATTTATTTAATTATCTGCTATTCAAATCTCGCAGTAGATAAACAATAAACAATCGAGAACGTGTCGTCGAGAAAACTCATTGGGGTGCTAAATTGATGAGTATTTCCTGAGTTTCCTGTTCATTTCCGCAAGGTGGGCAGCGGATCTTCTACCCTCTTTAATTGAAATATAGATGCGTTTTATTTATTCGAGGCTATATATGTATATATATATATATACTTGGCGTTTATCAACTCTTTTCGGTATCGGGCGCTTAGGATCCATTTATTGAAATCACCAATGCGCATAGCTCTAGTTTCTAACCTTATGGACGACGACTACCCGGCCCGACGGCAGTAGCACGCTTTTCTATCTCAGGATTGTTCCATGTTTTATGTATGCGCCAGTGTATATGGGGACACCCCACTCGGCCAAACCTTAGTTTGCATGAAAGTTGTTGTGCAATGTACATAAAATAAAGCGAGCACTTTTTGTCATTTGGCACAGCTTTTCAATGCGGGTTAGAAGCCGCTTTATGTACCTCATGTCAGGCTGCGCACCGTTTGTTTTTTTTTTTTTTTGCAAATAAATATATATATAGATTTATTAATGATGCCAATGGAGCGACAATTGTCTCCCGAGAACGTGTGCGCCGTAAATGTTACTCAATCTCGTAAAGAGTGGGCTGAGACCACATTAGCAGTGTGCCCCGGACGGACGCAGCATTCCCGCGTTGAACGTCGAGATCGAGACGTTGTCTCAAGAAACCTGCAGATCGCTTATCACCAGTTGCCAGGTTTAACTGCTCACCGACTCTGTGGAGTAGTTTGCGGGTGATGTTGCCTGGGCCGCCCAGGGTTTCAAATGCTAGCGGCTGAAACTCATGTGGGTACCCGATGGAAGCGTATTTGGCAAGCTTCCTTGTCTCGGCTAGACTGCCAGCGTAGCCTGCCGAGACCGCCCCGCCACCGACCATTGAAGGTGCTAATGAGTCGGTGACTGTGGCGTCCCAAACAAGCATCCTTCCCCTACTGAAAGGGGTAAGGGTCATCCCATCTGGGCGCTTACCATCTACGGCGGAGAGACCTTGGGGCTCTAGAATGCAGGGGTATCCGCATGATCGAAGCGCTCGGCTGAAGGTGTCGTTAATACCGGCATGTCTGGCCCGCCGTCCGGCGCTTATGATGCACGATAAACCGTGATGCGCTAATTTGTCTACAGGTTGACCGCATCTGCATTGATGAGGAGTGACGAGGTCACAGCCACGACGAAGACCTGTCGCAATTCTTGTTGTTTCATTGTCCAGGAGAGTGCCCAGTGGGGCGCTGGGAACTGCATGCAACCAAGCTCCGAATCTACTGGCAGCGACCGCTTGGAGGCGAGCCTTCGTGAAGTTGTCGGCAGCACCTGCGAGTAAGCTGCAATACGCTTCGTCGTATAAGAACGCGCTCCAGTCCCGCTGGCTCAAAGGGTTATCCGGAACGCCCCTACATACTGTCTTTAGTTCTTCATGTAAGCGTCCCTTGAGTTCGTTGTACTGAACAATACCGGCCTCGTCTAATAGTGCGGTGGCGTTGCTCTCTGACCGGAAGAGGGAAGAGACTATCGCTGGCCCAGCCGAGACGAGCAGATCCGGGATCCCCAGGCCCTCCTTCGAGATTGGTAGTTGAGCCTGCTTTCGAGCGGAAGGTGCCAGCGATAGATTGAGAAGAGACTCGAGGCTGTTCACAGTCAACTCGTTCAATGCACGCAGATCATCTACTTGTTCTGTTAGGTTCGCTCCGCGGAGAAGATGGGTGACCCTGGTAGCTGAAAACGAAGATCGGAGTAAGAAAAGGGCGCGGTGGGCACCAAGCGGGGCGAGGTTGTCGGCGACGTCCTTTAGCTTGTTTTGCCACTTTGCCAGTGCGCGCGTGAGCCCTTGCGGTCGAAGCGGGACTCCCAGCAGCTCCAGGTCGCAGTCAAGTGTTACCTTACATCCCGGCAATAAGGTCTGTAGAGTGTCAAGGTCAGGAGTCTGTGTGCTGCTGCCTGTCACATAAATCTCGCATTTCTCTGGGTTTAGTTCTAAACCCGAGCTTGCACGAAAATCGAGCACGCGCCGAACGTCGTCAGCAACTATGTCCGCATCGCCTCCTAGCACGCCATCATCAAGGTACCAAACATTCAGCGGGCTGTTGAGGGAGTCGACTAGGTCTTTAATGCTTAGGCAAAATAAAAGGGGAGCCAAAGGATCACCCTGTTGCAGCCCCGTAGCCGAAGCTATGACATCATCTGGGAGAACCAAGCAGGAGGCGTTACGGTACGCCTAGTTGAAGTAATGCGATAACTGGGGACAATGCTTTAAGACCGCCTTTAAGAGATAGTCCCGTCTTACAGAGTTAAAAGCGTTTTTAAAATCCAGTTTTACAAGGACCCCAGGGAGCGTGCGTGAATCAATAAAAGCTCGGGTGGCGTGAATAGCGGCCTCAGCCCCTGCTGGTGTGGCAAACCCAAGCTGATGTAAGCCCATCGCCTCGCGAATCGTCTCCCTGGTTCGATTACAGGCAATTTTTGCAGCCAGCCTGCGCAAGGTAGAGGAGCATGCAATCGGCCTTACCGACCCGTCTTTCTTCTGTAAGGCGAAAAGCCTTGCCCCAAAGATTATGGGCAGTAGTTGAGGTGGGGGGGCGCCCCACAAAAGTAAGTCAACAACTTTGGCCAGTGCACTCGCCAGTCGGCTTGCTGTGTCTCCCAGGGTTGAAGAAAGTAGGTCCATGAGCAATCTGGGCCGGATAAAATCCAGTCCCCCGGCGGCACTCGGTGAAAAACTTTTGACTGCGGCTATTACTTCTTCTTCAGACGTGGTACAAGGGAGTGGAAGGCCGGGGGAGGCTGGCCAATCTAAGTTTGGCGGGGCCGGGGGGTGTTTATCGCGGAGAGCTGTCAAGTGATCTGTGCTGGGAGCCAGCGCGTCTGATGATCCGATCAGTCTCGCGGCCCCTGACACGTCACCCTCCGATAGCTTGAGAATGGTCTGACGGACACGATCATTTGTAAACGTACGGGTTCTTGCGGAGGCCGGGGGTAAAATCTCGGCTAGGCGCAGCCCATTGGAGAATTCACGTAGATTGTGACGGATAATAACGGAGAGCGATTGTGCGTCGTTGCGAGTCGTAGGAAGGCGGAGAATCACTGGCACGAAGGAGAGGAGCGCACCCCATGCAATGACGTTATTATCGGCTGAAACTCCAAATAGGACCTTTGTTAGAGCTTCCGCTACCTGTTTCCGTACCGCTTTCGGACGATCCTTAAGAGTCTCAACCTCTTCGCTGCACTCTGAATATTTTCGATGATACGGGCGGGCTGCTGTGTGTTATTATCGATCGGCTTGGGCGAAAGTAGAGGTAAATTAGTAGAACTTGATGGGTGTTTGGCTGTTATGTGTCTAGTGAGTCCTCTTCTTGTGTATAACCCGTTGCAGAAGGGACAGGCTATTCGCTCTGACTGTGTCGACAACCCTGACTTGCCACTGGCTATGTTATTTGAGATATGTTCCGCCATTATTGCATTATGTGTTTAAGACTTTCCAACACTGGTAGTAGCTGCAGAAGGGGTTCTAAAACCACCACTAGGGCTCTAAGTTGACCTAACAGGTCAGAACCGCCCCCTGACACGACTTGCGACAAACGGGTTACAGCGTCGGCCGTGGTCAGGTTTGACCGCGCGAATTTGGGTGTTCGACGCGCCGGGGTGCGTGTTAATCGCCGCCTTGGAGCGAGCACTCCTTTGTTGGCGTAGGGTCTCCCCGTGCGCTTTTTAAGCTTCTTGGCGGGAAGTGGCCTGGGAGCAGGTAGTAGCAACTGCGGGTTAGGGTCTTCGGGCGACAGGGTAATCCCGCGAACAACATTGGCGTACGTAAGTTGCCCACTTGGATGTTGCGACGTGGCGTCTAATCCAGATGTGGGGGTTATTCGACTGCTGGTGATCTCCGCAGTTGGGTGTGTTACCCGAACCTGCTGCAGGGTTTTGGCTTCAAGGAACAATCTGTTTCTTTCTCTGAGATAGGCCAGACGGGGGCAGGACGGCGAGCCAGACGGGTGAGCACCCCGACAGTTGATACACTGTGTCTGGTTGGTGCAGCTTGCGGCAAGGTGGCCTTGACTGCCGCACTTTCTGCAGACTTGCTGTTGCGTGCAACGTTCCGCGAAATGTCCAGGCCGTAGGCATTTGTAACAAAGCCTAGGCTGGTCGGGTTCAAGCACGACATGGTGTGACTGGAATCCCAAGAATATTGAAGTGGGCGGTTGTCGGGTAAACAACAGAATTTGTTTGCCCAATGGGATCCTAGCCCCAGAGTGAAGCCGCGTAAGTCGTTTTACATGGACGACACCCAGCGGTGTTAGCTCCTTCAAAATTTCTTCCTCTGTAAGGCAAGTTGGAACTCCTTGAATTGTCGCCCTGAATGTCGATAATGATGGGCAGTGGGCTGACACCAAGAAGTCTCCGAGTTTAGTTACCGGTAGCAGCTTCTGAGTAGATTCTATATCAGGAAGCCATACTATGATCGACTTTCTGTCCCCGGATATCTTGGACTTGGACGACAAGGCATAGATGTGCTTATATATAGTTAGTAATGAACCTTCGGGAAATTCTGCTTCATTGCACTCCGGCGTCTCTTTCCGTCTAATGACTACTTTGAACGCACCCACCGAACCCGTTGATAAATCTTCCTTAAGTTTCTCTAAAATTCGTTGTTCTCTTGAGAGGGTTTTTTTCTCCCTTCTTGATGTGACGGTCACAAACCCATCATTTGGTAAATTCTCCTGAGCTTCGGTCTCGCTTTCTGGCGGCGAAGCTGGCTTCTTTCGCTTGGCGCCAACGCTTGGTTGGTATGCTGAACTCGTTTCACATGGTGTATCCGTGCCCGTAGTCGCAGTAGGTCCGATGTTTGCAGTCGTTCTCGTTGTTGGATGTTCGTTGGGCACGGGAGACGCACACTGTCGTAGGCGAGCTATGTCCAGCGTTGGCGGAGGCGGCTGCTTTTCCGAGTCGTCGGGTGGCATTTTGATGGATGGCACCGTTTGTTGAGATTATTCGATTGAGGTTGACAACATTGTACCTACAGAACCACTCAAAATCTTTTCCTCGAAATAGAAAAATAAGCTTAAGCGACGAGCGGTTGGAAAACAGAATACTCTTAGTGCCTCATCTTTGGTCTGGTCTCGCGTGTGTCAACCGTCACGTCTTTACTAGATACATAATGGCTAGTAACCAGCTGGAAATGACGATGAGAAGTGCAGTGAAGTGGAAAAGATTATGGCAGAAGGGATCACGCCCGTGGTACTTTCGAGCCTGCTACCTAGCCCACGTTGAAGTCCTCAAACTCCTGCGCCAAGCAAGAGTCAAAGCACCATTATCACTGTAAGCCAGGCGGGACTACTTTGAGCATAGAAAAGCCTATATAAGACTCTGCTATGATCATAAAAGGGAACACGCGAGGCGAGAGGAACGACGGCTGCTCAAAAGAGCAGAACGAGAGCCCTCAGCTTACATAGTGCGACCTCGTAGGGCGGGAAATCCGCTTAGTGACGGACAGGTAAAGAGCCGCCTAACTAATATTTTATTCAATCGTGACGTTGCGGTCGTATCTCTAATCGTACAGCATCCGCTTACACTGGAGCAGCACAACATGAATCTGCCTTTCGGGGTGGAGGAGGTGTACCAGGTCCTACGGTCACTCCCGAAGAGAAAGAGCTCAGGTCTGCTATGAGCATTGGATCCAGTCACTCCCTCTCTTGGCAGAAACTCTTTGTGATATCTTTAATGAAATTATAAAGAGGGGGCGGATGCCTAAAGTCTGGCATGTCGCCAGGCTTTCTCTTCTGTTCAAGGTTAGGCATGGTGATGGTCTCATGCGCGAAAAGACTTGGCTGGAGAATAGTCGCCGGGCGCGATTCGTCGCCCGGAGCCCCCCTGATTTAACCCAGCAGGACTTACCTGCTCGGGATGCACCTACAGACTAAGGAAAGGGTTGAAGCGTGAGGCTCCTCCCTCCTGGTCTCGAGGTAATGGTTCACAATTCCGAACCAGGAGGGGGTTCCGGGGGGGGTGGTTTTTAGTGGGTAGTGCGCTTGGATTAGAGTGAGTCGCGTATTCCCTCTCCGAGCGTCTAGCCCCACACTACCCGTCATTATATCGGCGGGTGTGCGTGAATGCATTTTCCACCCCTTAAAAAAAAAAGGCATGGTGATGACCATCAGGATCCAAATCTCTACCGTGGAATGGCGTCAGAACGCACATTGAAGAAGATTTTCTGTAAGTTATTCGGCGGATTGAGCACGTGGCTGAAGAGGCACTTCCACCGGAGCAATTCGGTTTTAGGAGAGGCCGAGGCACCCGTGATGCAATCCACGTTCTCTAGTCAGAAATCGAGCGAGCTGTGGCACAACCCAGAGGTCATCTGTATGCAGTCTTTATTGACTGCGTCAAGGCCTTTGACAAAGCCCCTCGCTATCTGCTGGTTGAAGCATTCCAACGAGCAGGAGTGGGTGGCTCTCTCCTGAATGTAATAGCAAGTTTCTTTGAGAAGGACACCTTGTTGGTAAACGGTAAGCAGGGTGTATTGGAGATTAAGCAAAATGTGGGAACTCCGCAAGGAGACCCGCTAAGCTGCGTCTCGTTTACACTTCTCCTTGCTGACCTCGTTGGTTACGTCCGACAGGAATACCAAAAAGCCGTGGTGGTGATGTATGCAGATGATATCGTGGTCGCTCATCGCGACCTAGGTGCCATCAAGCGCATTACCTCTATGATAGAGGCGTTCCTTGTCTCGAAGGGACTTGAGATAAACATCAGGAAGACCAAAGCCATGAAATTCAGGCGTGGAGGTCGATTCGCTGCCAGAGACGTTATACGTTGCTGCGGCCAACCATTGGAGTTTGTTAACTCTTTCCAGTATCTTGGCCTTCGGGTTCATTATACGGGAACCACGTTCACAGCGCATATAAACGAAACAGTACGGAAGGCACTTGTCTCTCTTTACGGGGAAGTAGACAATGTCCGAAGACTGTCCGTTTTCTCAGCAGTGAGGCTTTTCATGCTTAAGATTGTTCCGGGGCTGATGTATGGTCTTGACAGTGTGTGGAACAACCTCACACTGGCGAATTTTAACCAGCTTGAGAGGTGTTTCTCATTATATATGAAGCGAGTGCTTTGCTTGTCTATTCGAGCAAGGAGCCGCCCTGTGTATCTCATGTCAGGTTGTCCACCGGCTAATGAAACAATCCGACTAAGGCTGAAGATGCAGCGTACAGTACCATACGAATGTTTCATTTCTGAATGGGAAGCTAAAGTCGAACAGGCCAGACGGGAGGTCGGTGGTTTGGACGTTTTCAATGCCGTGCACCTTTGGTCTGGTCCTGCATGTGACCGTCGCCACGTATACACCAGGTAGTGCATGGTTATCACTACCTGGTATGTTCAAACGCAGCCTTTCACGAGGAGCACGAGTTATGCACCTGCCGGTTCTGCCTGCAGAGGTGTGCCAAGTACCATGCAGTGGAATGCACAGCGCTGGACAAAACATCGTTGCACTACTTATCTCGCCAAAAGCGTGAAGATGATAGAGTATTATGAAGAAACATCTTGAACTGTATATTATATTCAATTTGAGTGAAATAAATATAATTGAATTGATAATGGCTAGTATAACGTGGGCTGTTCAAATACAAACTTCTACATGGAGTACACTACGTGCATCTGTCGACTGCGCTCTCAAGCCTATACCAAAAATGCATGCGTCTGCCTGCCTGGCCCTTGCGAAGAGTTCGCAGCATTGACCTTTTCAAGTGACATGCCGAGAGAAGCTGACAATAGTGAAAGTTGCAAAGTTAAATGGGTACTCAGTATAAGTGAACTAATTGTGATAATATATATATATATATATATATATATATATATATAGGGAGAGAGAAAGGGGAGAGATACTACTTAATATGATATATTTACCTCTACTTTAAGCAAAATCCTTAGATAAAGAGGTCAGAGGCTAATTTCGGACCCACGCTTGTAGTGAAACAATTGGTGTTATTTGATGCGCATTGCAAACTTATTTGTGAATTTAAAGCTGTGTATGTTGATAATTTACTCACAAATTGTTGATGATATCTAGTTTGCTTAAAACGCTAGTTTGTTTTTTAAAAAAAAGCTAGGGGAATTAATCCACGGTAGTTAGCTCTGTAGGCTTTTAGGAAATCAAGCATTAAGCAATAGCCATATAGTTTCTTACCTATTATTTAGATTTTTGCGTGTAAGCACGAGTCATACTGCTTTAATAAGAAGGACTGTGGATTTTCCCTATCGTTGAAGAAAATACGTTTAGAGTGTGTTGTGGGCCAAAGTGCTGACACTAGGTTGAGTATCTTGTCTCCAAAGAAGCAGACGAATATGTAGTGTATACTATTGTATGGTCAAGCAGTCGTCCAATATATAAATATATATATATTTTTTTTCGTTGTGTATTTATTTATATAAGCACGTCTAGTGTATGTAAATAAGACACACATACATGCAGACTGCATCCCGGAATAGAAAGTCAAAAGTACTCGTGCACATCTTTTCGGCACTGCTGATTCGCTGGTTTGTCTGTCCCTCGTGCGCCCCTCGTGACGGCACCACTAGTGAGCCTATCCCGTCTCCGATAGGCCTCCGTCGGGGGGATAAGGAGGAACCAGTGAAGCCTCCTGCCTGAACGAGGGAACGCTGGTTCGTTCGCTCGTTCTGCCCTCTTTCGTCCGCGCGTTCTTTTCCGTAAGCCAATTTCCAACGTGCTCCATCATCTCCGACTCAACGCGTGGCTTCTTCCCGGGACGAGACGCCCTATGCATGAGGTGGCCATTTCCTGATGCTTTTCTGTACTTGCCCCTGCCCCTCACCATCATCATCATCATCTCCGCGTGCCGTCCTCATCAACACCATCATCATCACCCCCCACAACCGGCAGCAGCATCATCATCTTCGGCAGTTGTGCTGCATTCTGCTGCCAAACGCTAATATAAGTGCACGTCTTTGGTGGCAATGTGTTTCTCTTTGCATGTGTGTGTACGCGCACATAGCAGCAACAACAACAACAAGAACAACAATGACAGCAATAACAATGGTTGTAACAACAAGAAAAGCGGTATCGGCACGAGGTATGTCGGTACCAACACCCCCTCAACTACCCCGCAAGCTTCCGCTCTGCCAAGATTCGATTAGAGCAACTTGCATGGTGGCTTGCAATAATATTATTATAGCTTGCAGTCAGTGAACGAAGAAGCATCGGCGGCTGCATCGAGAATCAATTTAGGACGATAATTACAACGGGCGAACTATGGGCGCGTTATGACGGCTGCAGTGTAGCTAGCACCTGTTATCGTTGGGTCGTAAATTGACAATTATTGATATACTATATCTAGGTATGTAGAACTAGATGGACAGCTAGACATAGTGTATGTAATTGCGTACAGAGTTATGTAAATATTATTATTAGAGATGATGTTGAGTGATCACCGATACTCAAGCAATATTAATGATTAATATAAGCAATTTTGTAGATGTTATATAATTACCTAGCAATTGTAATTCGTACACATTTAATAGTAATTAACCTTTGTTTAAAAAGTATTGTGATGATATATGTTTGCATATCATAGTACATTTGCCTTTGTGATACCAACATGTGCACGCATACGATAGCAACAGAAAACCTTGTAATAAACTAAATATAGAACTGAAGGCGACTGCCAGCCACTTATTGGCAAATAAGCATTTTTCGCGATTTTTCATGAGAGTGCTTTTCAATTTGTTTGTTATTTATAAAGCTAGTATAGCCTAGAGTATATAAATAAGACAAGCATACACGTAGACCGCGTTCTTAAACAGAAGGTATAGGTCCTGCGACACTGCCCTTTCTACTCGACTTAACCTTCGGGTTGAGGTGCAGTTTTTGCGCTAATTTAAAATTATTTGAAGATGCGTAATGGTTTGCGTTTACATTGCCATCATTGTCATTTAAATGATCACTGTGATCACATCACTGTCATCTAGATTGTAGCGTACGTTGTTGACTACACGTTCACTACGACTAGTGAGATGGACAAGTGATGGATCAACCGTAGTAGAAGTATAAGGCGATGGATCAGCCAAAAAATAGCAAGCAATTGATCAACCATAAAAATATCAAGCGATGCATTAACTGCTGCGTTTACATCAATCATGTAGAAGTGACTACATTTGACAATTGGCTTATACACATACATATGACCCTTTAAAGGCTTTGAAAAACTCTGACGACTGACTCATATAGTAAAACTGCTGGTACAGACAGCATCACACTATACTTCTAGGATTTTTCCATTGATGTCGATACATGTTTTGACGTCTTGCAAGTTCCAAAAGGCATTGATGCAGACTTGCGAAGTGCGTCTATTTGCGTTTTCATTTTATCTTTAGAAACGTTGAGAACCTCTTCACAGGTTGACAAGAGATTTTTTTTGGAAAATGAGTAGGACTAGTCGCGCGAGGTCCAGTTAGATGACTAGGGAGCTAGCTGCATTATCTTGATCCTTGCGTCTCTAATCGCGTCTTACTTCTATTAAACCGCATTCATACACGTATAAATCAGCAGTCACCGTATAGCTTTCTTAGTCTTCACTCAAAGCTTGATGACTCCTGGTGATATAAGTGGTAACCATAACTTTCGGTTGATGCCAGCACTTCGTCCTCGCTCAAGGATTGGTTCCAGCGCGTGACCATTGTCCTCACTGGGAGCGTGGAAGCGGGTTCTAGAAATATATGCAGGCTTTATAAAATGTGACCAATTTTGAGATATTGACTGGGTGTCCATCTGCAATGGCCTTTAGAAATTCGTGGGTGAAGGTGAAACGATGTTGTTCTTCGATCTGCGCAAAATCTCAGGGCACCTAACGAGCAACTAGTTTACGAAGTCTATGGGGTATGTCAGAGAGTGGGTGCAATGTCGGTTCTGGGGATATACTGTTTGAGTTTTCCTCAGTCACTGTCTTTACTTTATTACATACATATTGTTTATTTCGTAATAACTTTGCATTTGATGGTACATGATTACAATACAATCATCATTATATACAATTTTAACACACTGGGCAAGAAAGTGCAAAGACCGCCGATGCGACTGGCAGCTCGCTGCGTGGTATTTAGCGCATACCTGCGAGCAGAACCGGCAACGACATTGATCGCCAACTTGGTGAAATCCTTGAGTCGAACACACCAAGTGATGATAGCCATGCACAATGTATCTTGTGTACACGTGCCGGCTAGTGCATGCCATTCCATCCCAACGCTCCCTGGGGAGGTATACACATCTAACTGCGCTACCTCAGCCGAGGCCTCGCTCACTTGTCCCTGCCACTCTAACAAAAATTGCTGAAGTGGCATTGTATTAGGTGACTTACATTATTGTGAGTCGCTAAGATGTCCTTAACGGGGCTCGTCTTAGAATCTAAAATGTCCACAACGTAGTATCACAGTCTCTTAGACGAGTTTGTCGCAAACGCCGTTTTGGCCTTAACAGACTCTGAGGGAATTCTCCGCAGCTGACATTAGGAGTGATGTGGCCCTTCACTGCGTGGATGGGTTCAACTCCACCGTAATAACAGGTTTGTATTTTTTGCATGATCCTACATATTATTACTACTAAAATATAAAGTAGCTCTCTACTCTATTGGTACTGCTATAACAACTTTAAGCACCTCACGTGTCTTTTGTAAACCTTAACGTAGCAATGCTTGCATAATACAAAAATACTAGGATTGAAATCTGTAAGGAATCTGTAAGGACGAAACTCTAGTGACGTAAAGATCCCCAAAAAACTTGGGAAACGTATCAATTCGCTATGTTTGCTGACAGGTCCATCGTCGTGTTCGGTGTTGTTGTTAAAAGATGTAGCGGAGGCGCGCTGCTCTGCTCATGCTGGACGCCTCAGAATTAAATGCTCTAGGGCATTCTCGAGTCTACTGCAGCAGTAGACGCACGTATGGCTAGGAGCCTTCCCGACCTTGAACAAATAGCACTGAAAGTCTAAGTGCCCCGTCAGGACCTAGATGATGTGGAAGGTTAGTTTTTCCCTGGGCCCTTTTAACCATCCTTCGACGTTTGCTAAAAGCTTTTGAGAATTGTCGCCTAGAGCACCCTCCTCCAGGCCGCTCTACTCCTCCTGCGATAGGGTGATGTTCCGTCGCCGCTCGTCCTCCTTCAGGTCCTATGGAACCGCTCCGGCGAGTAGAAGCGCCGCCGCTGTACTGACCGTCCAATACGCCATGATCACCCTGAGGGCTCCGGCCCGTTGATGCCGGCGCAGGTGACTCCGCTGCGGTTGTTAACGCTTAGAAAGCCAGGCCGGAGTCTCGTATAGAGCGACTCACTCGGCCACAGACGTCGTGATGCGTCGCTTGGAGTATTTCATGAAAGGTATAGCGTTTTCTTTGCGGATAGCTGGGGAGAAATTCGGCCTTCGATTGGAACCACTGAACGTTGGCGTTACTTGTCAAGCGCTCTTTCCGAAGTAGGATAGGAGGCCGTTTCCCTCCGAAAATTCTCAGATACGCGCCTCTGCTAATGATTCGAAATCTTCATCCAGGCATCTAGGCAAGCAGATCGGGCGATAGCATGTACGGCTCTTCGGGGTCGGAACGAGATCTGTGGTCTTCTATTTAGTGGGAAGCAAACATAAAGCACATTGAATGCAAAGTGCAGTGGCTTTCGTCCATTCAATATGAAATCATACGTGTAAACGTGTAGATACTATTTTACAGCAAGTTTCGGGTTTGCTATATAATACAATAATATTCCGAGACAGGCATATAATCCTTGTGAGCGCTCGCGCAATTTTACAAAACTTTCGAGTGCATCAAACTTCTAAATTAATTACTCAATCCATGTGCTGACATCATCTTGAACTGCTGAAAACCTAACAGAAGAATTTGTGAGCGGTGAGGCAACTGCTCACGACCTACAATAATAATTTTGGCAGCGACCACAACTAGAGCCACATCCATAAAAGCAATAAAAGACAATATAGAAAAGACATTATAGGCATAGCAACGCCGACGACACAACAACAGTACCAACAACAGGATCAACATTACGAGCGATGAACACCACAACACCAATCGCATCAACAGCAACAACACTAACAACCTCGACCAGCAACGAACATGGACTGGGCGTGTGGCTTAATCAGATCGGATTGGCACACGGAGGTTATGTTGTCGCCTCAGGTGCCCAAGCTCAGGTACCCCACTTCCACAGGCCCTCGTCAGCTCGCCGACCGCCGGCGGAAGTCCTGCAGAACAGAACTTGTTGTAGTTACAGAGCAGCAACAGTTACTGGACAGCAGACTGGGACGACCCGGCGACAACCGGATGAGCGACGACGCGAAAGGACAAAATTCAGCGCGGGCCGAACACATACAGGACCGGGCAATGCTTGTTTGGGTAGCCATTGCTGCCGGCCTACGTGTCCGTCGGGAACGAGTATGTAGTCCTGCACTGCACTTCTCTTGAAAGCTAGCTTAGGCAGCTAGCTCTCTCTGCTGAATTACTGCAGTTGGCTGTCATCCAGATAGATATGTTTGCTGCGCGTGCGTCGTGTCGTTGCTGTAGCAGGTTGTGCTTAATGCGCATGCGATATATTTTTTCATGATTAAAGAGAGACGGGTTTCCGGTGAACGGCAGCACCAGCAGTCGCAGTCGTCGCCGCCCCTGCAGCGACGCCGCCGTCAGCAAAAGAGCAATCGCGGCAGGGGCGGCTGTGGAGTGGATGAGTTTTCAGTGAAGTCATGAGGGAAGAAGTCAGTCAGTCACTCAGTCAGTCAGTCAGCTTGCTTGCGAGGCGGTTGCGGAAGGATGGTAATATGTAGACCAAGAGGACAAGCAAGAGAACGCGGAGGAAGTGGAAGAGGAAGAGCAGCAGAAGGAGAAGGAATAGGCGAACGCGGCCATAGTCAAGATGATTTATTAACCGATGGTTGTTGGTGGTGGTGGTGGTGGTGGTGGTAGCAGCAGCAGCAGCCAACCGCCATGATTCGCGTTTCGTACACTCATCCTGCTGAGACATCGCGCCAGCCCACGTTCCCACCGCTTTCCCAGTCATCTATCCGCCCACTCTCGGGTAAGGCGGGCGAACAGCAACGTGTTCCTCGGACGGACAGGCGGGCAGACGTAAGGACAAACTAACGGCTAATGGCCGGCCAGCCAGCCAAAATCTCATTCTATCTGATCGGAAATGAGTACAACGTACAGTGCGCTGCTGGCTAGACTATGCCGGTTGTCGAAAGCTACTCGTACTGATGTTGATGCTGTTGACGCTGCTGCTGCTGCCGTTTCTGCTTCAGCCGTTGTCGACCGAGCACGACGAAGAATACGACGGTTGTCGTCTTCGTCTTGGTGGCGGTGGTGGTGGCCGACGAAGCACTAAATTGAAGACGGACGATAATGATGGAATTGGGTCGGTCGGTCGAACGAGCGAGCGAGCGAGCGATCGAGGAAGCCAGCCAGTCTCTCAGTAATGTTCGGGCGAGAGCAAACAAATGGTTCCAAACGTTGTCCATAGCGCGTTTGTACGCGTGTGAAGCCTACGAACGAAGATGAAGTCTATCGTCGTCGGAAAATCACCGGCATCCGTTAGTCTAGTCCGAGTTAGTGCGCTCCCGAGAGCGGGCCGCATGAAGTAATTCAGACGTCACTCGTTCAAGGATACGAGTGGAAGCACTGATAACTCAGGTGACAACTGTGCCACTAACCCACTGGCGATCAATTGCTCTCTCTTCCTCTCTGGCTGGATGGAGCTCGTTCGCTGGAGTTGATGCGCCAAACCATGAGCGCTTCACCCGCGGTCTTTTGTCCAAGCGGACTCGACTCCATCGACCAGGTCGTGCTACCTCACAATCTCATTGCTAGAACTAGTCTTGTTAGAAAAAATGCTGCTAGGATGCAGGGAAAGTGAATCTCACTTTTAAGCTGTTTGCATGCAATACGTTGACAGGTGGCCGCGACGCATTGTACGCTAGTACGCGGCTAGGGAACCAAGTAGTGATCTTGGTTGTGAGACCCCCAGTTTTTACGCGCCAATTAGACGAAACCATCATACGAGTGCCCCCAATCGTGCAGACGAAGGAGACCTGTTTAAGGCCTCCCATGCCCTATGGATTGACAGCCAGACAAATTGTCTTGTTATTTTCAGAGGGGGGAACAGAGATACATGCACAAACGATACTCTGGTAAAACTACACGCTTGTCGAGGCATGCGTTTACACCAGCTTACAACTCGTAGCTGACAACTCGTAAGGATCGTTCAATTAACCGCAATTTTAGTACGTTTGATCACGCTAAATAAAGTATTTATCATTTTTCAAAATTAACTTGTAAACGCTCTGAAAATGTAGTATATCTGCTCTATGGATTGGAAGCAAAAGAATGCGATCAACACCCGGTAATTCCTGGCGGTTTTGCTTCAGTCCACTCACCCTCTTAGCCCTTCGGAGTCTTCTTTCTTGCAAGAAAGACAAATAGCTCTAAAGTATCGAATTTATTTAAAGTCACATAATTTAATCAGCTAACAACTTCTGGACGAGTGTACATAGAAAAGAAAGGCATTGCCACGACCTGAAAATAACACTGAGGAGCAAATCGTGTCACACAATCTCATGATCAAAATATTTATCTTTGCTTGCGTTTGCGTCTTGCTTGCGTGAACATTATTAATGTGCTCTATTCTAGCAACGCATTTAGGCATACATTAATTGACCTTTGTGACTGTTCGGCCCCACCTCAAAGAAGTGATCGATACGGTTCGCACCCACAAATTGAGCTAGAACTTGCTTGCCATTATACCTAAGTGTGACCATTAAGGGCGGGAAAACAATATCGTTGGGTTCGAGGTCAAATCTTCTACGAAGTTTCATCAAGGTTGTCTTTTGGACACTAAAATTACAATTCAAAATTACGTATTTTTAATGCAGTATAGTTTAGGTGTTTTTTTTATAGTACTACTATTGCTAGTATGTCAACAAAAATATGCAAAGCAAACGCTCTGTACTCTGTACTACCTTCAACTTTGGGTTCAGCACTGTCCGTGATGTGCAAACATGAGAACCAATTGCAACCATTTATTTGCATATTGGCCAATAAACTGGATGAGCCAACTGATGAGCAACGAGGCGGACGTATGTGATCTCAATGCTTGTTTCATAAATTCAGGTTTCATATGGTCGGGCATTGCTAGTGAAGAATAAAAGCTGAGCATCGTATGATGCTGGTACTGTTTTTCGAATATCAAATTGGATTAAAAGCACCTGCAGACTTTAAAATGTCGTTTACGCGACCAGTGAGTGCCCATCGTGCTTTTGCTCTATGATGATTAGGCGCTGCGAAGGTCCTGAATAAATGGCGTCAGTGTGATGCTCAACTATGTGGGTCTATATTGTAATTAAGCTCCGCCACACGCAGTTTGAGTGGGCCTGTCTCTACAAATTTGTCTGTCCTGCATGCCTGAATTTAATAGCCTCCGTTTTTCGCGTATTGATCCTGCAAACCGGTTTCCCCACATACTCTCCCAACGTAGCTAGCGGATGCTGGGGGTGGAGCCTGCTGCCGCTGTCCAGTACTAGGCCATCCGCGCACTGTCTCGTCTAAATTAGTTGTGTTGCGACAGTTGGTTCTTCATATTACAGAGCTTTTCGGGCTCCAATTTGGTGTTGAACGCGACAGTATATCGCGTTAAATATAATTGATTTAATATATTGAATAGATTGAATACGTTTTATAGAACGCAAACCCTTTCTCCCGTGACAGTGTCCGTTCACTGTCCATGCATTTTGGGCATTATATGCGGTCCGTGCGGCAAAAACGCTCTCCGGTCGGCGTTCTACTAAAGAGCCGCCACCTTGTATTGCACAGAAGGCAGCGACCTTGCAATGTTTCTCTATGCCGGTATGACCTCAACTTCGTGCACACTCGACAGTCTTACACCGCGCTACGTTTTTTTTCGTTACTGTGTTTATGTCGAGCCCGGTGGCGTGGTGGCTTAAGTCTGCGCCTCGCAACCGGAGGAGACACTAGATAGGTGCGCGGGTTCGAGCCCCACCGTTGCACATTTGTATTTATGGGGGTCCGTCTATGAAGCAATGTGAAAAACAGTTCCGTGGACGTTAAATCTTGGCTAAGGGCCAGCCCGAAAACTTTACTGTGTTCATGAGCTGTTCGCTGCACTGCGTAGCCACCTTTGGCCAGAGCCCATAATATTTGAGCATTTGCGCTAAAATAGCGCCAAACTATTACATCGGCAGCATAGCCGTTCCATTCTTTCGGTGTGAGTCTTTGGCTGCGTCGCTAACACCTAGGCTTTGATTAGCTGGGGTCCTAGTCGCGCTGATGTCATTTTCAGATACCTTTGTGGCTGGTTCGGGCTCTATTTCGGCACAGTGTGGATGTTAATTGTTCTATATTTTCGTTTCTGTACCCTGCCAACTATGTTTCCTTTTTGGTCGTGTCATCTGTTAACTGACAAAGTGAAAGTTGCGCCGGTGTGAACTCGATTTAGCAGTTGCGGTTACAGACTCGGGTATAACATACGTTATACCCGCGTATAACGACGGTAATAGGCGGGAGCTCGCGTTTTGTACAATTGGTTTGGCACGACCATGTATATATATATATATATACTTTGCACCCCACAAATTTAATCACGTTCCGTGCAGCGTGGAGGGTGTTTATGAACCATAGGACGGATGCTGTTGCAGGCAGTGCTGCAAGCAAGTGTGATAGATACCACGCCTGGGTATGTCCGGCGGCTCGGTCCATAGAAGAACTAGCAAAACGCTACGTATTTACCCAGTCCAGGCGTTAAATAAAAAAAAAGTATATATATATACGTTTTAGTTTAGTGTTTGCTTATAATGACAGAAAGACTTGCAAGGGCGTTATGGCAACAATGCCAAAGGTGGTCTTTAATGTAACTACGGACAGACATTTAAAGGTGGACTTCAATGTAGTTAAAAAGATACGTGTATGCACGCATATAAGTAGAAGTACATACACACAAGCGTTGATTTAACATGCACGTTATTTAGAAGCTAAGTTCGCTACTTGTCTGAATTATTAAGCTGGAAACATGCTTAATTTTCTAGCTAGTCGTCATTTTAGCAACCTCGTTCTAATAAAATGCTTCGGTAAGTGCGGTATTCCAGTGTGGTGGCAAGCGAACGCTGGTGCATACGCTTCTCATTTTACAGGAAAAACTGGGCCCAAATTCTAAACAGGTTATTGTATTACGTTACGCCTGCACCAGTTTTTATCGCCAGTTGTGTGAATATATAGCTAAGTGGCATCACAGCTGGAAACTGATTATGCGCCTCTGGCCAATTACAAATCAAACAGAGGTGCCGACAAATATGCGAATTGAGCTGTTGTTTATTATATAATATATAATATAAAACAGCAAAAAATACTAATTGTACACCAAGTGCACTTTCATGCAGACGCACCAAAACGTGTTATATATATATAGTGCCAAAATGTTCCCCTAAATCACATGCATATATACATACCTCACTAGTTATTGTGTTGAATTAGCAATCAATCAGTCAATCATTGTGGCTTTTACAGTTGACGCGCTAGTAAAAAGAACCAAAATAATTGTTAGGCTCAAGACGCCTGAGACTGGAGTGGGCGAATCATGGCTAAGAGCGCAACCAGTCGGAGGACGCCGGCGCAGGATATAGCGTATTATTTAATTTTTCACTCGATGTCTGTGTGTGTAATTTTCCACTCGATTGCCTGGCCGGTGCCCCAATCTGTTCCTTCGTTCACTAACAAAGGTTTTTGTTACTTTACCAGTACTTGTAGCAACAAGCAGTAATCTATACGGTTTCCGCTGTCCCGAGTGATGACATGGTAAAAATCCTGCAGGAGATCCTTAGTACAGTTAACAATTGAGGTTAACGCCGATGCCGTTGGGGTGGCCGATGTCAGTGTAGGATGTGTTGCATTTAGACCGGACTTAATGTTGCATGATGAACATGCAGACGTGTTGTATGGGCGGCCAGTACGCAGTACTCTCTGGCTTCTGGTGTGCTCGATTGCACTGTTGGTTTGACCCAGGCTGTAGGCCCAGGCTGTTTCTTGTATTCGAAAACAGAAGGACACATCTCGGTGGCGTATTTAAGATCATAAGCTTAGTAACTTTACACTGTCACAAGGATTTGTCGTCATACACTGTCACAAGGAAAAGTCCACATAACCCAGCAATGTAACACTTTAGTCATCAAGAAGCCTGGCGAAGTTCTACAAAGTGCTAAACAATGAGTAAAACGTATTGGGCCCCGCCATAAATAGTGGCGAAAATCATGTATTTCTAAACTGCCTCAGTACCAGGGAGTCACACACACTCCGGGGACACCGTAGTTGTCTGGAAATTATTTAAGTCAATGAAGTGCTTTCCCTTACGTCTCATTACGGTGTCTATGACCTGGAGTCTACACTCTGTACCATAGATCGTTTTTAATAGTGGTAGGTTTGCGAGTGCACCAGTTGGTAACAAAGAAGTGCAGGATTCAGCAGTAATGTTAAATAACTTAATTACCTTTATCGAACGCACTCCACCACGCCACCGGGACAGACGGCATCTCGCTGACTAAATGCAATACATATCTAGAGTGTTTACCACCAGACAGAAAAGGCAATAGCGAAATGGTTTGTAGTACATGGTTTACAAAATAATTAAAGTTTCCACTAGATAGCTCTATAACGATAGTTGCAGCACCTCAATAGAGAGGAACTCTCCTTACAAATTTCAATATATAAGCCAAAACGATGCGTAGATTACATGTGGCGGACATTTGTACTGAACATGTCAGCGCTTTTGTAATTTGAGTGGAACAGGAATTTCCTATCGTCAGTGACGTTTTTTAGCCCAAACTTACAGGGACCTGCACTACAACAAGCCGCAATCTTTGTTTTTTAGATTAATTTATTTAAGCGCAGCCGAACGTAAACTCCAGATGAGCGCCCGGACTTCCAGTTGAAGGTCTTACATCAAAAATTGTTGAAAACCTTGAGCGTACCGTTAAGAAAAATTGCTGTGTAAGAGCTAAGATCGTAAGCATCTTAGTAGTTGCGACATATCGTTTCATAATGATATGTCCCAACTACTTACTAATGACTAAATATAATTTAATTATATTCTGCATGATTAGAAATGAAAAAGCTGCGACGGCTGACTGCATAAAATTGTTGGCGCAGATTTGCAATTTGTGAACGAGACTTGGATCCACAACTGGACACCTGCGTCAAAACAGCAATCCAGACAATGCACAACGCAAAACAAGCAAATACTGTTTTAGCGGCCCGGAACGCTATAGTCGCTTCTTTAGGAGCCTACCTAAAGAAGGGTAAATTTTACCACATTTGTGGATTTCGCAAAACAAATTATCTTCGTCGTGCATACATATTTTGGTAACCTCTGGATTGCCTATAATCTCGTGGGATCAGAAGTTAAAACACAGCTGGGCGGGTTGTGTAGTGCTCTGGAAAGGCCAGCCGAGAAGTTGAAACAAATCTTAAAATCAGGTGATATTGATGCTACCTCTGAGCGCTTAATAAACGACCCACTAAAATGGAGTGTATTCCATATGGTTAATGCTGCATGTCATGGTCCTTGCTCTTGGCAAAAGCGATTGGATCGTTTGGTCTGCACAATATGATCGCATATTCTATCAGTTATTAGAATTCTTCAAAAGGTTCGCGGTTGAAAGAAAGGAGAATCGCCCGTTCAGCAAGACCTGAAGCTCACAGAGTGCTTCGTACGTTCCATTCCATACACCGATAGAGTAGCATAAAAGACACTCTACAAACGCACGGTAGGTAGAATTACATAGGTACGACACACTGTCGAACTAATTGCTAGTACGGATCCGCATCTTCTGAACCGGCGCTTCAAGCGCTTTATATTCTTGGTATAGAAATCCCTAGGAGGGTTGCAGGGAACGTGCTCAATAGACGCGCTCAACAGTTTCCACGACCATCCCTCTCCGTTTGAAACTTGAACAATTTTTCGGGTCCTAGTTTAGTTTTGGAACATTGAGAAGTAAACGCAGCAGCGATTCCAGCTGCGAACAGAATTACATCTACAGATAGGTATAGCAAACAGCTCTGACGTCTCACGGTCACTCGCACGCACGTATGCTGGGTCTAAAATCATTTTCTGCCGTCGAGACACAATACAAACTATGACAAATGTTTCTGTCGACGTTGGAATGGGGAATGATGTGCAGCAGAATGTCATCGTCAAGTGGGTCGTCAAATGCTTTAGAAAAAGCTAGAAAGACACCGACAGCTGTCCTCGTTCCCATCGGCTTCTCATTGAACATACTTCTCCATGTCAAACCCGAAGCCAGCTCGGTTGATTTTCTCATACGGTTGAGATTCTGACGCTAAGGCCGTGTTGCCTTTTAGATCACAAGTGTATCAAAGTGTATTAAATGTGACGATGTGACTCGCTATCTGAGCCGTCATTATACAGCTTTCGAACTGTTTATCTATGGGGTTCAGCTAGGGGGCTATCGGTAAATATTTGGGTTACGATTACCAACCATCATCAATGAGCACTTACGTACCCTCGGATAAACGGTAGTCCACCACCAGTCCAGCCTAAGGAAGTCTAGTCTAAGGAAAAGCGGTTAGTATGAGCCGTGAGCACGCCCCACAGGATGCAATTAGGTTGACACTATGTCCAACATACGATGGCGATGTCGACAACAGCAGCAGCAAAAGCAATAATGACTACAGCAATGGACATTGCGTGACGTGCATATACGTATTAGCCGTAATTGGCTAGAATTCCGACTAACAACACATATTTGTGACTATATACGCATAACGACTATAGATGGAAAAACAAACGGAATTCCGGCACTCACGGGTAGGCCCTTAGTCCTAGCATAGTGTTATGTAGTTTTTGCGGATAGCCTGGAGGCGGGCGAGGGTCATAGCAAACAACACAGGCTTTAAATGTAGGTGTTGTCGTTCGTGTCAATCATGTCAGAGTGTTACAGCGCAAATGGTGTTGCCTGGATGTTGATAAACCATAATAATAAAATGGAGGATTACTATTTTAGAACCACTTTTTTGTGGTTCTAATCAGTAGGGTACTCGGCGATCCCATAGCCCGACGGCAGCGGGGTCGTCCAACGGCATGCGCGTGGTAACGAAGTCACATTTGGATGGTGAGTGGTGTAAAAGATACGTGAGAACATGCATATTTTTTTATAAATACACTCGTATATATAAATAAATGTTTTTTTTAATGATTTTTTTACTCAGCTAGACGTATCAAGCGGAGAAATTTTAAGGACTTTTTCTCAACTAGGAGATTTTTCTAGTTGAGATAGTTTGGTAACAAAACGTGTGCACCAGTAGTGTACGGTGCTGCGATACAACACAGCTGTTCTAAACCCGTCCCCAATTTTAGCTGTCTTCGTTTAACCGGTTCCTCTAACGAAGCGTAGTATTTATTGTAGCAAAGTGGATCAGGGGAGTCGATCAGCGCCCCGAGTGCCACTTGAAAACCGCCGAACAACCTTTATAGGAAGTATACGGAATCAATAAACATCTCGGGTTGACCTAGAACTGGCACGCGCTAGTTGTTCATGCATGCCTATACTATAGGATACAAACGTTTTCCAATATTGCCTTTTCCGGCTCTAGGACAACGCGGCTTATGTTGATTACCATCGCGCCATGGTTTCTGCGCAGGACTCGTTAGATTTGTGTGTAGGACGCCTAGGGTAACATTACGAAAAATGAAATTTGATTTGTGATGCTGCTTGAACACAACACTTCTACACAAGATATTTGACAGGCAAACGCCGGACAATGTTGGGAATATAGAAGGGTACTGAAGCAGCATTTTTCTCGCCTTATAATACAGCTGCCTTCCTGCCAGCGCACTGGAGACACCCGTCTAGTCATCAACTGCACTTGTACAAAGTTATGTATATTTAGTTACGGTGGCGTTCTCTTAGGTGGCAGAGATCGTTTTTGCCAAGCTCACACCTAGAATTAAAAACATTTTTTAAGGAGGTTGTTTTTAATTCTAGACTATCCTCCGTCCCCTACGGGCTTGGAACTCAACCTGAAGGTATATCTTCAAAGCACCGAGAGCCGGACATGTTAAGATATCTAGGGTTTTCCTAACAGTCCTTGTGGCAGCATGGCCGCTGACCCTCAGCGGTATGGTTATTCATCTAATCTCAATAAGGATTGCTCAAAGAAAAGTCGATCAAAAACAGGGATCGAACCGGGGACCGGTAGATGACAACCATGACTAGCGCACTAATCCCCTAGACCACGCTGCCACAAGCTCACGCCTACTTGAAGGAAAGAATATAAAACATGTAATTTACGATTGTAGGACCTAGCAGTCGCTCATGACAGTGCTAAGGTAGATTTGTTTGTTTTCTAACTGGTCACTCTGCGGTGTGTGGCCGCCACTTCTTTCCACTTAATGCTGTAAAATTAACCTATAGGATTGTTAAAATAGCATTTCTAAATGACACGGATCTTCTGCAAAAAAATACTTCGATATACGTCATGTCAGAGTTGATTTTGCAATTTAGTAGCGAGCTGTCATACAGCACAATACAAATAACTCATACCATATAATCAAACGTAACCGTGTCGCATTTCGTAGTTTTTGCGTCATTTTCTTCTTAAGACGCTGCTCTGTGTTTTTTTAGAAATCACGCTCCATGCCTTACTTTTTTGTATAGCGGTTAATAATTACGTGCTTCCAAATAATACTTTACAATACAGGGTGTTGCAGAAATTTTTCATAATAGAATATACAAATTGTAGAGCTCGTTAAAGCAAATATTTTTTCCAATGGAACATGGTCTCTGAGAAGTCTTGTTTCGGAGTGAGAGCGAAATTACTACAATTTGTGACACTAGTGTTTTTGCCCGACATAGGAGCACAAAATGAGCTGTTGCGAGCCAACCAGCCTTCCTAGACAGAAACTACTAGGTGTTGACAGATACCTAGAAAGAGTCGCATACCTTAAGTCCGGTGGCACAATGCGAAACCGACGCTTATTTTCACGAGATAAACAGTGATGCGGACGAGCCAACACCATCTTTATTGGAATATTGCATCAGAACGCACTCTTGAACGCACTCTTCGCCAAGACTTTGCATTCATTTATCAACTTTTGTATCGACTGTGTAAATGCAGTTTGATACAGTTCCGGCCACCAAATGGTTGATTCGTTTTGACAAGCTGGAGTGAATGGTTTTTCTCTTAGACTGCTCTCCAGCTTTTTTTTTCGCTGAGGACGACCGCAGAGTAGACATGTGGTGCGGCGGTACTATATAGCCGAGGCAGGGTGTAAGCATCCCGTAGGGAAACCCGCTTAGCTGCTTTGCGCTCATCCTCATTGACTATCGCTGACCACGGCCGCCATGTGCGTGTAGAGTTTAGAAACGCACCTGTCACTCTGACTGTCTCACTGACAGCAAACACTCCGACGTGCTTCGTCAACAAGAATAGATATGACGACGTTGAACGCGGGGCTTGTTAAACGCTCAATGCACTGCCCAGATTCCGCGTTTGGGCACCGTCAATCAGTGCAATTGTTTTAAAATTAGTTAGCTAGAAAAAACATACACTTCGGTAGGAGTTGCAACGTAGGGTTGTAATCTGCTTGCAGTTTTATGGACAGACACTCTAACATATTCCGAGTAGCGAGTATCGGCATGATAGGCAATGAGCGGTCAAAGTATAACGGAGGGTAGGTGCTGTGTTGACGGCAAAATCCTTACATCTCGCAACACGGTTGTCATAGAAGCGGGCTTCGAACGTGGCATTCTATTCCTAGATTCCGCAACCAAGATTCAGCAAGCCAAGGACCTTCAAACAGTCATCACACGATTTTGCAAGCTCCATAGACATGCCCTACGTAATTACGGACTTTTTGCGGCGGGAACGGTTGTTGAATTCGGATGCACTAAGACGGAGGTCGCCCTGCATGGCTCACATAGATCATAGTGAAGGTTCTATAATGGAAACGATATTTATTTTCGACTCCGTAATTGAGGGTCAATGCAGTCATCACAGACAGTTGAACTGCGTATTGGTCAACTCTGTATTTGTTAAATGCGTTCCTTGGGTACCTGCTATTATTTTTAAAAATAAAGCTTTCGTAGTAAAATACTGCGGTTGTCTTATTACGCCTCAAACTATTTGATTAGTCGATATCTACCCTAGAGGGTTGCACATCCTTGCACTTACAGTGATATATAGTTACTGCTCAGCAAAAATGCATTGCAGTAAAGTGTGGCGTTGTATTTTAGTAGTCAAACCACAGACTCCTCGGTGATACACAAGGCAAACAGCACAGGTTATTTTTTCTAATCGGCGTACTTTCTAACGTGGAATAACATAGCCTTTGAATAGCCTAAACCAACGTGTCACTTAAAATAAACTTTTCGAGCTGACCCTTAGCAAAATTAACGGTCTACGGGACTGCTTTCCGCATTGCTTCATGGACGGACTCTCATAAATGCAAATGTGCAACAGTGGGGCTCGAACCCGCGCACCTATGCGTCTCCTCCGGTCGCGAGGCGCAGGCGAATGTACCCACAGCGCCTCCGGGCATGCCACCTGTATAGACATAGAGCACACCGTTTGCAACTCGATTAGAGAAAATAAGAAGACTCGCTTGTAGCGGTTTGTTTGTCGAGCAGCTTTCTTCAATATTCAGGTTAGGCAGAGAGGATAAAGTAGTCGAAAGCATCGCCTGAGTGCAGTCGCCTTCGGTTAAATGAATGTTAGCATGCGAGGGGTACAGGTTGGGGCCAAAGCACGAGGCCTATGACGGTGTGTGTCGAAAGATGCGTGCATCAAAAGACACGCGGATACGCAATACGCATAAAAGTATTGCAATACGTTAGCGTATATAGCGGACATAAATAAGTGTACATATGCTACTGTTACCATTGCAGTCCACTGCATCTGATATGTATGCACACCAGCACATCGGCAGGCATATTACGAACCAGTCAATAAAGAAAACAAATATAAAAAAAAAATATATATATATAGCCAAAAACACACAAACACGCGATTCCATATTAAACCTATGCACACTTTATAGATCAACATGGACTCTAAGAATGTGAATAGAAGTAATCGATTTCAATTCAACAGATTTTCAATATTGACATTCAATATTGGCTGCACAGCTCATAGTTTTTACCTATTGTTCTTTAGTGAAAAAATTACTCTGTTTTGCAACACTTTTGATTTTTGTTATCAGAGGTTTTGCCTAGATTTTTATATGTCAATAAATAGAGCTTAAGCTGACTCAATGTAGAGTGTAGCAAGACGTCGGCATTTTCTCTCTCATATATATATATATATATATATATACAGAATGTTCTAGAATTTGCCCAAAAACTGTGAGATCTAGTACAACTCGGCGAAAAAATATTTTTTTTTCGATTGATGATTTTTGGCTGAGTTGTACTAGACCTCAAAATGTGTTTGGCAAATTCTGAATTTCCTGTATATATAGAGAGTGTATGGATTTTTTTCATAGAGTTATATAGGAACTTGTAGAGCTCGTTAAAGCAAATGCATTTTCCAATAGAACATGGTCTCCGAAATAGTCTTGTTTCGTAGCGAGAGTGATATTACTAAAATCTATGACACTAGTGTTATTGCCTGACATAAGAGAACAAAATATGCAATTGCAAGACAATCAGTTCCTCTATACAGAAACCAGTTCTCTTATACAAAAACACCGCCGTGTTCCTGAGAAAATTCTTCTGAAGAACATAGAACCTCAGCGAGAAGATGCGACATAGTCGTTAAGAAGAGAATTCTTAAAAAGTTAAATTATTTCGTTAGCTTTTACGCTCAATACTTTAAAATCATAACCCTATGACTATTCGCAGCGCTCAAAACTACAACAAGGCAAGTGAGCATTCCATGACGATAATTTTGGTATCAAATATATGGCATTGCGAGCCGTGATTGCGGAGTGATTAAGATTTTTTGGCGGGCACGCCGAGATTGAGTTCATGCATAGATGACCTAGAGTGTTTATCTGATGAAGGAGCTAATCAATGCATGCATTCAGTTCTACATGACCGCCGAAACACCTTATTTACTCCGCAATTTCATATCGCAATTTCATAAATTTAATACCAAAATGATTGCCGTGAAATGTGCAATATATGTTTGAGCGAATGGTCGTAGGGTAATTACTTTGAGGAATTGAGCATGAAAGCTAATAAAGTAACTTCATTTTTTGCAAACCCTCTTCTAAACTACCATGTCGCACGACAGCCGCAACATTGCCTCACAGTCATTTATGCATGCTCTTAACCTCGACATGCCCGCCGAAAAGCTTAATTACTTCGCAAGCACAGCTCGCATTCCCTTAGATTTGGTACCAAAAAATGATCGCTATGAACTGTGCGTTTGTCTGAATGTGCAATTTTTTGGTGCTGTGAATGTTCGTAGGGTAATGATTTTAAGATATTTTGTGTGAAAGCTAATATAAAAATAACTTCATTTTGCGCATTCTGTTCTAAACGACTATGTCGCATATTTTAGACGGAGTTATATGTTCTTCGGAAGGCAGACTTTTCTTACGAACACAACGGTGTGATTAGTTTCTGCATACGAGGACTGGTTGTCTCGCAATTGCATGTTCTGCGCTCCCATATCGGGCAACAACACCAGTGTCACAGATTGTAGTAATTTCACTCTCGCTCCGAAACATTACATCTCAGAGACCATTTTCCATTAGAAAAATCATTTGCTTTAACGAGCTCTACAAGTTCATATATTGCCATTCAATAGTTTTGTTACACCCTATATATATATATATATATATATATATAGCAGTGCCGAAAAGTCTAATAATGGTGAGATTTAAACCTACGTTCATTGGTGTCATATGATGATGTTCATGCGCTGCATGAACATGTCCAATCTACCGCGAATACCCTCGGTGGTTACCTGGTAACGACCCGATAACGTGGGTTGCGTTCAGGCAATACTAGTAATTATTTCATTAGAGCGAACCTTATCATCCCGAACGCTGGCCGGTCGCTGCGTATCTGCCAGGGCAGGTAGGCAGACAAGAATGCGCCTGTAAGCTAAGCGTACAGCGTGATTAATAGCAGCTCGCCGTAAGCCTTAGATCTAAAGCTGGGTTATTGATTCTCTCTCCTTGTTGGTAACTAAACAACGCATGTACAACCTCCTCCTACCTGCTCAATACGCTCGCTGCCACAGCTACAGTGCCGAGAGTGGTCGCGCGAGCCGTCAGCGTACATATGTACAACTGCCGTGGACGCAGAGCATCGTCACTAATCGCGGCACCATCACGCGGCTTGAAGCTTTACATACCTCATACGCGAACAACTGTGGCGACACCACTTGTAAGTGTATACTTTTTAAAACACCCTACTCTTCTCTATTTCTCCGCTGATCTGCACAAGTCTGTCAACTCCAATCACTTTTCGGGCTGAACCTCAGCCAAGATCTAACGTCCACGGGACTGCAGCTTTTGGCGGGATTGCATCATAGACGTACGACCCCCATACAAATACAAATCGGTGCAACGGTGGGCTTCGAACCCGCGCACCACCTATGTGTCCTCTCGGGTCGCTAGTTGCAGGCGAATGTACCCCCCCCCCCCCCCCCCCACGTCACCACCGGGCTCAACGCACGTCTCTTCAACTGAGCAGCACCACTGAGATTGTTCACGTCCCTGCCTCTACCGCGAGTGTTTGCTTAAGTGCGCTTACAGTCGCTCGTTGTTATCGCAGTACGATCTCCGTCTCTTGATGTCGTCGCTACGTGAATGTTCGTGCGTGCTACGTTTGACGACCCCTTGTAGCTGCAGCTGAGCCCATTAAACGTCGTCTATATATAGATAGGCGACGAGTATAACGACGAGCTCCTCATTATTTTTCGTATTCGTTTCATCGAGCGCCGTTTCGAAGCCGTGTCGTGAAGGTCATACCACCATACAGACGACGTGGGTTTGGGTTTCGCCATCAGCGTTGCTGGCGTCCGCTTGACTGGAGCGGCTGGAGCCTTCGTCAAGCCATCCGCACAAGGGCGTCCACGCGCACTCGCGAATGGAAAAGTCATGTCATCTCATTGCTGACAGCTCTACAGCGTTGTCGTTGTCGTCGTCGTCGTCGTCATCGCCATCGTTTGCCGTACCCGGGGGTTGGGAATCGGTTGCGATCGAGGATGGGGGTTGGGAGTATATCCCACGTCGCGTCCCACGCCCTGCAGGCCTGAAGGACGCTGCGCTAGTTGATCGTTTCTCGCCGAAGATAAATGGATTCACGTCGTCGTCGTTGTCATCGTTATCGTCATCAGAAGCAGCAGCGGCAGGTCTCTATATATCTCGGCAAATTCGAACGATGATTTTCGTCGGCGGCGGCGTCGCCGTCCGGCCAGCTTGACGTGATCGAGATGCATTACGCGTGCCTTATGGATCTCTTAGTTGGGGTAGTCATGTTGCAGCCTACTAGAATGTATTATTATTATTAATTCATATTTGTTTATCTGCATAAAGTTGTGAGGTTCAAACGTCGAACTGCACATGTACTGTACATTGTGGGATAATATATATACACCACTGCATATCCATTACCTTATATATATATATATATATATATATATATATTTATACGATAAAAGATGCACAGTGTATGTGCAGAAGTAATAATACAAGACAGTTTCAGTTTTAGAAAGACGAGGAATCATTTCATATATCACCAGTTTGTTCAGATTATCTGCTGACAGATTGATTTGCTCCCCTCCTTAACTGCGAGCAGTATTAGTTTTACCTATAGGACCCGGTTACGGGGGATGACAGGAGGTATGAGGGGTTTAGCAGGTAATACAAAGGCTTTGGTAGTCATCGAGCTACCAGCCGGCGTGTAGTCCTGCACAGCGTGCCTAAAAGCATTTCCCCCTCCTGTATAAAAAAAAGATTGATTTGCTGTGGCTATAGCAAGACAGTCCGCAACTGGCCGCTCCTCAATGCGCAGAGATGCTGTATTTTTTCAACCCGAACTTCTGCTTTGCGGCATTAAATTGGAAACTGAACATTCGCACAAACTGCCTCAACAAATACCTGATGCATGAGAAGATCCATTCGCAGAGAAAATACTCCTGCTTACCTGTTTACGCTCATACCTTAAGCTTAGGGATCCCTGGCCTACCAAGGCACTGCGTGTAGAAACAACCTGCGAGACTAGTCTGTGACAGGCTTAGAAGTGCATAGGGTCTATTTCGAACATTATATTATAATTAGGTTTTTAAATGTTTCAGTGTCTTCTTATAGATAACTAACACAGCATGAATCCCTAAAAACCCAGAAGCGCGTCGGCCTGAAATCTCATTGACGTGCGATATGCGTGACTATGCTTCACACCAGCCTACATGCGCACCCCAAGCAGTGGGAAGCAGCATCTCCCGCGGAACTTTCGGATATCCTGACGGAAGCGTCTGCTTTGCACACGACACATTGCTCGACACATTTATTTGCGTTGGAATCTCATGTGTCTGTGCCGTGCGCAGAACGCGAACAAAACTGTGTCAAATATCCTGTTTTGGCAAGTCTTCTTTATTCCCCCCATACACACACATATGCAACTGGTAAAAGCTAAATATCTTTTGTCATACTAAAGCTTAAATTTTTACAACACAATTTTGGGTCACTCCAAAATACACACTGCATATTCATTGCCTCTGACACGGCTGATCTAAACTGGACAAATTGGTAATGCTTGCAATAATAATTTGCCTTGTTGAGGTTGCAAGTTGAACTATTATTATACTACAGTTTTAAACGTTAATTATACATAAACATATTAAGTGTACAGTCTGTACATTGTGTGGGATAATTGATTCTTAAATGTTCACTATACCAGTATCTTACGTATATACTACTTTACAGTATATATTTTAGAGATTAACTGGTAAAATTATGCACACCGGGCGACGTTGTTAAAGCCACGGTAGTGTGGTACTTAAAAACTCAATAAAATCTGGGCGTCGGAGACATCCGTGGGCGCTGGACACGAACGCTTATACCTGACTTACAGCAGTAATACGGCGGGCCCGGACAGGGGCCTTTAACGTATTTCCACCCAGATATTTACAGGTGTTCTAGGACAGTTCCAGCACTACATAGTCAGACTTGGGAAGTATCTGCAGATACATGCGTCTTATACGTGTCAGGCTAGCCTGACGACGTCGATTAGGCTGGCATCGTAATAAAACTGTGAAATGACATAGTACAGTTTCTTGACCGATTTTTTTCATGGAGACTTTATTGACATCGGCCGTTTTCGCGCGCCATTTCTGTATGTGCTGTGGAACTTACGCCTCATGCAAGGTAGATTGTAGCTTCGCTGCAGAGTCTCTCTGAAAAGAAGTGTTCCAGTCGCCAGATACTGTACATAAGCCGGCTGCAGCTTGATCTGTGAACACCCAGAGTGCGTTTGAAGAATGCAGCTTTGAGTCCATGGCCGGAAAGTCCTGTTCAAAGCCCAGACTCAGGAGGTTACTTCCGGAATTTCGCAAGGCTCTGTCTTCGACCCGGTTCCTTATAACTAGGCCTTTGACGGGGCCTTGTGGCTCGGGGCATGCCCGACGGTGTAAAAAAGGATCGCCAACTCTTGGTGGGAAACAACGTTGGAATTCTCGGCAAACCTCACAGTGGTGAGGCTTGGCAATGGCTTAATGTAGCGCCTTCACAACATGTCGCCAGTCGTCGGAGTTTGCCGCCACACCGCCAACATTGTTGCTTACATGTTCAAGACATCCGCTGTCTGGTCCCGAGGAGTAGCTTACTTGGACGCCGTCATGAGGGAGAAGACACGAATAAAACAAAGTCGAGAAACTCGAGCTGGAGGCTGAGAGACCTTTCGCAGAGTCTAGACGCACCCCTGGTTCCTCCTACCGCCTACCGAGAGACCCATGAGCAGATCAAGGTAAGAGAGTTCCTTCTCATGACTTCGAAGTAGTGCTACGTAAATCTAAGCCTTAAGGAAATGCGGAGGAAGATAGATTTTAGTGGATAAGAGCTGCTTCTAAAGACAGTCGCACTAGCGTTTGAAATGTCAAAATACATTTAGGGGTTCTTTTCTTGGCATGTTACGTAGAACACAAGCCAGTGATTATTGATTCAGCACCGAGGTAAGCGAAGTGTTTTATATACTCGGTAAGGTTTCCCTGGAAATTCAGTAAATCATCGCTAGCCAACTTTTCAACCACCCTAAATGTCATAGCCTTAATTTTTCCACATTTATACCATTCACATACTTTTGCAGAGTTGCAGGCACCTGCGGCTTTTGGGGAATAAAATCAAGTCGTCGGCACAATACTTTGACAAACTTGTGTCGTGTAGTGATTACAGATGGCAGGTCCCAAGCCAATACAAAGAACAGAAGGGGACTGATAATCCCTTTAATTTGAACCAAAAGTTCGTACTTAAACACACGGTTGGTAAGGATAGCCGCGCCCTGTTAAAAGGTTGACAAAACGTGCTGGAGAAATATAAGCGGAACTTCGGAATACGCCAGTTCCTCTATAATTAGGTTCCGCGAACCTGTGTCAAAAGCGGATTTAAAGTACACACGTATAGCGTAAAGATGTAAGTGTTTTTGATCGAATTTTTCATTGCGACGATAACTGCTTGTCCCGGCGGATGACGCCACCCAACATCTACTGAGGAAAAAGTTAGAGACCGCCTTGATACGACAGCGATGTCAGGCGAGCAGGCCATAGCAGAATTTGTAGATGCTGCTCGCTTCTTCGGATACGCTTCAACTCGTCTTAAGCTAAAGGACGATCTGTCTGTCTTTATTGATTCAGGTCAACGGAACACTGATGACCGGCGGAAAGCTGACCTGCTGTGTGACCAGTTCGAAAGAACATATCTGAACTCTACTCCCATCACACCGCTCTCTTCTGTTCTATACTCGGCTAACATCCAACAGGTCACCGATGTGGATATATCAGAGGAAAGGGTCTTTGAGGAGCTACAAAGCCTTGACCCGAAGGTCAGTCTCTGCCCGGAATTACTCCCCGCGGTATTCTTTAAGAGGGCAGCAATAGGCGTGGCATATCCGCTAAGCAAGATCTTTCGAAGATCACTAGAGGAAGGACGTGTACCATCGCTCTATCGCAAGGCTTGGGTTGCTACTGTCCACAAAAGTGGGTCCAAGACCGACCCGGCCAACAAGCGCCCTGTCTCCCTCACAGTGGTGACATGCAAGGTTCTGGAAAGAATAGTATGCTCTGCAATCCTGAGCAGCGCTGAGCAACAGAATCTGCTGAGCAGCACGCAGTTTGCCTACCGCAAAGGTCGGTCGACCACCGATTGTCTGCTTATGTTCTTCAGCGACGTGGGCCGATGGATCGGCGAGGGACTTCCCGTAGACGTCATCTACTGTGACTTCAAGAGTGCCTTCGAAACTATGCCCCACGATCTACTTATCTTCGTACTGCCATCTAAAGAAGTTGGCCCTAAAATCACCCAGTGGATTTCTGATTTTTTGAGGGATCGAACTTTCAGAGTAAAAGTCGGAATGACATTATCAAGAGAGGGTAGTGTACTTACTAGTTGTCCGCAGGGTACTGTACTATGAAGCCTCTTGTTTATGTTTTTTATCGATCAGGTCAAACACATTCTACCCAAATCGGTTAAATATGTAATATACGCTGACGATATCAAGCTTTACATGCCTGTTCGAGATGATAATGATGCGAACGTGCTTCAATGTGTACTAAACGACTTTATTGTGTGGTCGTCAAAGATGGGTCTAAAATTATCCGCCCACAAGTATGGAGTCCTGCATCTCGGTAGTTGAAATACCAAGCTACATGTTAGACGGCATAGATCTGACAAAAATGGAGTATGCAAAAGACCTTGGTGTGCGGTTCTCGACGTCCTTAACATTCACTGAACAAATTACATATGTTGCCTCAAAATGCTCACTTTTGTGCAACTGGATAATTAGGGCGTTTGTTGTAAGAAGTGCCTCTGTATATTTAAAACTGTACAAATCACATTTTGTGCCACTATTGATATATGGATGCCAGGTGTGGAACCCACCAAGGCTTGGTGACCTTGCATTACTAGAAAGAATGCAGCGTCGCTTTTTAAGGAGGGTTGAAAGGCGGTGTCGGATGGAAAGGCACGCCCTCGAGCTTAAATCAGTGACCGAGCTGTTTAAAGAAGCTGACATAAGACAATTGCGTCACCTGATTAAGAACGAGGACCTGTTCGACGTAATGTTTGAGGTACAAGCTACGTCGAGTCGGGCTAGGTTTGTCATTAGGCCTCCAACCCAGACTACAAATGCTAAGGTATTGCACCTGTACCCATGGAGACTTGTGAAGCAATTGAACAAATAAGAACTAAAATTATTGTGAAACAAATTTGTGCAATCGAAAAAAAAATGTGTACATGGTGCTAATCAAATGTGTATAAGTGAAATAATTTGTGTACATGTTGTGAGTGGTATTATATCCCCTTTTATGATAAATAAAAGAGAGTTTCAATCAATCAACTGCTTGTCCCGTGCATAGAAGCACGGGACAAGCAGTTATCGTCGACTTTTCTCTTCTAAATCTATGCTGCTTTACCGGGAAACGCCTTCAATCGCTTGGTCAATGTAATTGCTGAGTGCTTGTATACCACACTCATTATTAACCATTTTGCACTTGATCCGGACCTGATGCTTTACAAGATGTTGCTTTCAGTATCGTTTCAGCAGGGTTTCCCGCAGGGAGATAACTTAAGGCCGTTGCTCCTTACGGCTCCTACGACTTACTGGTTCTCATCCGGGACCTCGTCCTATGTGGGCACATCACGGTAAACGTGGATGGCCTTAAAATTTACAGCCGTTACTTGTGGCGTAGAGCAGCTCGGAAAGGTCCTACAATTGACGTCAACAAAACGAAAGCCATAAAGGTTGCCTAGGGAACAACCTCTTTTGTATAGATTTCTGATATATTGTGTCTACCTTGGCGTAACACTCACGCCTATTATTACCATTATTCTTCGCAGCCTGCATGTCCTGGCTGGTCAGCAGCGGCGCAGCTGCTTTGGCATCCATCGAATGTCCTCAGAAGCTCTCCGTCAAGAAGACCCTTATTCTCTTCAACATGAAAGCCGCACTGGTGACCTTTTATGGCACCACACCTCATATAGAAATACTTGCCGGTAGCGCAGTTGGGCAGTTTGAATAATGTGAAAGCGAATTTCCTCAAACAGGCCCTTGGGCTTTTTAGAATTGTCCAGAATCGCCTTACCTACTTTCTCGCCCAATCGATACAATGTTTCGAGGACTTCATCAATGATTCAAGCTGCTTCAGATACTATCCATTTGACAGTATCGCGATATACACACCTGGAAAATCAGGCAGGGACTGGAAAATAAAACTGAAACATTTTGCTGGATGACGCCTGCAATCGACATATGTCACTTGCAATTCGGCGGACGAGTTCCACCACCGGTCCCTGATGAACAGCTGCTTAGGCTACGGTTATACAAGCAAACGCTGAGATATTGACGTTTATTAATTTGGTAGCTTATCAGCTGCTATTCTCATCCGACTCTCCAAGTAAGACACGCCTACGAATAATTGTTCTTTGAACTCCGAATTCAACAGCAAGTCATAAGATAGGGCTCATTTGTTCAAAGACCAATTCATAGTACTTAACATCAATATGAGTACAATTACGTTGGTCCACTGCCACTACTACATGTGCCCTATGGTGTTGAGGTTCAATACATTTTTTTACCATTAACAGTTGCTAGCTAAGTCCGTCTTGCGGCACTCATCTACCCCTTTAATTTATCTACAAAAACGTGTAATGTTTTATAATGTTTTATACATGTGCAAAAACACGCAAGAAACTATAACAAATGCACGAGCCCAATCCCAAGCGTGTCGGCGCCTACCGTGGACTGATACGCTCTACCCTAGATATCACCGCCAGTGATACAGCTCCACGCGCTCGCCGTCTTCCGCGCTGGCTAGATAATTTATCATTGTCGCGCTTCACGAACAATACTTTGAAGTGTATTACACTATAATTTTTCATGCCAATGGAGATATTAATTAGGTTTGGATCTTAACAACAAACGATTCATTAAGATAACATTTTATTTTTATCCAAAACTAATAATTGAATTGTTGGATGAGCTTGCGTACGAACATCGGTAGACAGTAATACCGACATTTTATTTTGCTGATGAACGGATCTGGCGGCTGTTATTTAGTTTACAGACGACTAAAGCAGAAAGCTTTTTTATGTTCTAGTTACAATTAAAATATCTAGAACAATTTATTGATCTTAAAAAGACTACAGCCTGAAAGATATCGGGTAGAGAGAAAAACAAGTAAGAAAATAGACATTTTGTATATATATTTTTTAGTTATTTAAGGGAACACTCTGTTGTGACCTGTGCATTCTAGTTTGTTGCGCTGTCTAGTAGCTCCAGCTTAGGCATGCATAAAGCCTTCAGGCGGTACGTTAGAGATAAGGTGCACACATTGATTTCCTTATTGTGCACGCTTTGAAATAGATCGAAATCAACGCCTTGATCTCGAGACCGTAATAACAAAAATATATAATTACACTACGAACGCTTGGACTACGACGCACATTAGCGCATCTGGTCGTGCGCACCATATTATACAGTTCGTACTGTTTATCCCCCTGGTCGACGAATTGTGTACAAATTGGCAAATAAGTGTCGTAATAAAACATTATCTCTTCGTTGCCGTTTGTTGAGTACAACAATCGCATCTACGCGCTATCACCTATCTCTGAACAGGACGAGTAGCACGCGAAATATTAAACTCATTATTGGCTCAGGAAGATCAATTGGTGCCGAACTTACTTGCTGCCAAGTCTGTTGGCAGCAAATTTAACGCTTGATTAATTGTAAGAGGTTGTTTTGAGAGATGCTGGCCGTGAAATAAACTTATTCAGCATTGGACTAGTACTAACTGACTTAAAGTGCGAGGCTTTATTTTCTTCGGTGTACCGACAGCTCAACGGAAAGCTCATGTTTTGGCCGCACGCCAACTAAGAGCACGCCTCACAGCAAATCTCTCTCGGAGAACAGCCTAGTTAATAAACGCGGGTTAGTCGGCTGGTGATGCTCTAGGCTCAAAACACTTAAAGACGCGGCTTGAAGAGAACGTTCGCCGCGCGCGCTACGGAGGCACGCAAGTGCCATCGCGTGGTCTGGATGAGGGTGCCCCGCACGAGGGGCTGTGGCAGCAACCCAGTCCTCCGTAGAACGGCCCGTCGCAACCCCTCGGGTTTTTGAGCTGAGGTGCCACTACGAGATCCGTGAAAGCCCGTAGAGCACGAGGCTCCCCCCCGGACCGTGTTGCAGTGGTGCCACACATTCCCGAACTCTCAGAGCGGGGTGGAAAGGATTGAGGTTTTTTATGGTGGATGAGAGTTCCACACTCCAGGTGCTGTTGGTTGCTGCATCGACCGTGCATTAGCGTTTCCAAACCTTACATATATAAAAAAAAAAAAAGCTAAAAACCCTCGACGTCTCTGGATCTGAATGCTGACAACTAAATACGCCTAGATAAGTGCCCTCTTGAGAAAAAAAAAGCCATGGAAAAAAAGAGACGCTACGGTGTGAGACGTATTTACCGGTGTTGCGAACGCATTAGCTGAAAGGCCGGTGCCGTGACAAACCGGCGCCGGCTTTGATTGGCCCGGCTTCAAATAATTGTGAATATAAATTGATTTCAAACATCAATTTATATTAACAACAATTGGAATACAATAAATTGACATTTAACGTCATTATTCATGCATGCACTCTAAAAACTGTGCTAAAATATTGTTTAGAAGTTAGTCGCGCGGCTTGCAACAAGAATGTTGTATGCCCAATTATATTATATATGCTCAAATCACGTAAACTTCATATATATATGAAAATAATGCTAGTTCCAAATCAAAAACCAAAAAATGCATATAACTGATAAACAACAACAACAACAATGACGATATCAACCATTACAAAAGCTATCTAGCCTACGTATCCGACGCGCAGACCATAAACGGGTAAAGAGGGGTCCTGCGTTTCGACGTAATTTTGCCGTTATTTGTGCCGCCGTCGAGAAAGTTAAGTGAGTGTCGCCTGCTCTCTTTCTCCCGAGCGCTGTCTATGACTTGGTAGTAGCAAGGGAGGTAAGGGATGTAAGCGGGAGGACAAGTAGTACGGGGCACGATTGAGGGATACGTGCCTTAGCTCTCGTGAGGCGACGCCCCAACGTCACGCCACTCGCCTTTCGGCTGGCGCGGCTCCTACCGCTGCTTCGTCGTCTTCGTCTTCTTCTTTCCTCCCGATTCTTCACTCCCGATTAGAGCATCGACGACCTAGCCCCGCGGACTCGATTCAATCTCGGATTCTTCCAGTGGCTTCGAATGATGGGTGGAATTCAATTTGAGGGGACGAAGGCGTCGTGTCTGTCCTTTGCATTCGCTCGGGAGCAGAAACACGTTCCCAAGCCCGCGGACATCGTCCTCGGCGCCATCAGCGACGTCGTCTTAAAATGCAATAGCAATGGCGTAAAAGAGAGAGAGAGAGAGAGAGAGAGACAACAACCAAAACTAAAAATTGAAAAAAGATTCAGCAGAGGAATCATGTTGAGTCGTACCGCGGGGGCTATTTGTCTCACTCGTTCGCCAACAAGACGTCACATGAATCATGGGGTCTTAGTTAGTAGCTCGATTTCAAAACGAAGCTAGCAAACTACAAAGTTATTAGTTCTCAATTGAAATGTCTTTATCGCACTGTCATACACACTTGAATGCTACCTATTTTATCTGTATGCAGCCAATCGAAATGTGAAGTATGGGGCTATGCTTACACGCGTGTAACGGCAAAATCATTTTTAAATGCATTTTGGTAGCAAAACACGTACTATTACTTAGTATTATTATTATTATTATTATTAGTATTAGGTATGACTAGATTATACACAACAACAGGTTCTTGATATTTGCCCACTACATGACTTGTGTCGGGGAGGATTAAACTCACGATCACTGAGTAGATCAGAATGTTCGCAGAGCACCTTCTCCACACAATCTCATCGGCTTGCTTTTATCTTTTGTTTTTGCTGGTGCTTTCTAATTGGAAGTTCCTACGGTATACTTATTACGTCAAATCTTCGTACGTTCGCATCGAGGTGATTTAAGGCGTTGTGCGGGGACAACAACGAATGGGGCTTGCGTAGCGTCGGTAACTTGCGTGAAACGATGCTAGTCGCGTGAGTTCCCAACATTTGTTAGATAGTCACTCAGTGTTAGGAGTTAAGAGCCGATTATCTCTATCAGGAGGAAAGCAACCGCAAACTCAAGTACAATGAAATAAACTAATCAAGCAATACCTACCGTGTCTTACATTGTAAACTAAAGTATTCCAGGACAAGCAAACAGTTCGAAATGTCAAATCACATTTTTCAATAAATAATAACCATATTCGAGCTCATTCACAGACGGAAGATTCCTGTTGGAAAACCGCTACCAAGCTAGCATTTTCAGAAAGTAGACTACTAAATCTTAACGCGTATACAGGGTGGACCATAGTTACGGTAACAACGCGAGGGAACATAGTTACGGATCTCTTGTCATTATTCTATAGTAAGAGATACTAACACAGCAAAAGTTTAGTTAATTAGGTAATGACTTGGCTATCGAAAAAATGTTAAAGTCTATATCATTCAAATAATCTATTGTTATTTTTCACACACGCCCGTAGCTTCCTCAATACGCTGTCGTTGGTTTGGCGCAGGTAGGAAACGTCAGGTATGTTCCACTGTCGAGCCCTGTGGCGTGGTGCATTTCGCCTACGCCTCGCGACCGGAGAAGACACATAGGTGCGCGGGTTCGAGCCCCACAGTTGCACATTTGTATTTATGGGGTTCGTCTATGAAGCAATGCGAAAAGCAGTCCCGTGGACGTTAAATCTTGGCTGAGAGTCAGCCCAGAAAGTATTTTAGGTATGTCCCACCGTTTGCGAAGGACTTGCTTGACCTTGGAATCGAGTAATCTCAGAACCCGCTTTCAAAACCACGACACAGAAAAATCCATGGGCTACGGGTCTGAGCTCCGCGGCCGCAACGCCGACTTGTTTACTAAGTAAGGAAAAACTTCTGCACGGATCTGCAACACCCACGACCGATCTTTGACGTGATTTTGCGCCTAGATGCATACAATGCTTTTTAAAATACCCTGTAAAAATAAAATTTCGAAATCGGGTCGTTACGTTTTTCGGTGATGAAAATCAACGGAGTTTTGACAGTCATCGATATTTTGGCCCATACCATGGCAGTGGCCCCTCCTTGCAATTTGCCAACTACTTCTACGTTTCGTAGCTTTAGGCAAGTACTTGGTGGTTATAGCGCACCAAGCTATCTACAGCACGTCAAGATCGCGGCCATGCTGATAGCACTGTAGCAAATATTTGCACAAGGTTAAGCCTTATGCCTTATTATTATTATTATCAGCTTGGCGTTTGATGAGGCATACTTTCTAACGGCTGAGCTGTTAGCTCACCTCGGTGAAGGAGGTAAACGGTAGGCGACTACTTACATTCTAGGACAGGGTTCTCCTGAAAGAATTCAGGAAATCTTGCAGCGTTCTCTGAGAGACATTCCTTAAGAGAAAATATGATATTAAGCTGCAAGGTAAACCGAACAACTGATATATATATAGCTTTCGGGTGGTCAGCGAAAGGCGCTTAAACGTCATTTTCTTGTTGCTATCAGCGTTTATTCTCGAATTGTAAGACCATTGAGGCCGCTGCAGAATATCAATATATAGCACTTAGCAGCCTCGTATTGGATCGGCTCGAAACACTTAACTACTATCTACTAAATACGGTAAGAAGTATACCAGTATGAATCAGACAACTACGTGCGTTAGTATGCTATTCTGCTGTATAGTTCTACAGCAAGATTCTACTTAAGCTGACTAAACAAGAGGTGCGTCACATGACGGTAAACAGAAACTGAAAGTCCTTTGATTAATAAACATATACCTTGATTAGCTTTCTCTGCGTACGATTTTAAATGTGCAGTAATATAGTTTATGCCGTACTAGGCGTTTCTCGTAAGCCGACGATTGCTTACGCAAAATCAGGCAAATTAGCAATTAAGCAACAAATGAACTAAACAATTTAACTACCAGTATGTCGCGGTATGACAGCAAGTGTGTGTGTGATAGCCAGCTTCTGGAATACTACGCCTATTAATCAGCAGAGTTTAGTTGTGTGGAGGAGCAGCAACGCTTGGAGGTGGCGGAGAAGGCCCAAAACAAGCAATTCCAAATGAGAGCGTTCTAGACGGCCCGCGGATGCGCAACAGGGAATGGTGAAGACGAAACATCGGCTGCGGAATAACTTCTGGCGGCCGATGACAAGGAAACTGGATGCAGGTCTTCGGCAAGGAAACACAAATAAGGAGGAGCGAGCGCTTGGGTGCGAGCAACATAACAAACAGAAAAGGTGCGCAGACAGAAGGAGTGGCAGTTAAAACTAGGTTCGTGCCCGGCAACTGGGTCAGAACACGGAGACCATCCGTTGCCAAGAAGGATGAGGAGTATACTCCTTCGACGAGATTAAAAAGACTAATCGGTCAAGGCAATAACAAATTGGAGCATGGTGGAAAATGACACAGGAACAGGTTGAACGCATGCCAGTCAACTATGGGGGGCACAGGCAGCATAAAGGAAGAGGCCAAGCTATCTACTACGCTTGGATCAGGGGAAGTGAAGAGGAGAGACCACAAGATGAGACCGAGCCATCTACGGAACTTCGTGGGGTGAAGATGGGGTCAAACTCAAGACAAGCCTGTGAAGGGGCAAGAATGTAGGATAGAAGCGGCCATTAAGCAGAGCAGGCATAGACAGCGCCGCCGGTTGGCGGCAATGGGGAAGCAAGCTAACGAAATGGCGCCAAATAAAAGATGCCGCCACCCCAGTAGAGGAGACGCAGAAAGTTACTGGGTGCGCGAGCAGTCTAAGATAAATAAGGAACCATGAGAACAAACGAGGCCGTTGTCGTTGGTGCGAAGCAAGCAGAGGACTGTGCAATAGCTACTGGTGAACTCGTAACGGTCGGTCGCCGTCCGGGTGTGGGGCTGGTTAACACGTCGCAAATTACTGGCAGTCGACACGCAAGTGCATGACTACTTAACTTTAACGATACCGAAGGCAGTTTAAAGATTATGGCACTCTTTGGCCATCTGTTCGTGATAGGGATACGGCGAAAGGTGCATTCTAGATGAAGGCTATTACCTTATATTTTTGGAATTTGGCGCTTGTCGCGTTAAGAACGTACGACTTCCCTTGCACGAATGGCCAATGCATTCGTAGAGGAGTGACAACAACGAGATTAGTTTAGCATGCATTCACAACTATGCCAAAACTGTTAAGGATACCAATTACATATTCTGCTGCTGGAAGCATCAGGTAGTCTACACCGAACGTGGTGCTATGTGCAAATGCGATTACCAGTCGCAATAGAACGTCTACTAATTTCTGTTAGCGGGCCTACAATATACTGAATGACTAACTTCAACAATTGTGCAACACCCCGTGACACCTAAACTCCAGCTGGCTCTAGGACTGAAATCCTTGAAGGCTGAAATGTCAATAAGTGTTAACAACTGGCCCTTACTTAGCCATATTTCACAGAGCCCTAGTATCACAAATCCTTCTAAGGTGACCATTTTTTTTTAGATTTCCCGCAAGGCAATTGCCCGTGTACGGATTTTTCATGTCATGGCTAAGTTTACTCCACTCCGGCATTTACCTTGTCTAAATTGGAAACCATGCAAACCAATTTAAGAGTGGCCGGTCTGGGTCTCGAACCCGGTCCTCCCGAATGCGAGGCAATGGCTTTGCCACTAAGCCACCTTGCTCGACCTACCGTGGAATTTAGAAGAATGCATTCCTAGAACTCATCAGAAACATTTCGTGATAAAGCATCTTCCAATGTGAACGTTGGTCCTATTTTAACTTCACCCGTATGCGTTTCTTGATTGGTCGGCATCGCGTAGGACGTATAGGAAAGTATATTGTAGTTTTAGATTATTATAATGATTACTGTTAGCGATTTATTCTTGGTGCATTTACACGTGCACAGACATCTGTGCGCACCGTATTGTCACCATCAACCACCAGAGAACTGCACCTTAGAAGTAACGTTTTCAGGCCAATTTGCCTAGAAGCCAACGCTCACTCTAGGCTGGCTTGGGTGCGTATTTCGCATTTTCCTGCATACTGCGTCGTTCTAGTAAACATATATATATATATATATATATATATATATATATATAAACGAGGCAGTATGCAAGAAAATGCAAAATACGCACCCAAACTAGCCTATCTATATAACATGCGTTTTGGCAAACGCCGACTTCTTAGCAGGCTAGCATAATGCATAATGATGTGCATGGTCTAACTGTATGCTTTTATGCATAGGTATTGCAGAATCAGACCTGCAGTCGTGCACAATTGCCTACTAGTTCGCGCCAATGAGAGGTTTTAGAGTCATGTGGGCTTTAGGGTCGAGAATCGAGGATCCCTTCTGTCCTAAGCAGACGGCGGACTTCGTCGTATGCTGCTTATTCGTGCCACTGTCTACTATCGCGTCGCCGCACAAGCAGTCGAAGGACAAGGGTTAGCGGCACCACGCTACAAACAAACCGACTCGTAGTCAAATACACGCTCACATCGTTTGCGATTACTGTTAGCATGATGAATCAGCTAATTGACGCCCGCCAAGAAGCTTAAGCTTCGACGGCGCCGCCATCGCCGCCGCACTCGAGGCAAGCAGATCGGCATAAAAATACGTCTGATAGCGATTAGAAGTCCCCGATGCTACGGCAATGGTGGCCGATCAATTAATCTGTACATTATATGGGCAGGGCTTGGGCTTTCACGGCGCTGTGTCCTGCTTTCGTTGATTCGCAAACCCCACTCGACTCGTTAAATCTCGCTTCGTTTCGCTCACCACCCGCTAACCTCTGCCCCCTAATAATTTCTCGCTTATGCTCTCATACACTCTGCTCAGTTGCTTTCTCGATCTCGTTCGCGTTTGCCCTAGTTGTCTCCTCGGCCATGTTCCTGCGTTGAGACTGTCTGATCCCTCAGCCATCAGTCGATCCCGCTACATAGTATCGCATTTGCCGAGGTGTCGTTGTTCGTCGCTCCCCCCCCCCCCCCCCGCCTTATTTTCCGCCGTCTTCGCAATTTTTTTCTTGTCGCTTGGCCGTTGCCGCTTGGACTATATATACTCTATAAGCTCGTTCTGCTGCTTCTGGTGCTAGGCCGGGCGACGCCACTGTTTGAGGCCTTTAAGGCACGTCCGTTCGTTACGCCACTAGCCGACGCGGTGGGTAGATGTGATGTCTCCTTCGACTGGAAAGCCCGTATCTGGCCGGCGGACCTGATACCAAAGGAATGCCCCGAAATGTCCATCCGAGCAGCAGCAGCAGCAGCAGCAGTCTGATAACATACGCCTGTGCCGGCTGGTTAGAGCTCGGCACGGCTCAAACGAGCAAGGAGAATTAGTTAATTAAGATAGCGAACGGTACGATAAAAATTGCTGTATTTGGCCTGCTGTGTGCAAACGCGATAACCGTAATGTAAGCTGCGTTGGTGGCTCGACGTTGGTCGCCTGAATATGCCCCGTAAAGCTGTGTTTCGACATTAGCTTGCTTTGAGATGCAATTCACTTACAAAGATAAGGTACACGTATATATATATATATATATATTAAGAACATATTGTGATAATTTATTAATCATTTACAATATGTGTGCACACTCGGCAGTGCTCCCCTATATATATATATATATATATATATATATATGTGTGTGATCGTTTATCTGAAAACATAAAAAGTATGTTTTTTAAATGAATTTAAAAAGCGGAGTATCACCAACACAAAATCATCAACTTTTAAGATTAAGTTAACTCGAGGTCATCTGAATAAACTCAGTCAGGTGCGACCTGGGAATTGACTGCATATTATTGAAATAAGTAAATCGTTTCAAGAACAAACGTTTCTTTTTCTGTCCTACGCAACGCGGAGTAAAAATGTAAGAAAAATAAAATATCGAGTTGTGTTAACGGTACTAAATATTGGCGTGCAAAAACTGGGGACAGGTTGCACCTAAAGGTTGGCAAACTTTTTCTGTGAATGTAGGGTTCCTGTCACAAGACACTCTTTGCAAAAAATGACAAATAAATGTTTTGTTTGTTCATCAATTATCACTCAAAGTTTCACAATTAACAAAAACATTGCAAGTCCGCGGGATTGTATTTTACAAGTCATAACGTAATACGGAAAACTATACAGTCAATGTGTTTTCGAAGTGATGCCGCATCGACATTAATACATTTTAGACCACGGTATTTTTGTGATCTAGACATTGACCGCAAAGCCTGCATACACAATTGTAATCGTACGTAGAGCAGTTGCTTTAAACTGATGGTACCCGTGTTATGTTATTCTGCATAATAATAACGTGTTTTGTTTTGCAGTCCGACCGCGACCAATTAGATATATAAAATCCGTATCATATGTTTTCCCTCTACTTTGGCGTTTCGATGGTATTGGCTACTGCACAGTTAAAGCTTAATTTTTTTATGAAGGAGGGTTAAATACTTTTACGCACTATTGCTACGAGTAGAAAATGAGGAGGTTCCATTTTCCAATTCGAGCAGTGTGGGACTCGACCCCAGCGGATGGGTGTTAGCCCGCTGAGACCCATACCCACTAAACGTTTTGGTTTTTTTGGTCAAAAATGATGTCACTGTATTTAAGTAATTTCCGTTCAGTTTAACGCAATTGCACGGTTTGCACATATCGGTAAGCACATTTCAGACATTCGTTAATAAAGTTTCGCAGTGGTATCGTTTAACTAATAGCATAATCGACGCCTTGACAAAAAATCCGTTTACCGTGTACAAGACAAAGTGGCAATCGGTCTGTGCTTCACAACTGGCAATTGCTGATGTGTTTCTAGTGTTGGCTGTCAAAGTATTGGCCGCTGACCCGTTACAAGAATGCATGGCGTGGCAATGGCATTGCGCCATATTAGTCGTCAATACATCAACAATGCCACCTTACCACTAGCTGTATGGCACCATCATTGCAAGTCCAACCTGCAGAAACCTATTTGGACACTATCCGTTGTATCATCAGTAGGTTGAAAAGGGCGTACAGGAAGGTACAAATTGCGCCGAAACGAACAGCGGTGCCTGTCATACATACGGGTGGCAACATCTGCTTGCAGCGTGATATAAACACATGATAAAGTACTTGATCGTTAGCACAGTAACCATTACTAAGGTTACTTATATGTTTCTGAAAGTGAGGGCAAATGCATTTACGCACAACTGCGTTAGTCGGCAGGTGGTGTGGGACTCGAACCGGGCGATGTTGGTGTCGCAGATAGTGCCACCTAAAACCACCCTTTTGTCTTCTGTCCGGCATACGTTCAGAATGCCACATATATGGGGCTCTGCAATCGTCGCCAGTGGTCTTAGTCCTTTTAATGCATATGTTCTTTGGCCTTTATTCCGTTTCGGCTCTTGCCTCCTACGAGGGTCTATTTGTCTTTGGATTCCAGCATTAGTATGACAGTATCTTTTCCGGTGTCAGTAAGCGTATCTTATAATCTTTGATAGGCTGCTTCTTAGCCCCTGAAGCAGTTGCAGCATAAGACAGTGTACCCCGTGCGTATTCTTCACCACGATGTTACACGCAAGGCAAGCAGTCTCGCGTCAAAATTTTGCCAATTCGACACACTTAATGTCGAAGGCAACTATCGCAGCTGATTCATTTTTTTTTCTTTTTTTTTATTTGTCATATGTAAGCCCGGATTACATCGCTTAGCACATTCTACTTGCACGTAGAATCTTGGCTGGTTGCTTTGCATCGCCTGTCATTTTTTTAAATGTTCCTTTATATTTGCGGCATCTCTAAGTTTTCTCGTCCAAAGTTTAGGTTGGGTCGGCATCTGCTATCATTGTCGTAGATGGGTTGCTTCTACCTCTGCGTTTCACGATTATCTTCGATGATTTAATCTGTTCTTCTAGAGGGTCCGACTTTTTTGTTTGGGCGGTGTTTTCGTTCCGAACGCGACCACCTCATGTACCGATTTCGCAAACGGCTGCCTGCAAACGCTTCGGTCCGATGTTCATTCGTGGGGTCTGGCAATTTCTCTCTGGGTGGTCTACTCCAAATGTCTATTCTTAACCAAACGATCTAGTTGCAAAGTAATGCAGGTACATTGCAGCTAAAAAAATACGCCAGTGAAGAAAGGAAACCGTATGCGTAACATAACACCCCAAAATGAAAACGTGTAACATAGGCACTAATTATTGGCGGCCGCTTGTAGTAGACTGACTCTTCTTATACGGACGCTCGATTCCAAGGCGAGTTACCCTCTGTTTTTCTGAATGGTACTTTATTATATACAGGGTCTTCCATAACCGTATGTACTCATTTCAAGGACTGGTTGAACTCGGCAAGAAAATGAATTTTTCTCAATGGAAGGAGGAGACGGATACGTCTTGTTTAGAAGTGACGATTATTATTTTATTTAGTCTACACGAAAGTTATTCTGCTTTTTTTCTCCAACACGGTTGTGCAAACTCTACGTTTGCAATAGCAAGTAGATAGCTGGCGTGTTAGGCGAAAAATTCTGCATAATTTTGTATTGCTTCAGTACGGGTGTATAAGACAGTTAGGTACACGTTTTAAAGCTTAGTAGAACTCAACGAAAAAATATTTTGCTTAATGGAGGAAGACGGCGGAAATGTCTAGGCAAATTTTACGGTTCTGAACGTGAAAGCTTCAACGTAAACCATATTAACTATAGCTGTCGAAAGAACTTAGTTACTCGGAAACTATGCAATGCAGCGGCATTCCAGGCATTTGGTTAAAAAATCGTGGGCAATAAATTTGCTATTGCGTGAGAATCGTTTTTTGGGCGTACATTTTTGGTCGTAATAGACAAATTTTCCGATTTTTTACAAAAAAAACGTTTTCATCCTACATTGCAGCTAAAAAATATATCGAAGAACAATATTTGTTCTTACTAAAATCCCAGTGTCTATTTTTGTGTATATGCATGTGTCGACTGGGCTTGAGTCGTTAGCAAGTGAATTCATCATGTCGCAGCAGAGTGTGGGGTCGGGGCCGTTCCTGTCCGTGCATTCTTCTCGCCTTGGCTCGCCATCGGCCGTGTGGCGACTGTGGCTTCTCGGTAGTGTGGAAAAGTTAATAAGCACAGTAATAGAGAAAGACTAATTGGGTACGGATAATGATCTTCCTGGTTATAAATGTTCCGGCCTTGGGCCTGTGTCCGGACGTTAATGCTCCGCTGGATTCCACCCACCTTCACGCCGGAAGTAAAAGCACCTCGCAAAGGGAAAAAAGCACTGCGGCCAAACGCCGTTGACATGATATATATGTATATATATATATATATATATATATATATATATATATATATATATATATATAAATATGTGTATCAAGGTATACATTTGTGATGTAAGAACATGTGCACAGCCCGCTCGGGGCATAACTCAAGGCGTTAGGTCCAGGCTTGGGCTGGTCCACCTAGCCAGGGTGCCTCTCACCGAAGCGGCATTCCCTCTCTGAACGTCTAATGACAGACGTTGCTGTAAATTTCCCCCGCCCTCTTGTCTCCTGTAGCAAGCTTCAATCTTCTTCCGACATCGTTAAGCAGTTTCTTCGTTAGCAGCCCAGGCCCCCCCAACGTCTCAAACGCAAGGGGTGAGAACATGTGTGGGTAAGCGACGCTTGAATACTTTCGGCACTTGGCTGCCTCCGCTAGGGCTACCGCGTGTCCAGGGCGGGCTGCGCCCGCACCGACCATTGAAGGGGCTAAAGAGTCGGTTACGGTCGCATCCCACACCAGCATTTGCCCCCGCTCGAAGGGAGTTAGTGTCATGCCATCAGGTCTCTTCCCATCGTCTCTGACTAAACCGGGAGGCTCCAAAATGCATGGGTAGCCCGCCGACCGTAGCCCTCTGCTAAATGTTTCATTCAAAGCTGAGTGGCGTGCTATTCTGCCTGAACTCTGCGGACATGAAAGTCCATGGTGACCTAGGGAGTCGACCTCGTCACCGCATTTGCACTGGTGTGGGGACACTAGCTCAACTCCTAACCTCAATCCGACTAGTATTCGTGTAGACTCATCGTCGAGCAGGGTACCCAGCTGAGGGCTCGGGAGAGCGTGTAGCCATGCACCTGCACCAGGCGAGGAAAGTGCCTGTAACCTCGCCTTGCTAGCGGCCGTAGTTGTTCGGTCCCACAGGCCGCTCCATCGGCCGTCGTTTGCCAGTTCTGACCACGCGCGCTGAAGAGAGGGAGTCTCCGGTAGAGACCCGCAGAATGCGATGGCGTCATCGTGAGTCTGTTCAAGCGTGGCCTGGAAGTTTGCAATCGCCCGGGAGTCCAGGATAGACTCGACACCACTAGTCGCCGAATGTAAAGAGGCGATGTGTGCTGCGACTGAAAGGGAAACAGCTTCAGGCAGGCCCAGTCCGCCTCTGGCTACCGGTAAGAAGGCCTGAACTAGGGAATCGTCTCGCAGCCGCAGGTTGAGTATAGATTCCAACGCTAAGCCCATCTTCGAGTTAATTTCCTCCAACTGGGCCGAGAAGGCTGAACTGTTGATTCCCCTAAACAGGTAGTTCAGCCTCGACGCAGAGAAGCACGAACGCAAGAGATACAACCCCCGGTGGGCGCCTAGCTGGGGAAGACGAGTAAAACCAACCTCCAGTTTTTCCATCCCACGTTCGATTGTCGGTCCAAGGTGGCGAGAGAACAGGGGTACGCCAAGAATATCCAGATCGTCGCCTGTTACGCGGCAACCTGGAAGTAGGTTCTGTATGGCGGAGATTTCAGCTGTACCTGAGCCGATTATGTGAACCTCACACTTGATTGGGTTCAGCTCCAAACCGCTGCATGTGGAGAAACTAAGTATCTTCTTTAGGTCTTCACAGACCGTACTGATGCTACCTCCAATTACGCCGTCGTCCAAGTACCAAAGATTGAGAGGACTTTCGAGTGAGTTAACTAAGTCCTTAACGGCGAGACAAAACAGAGGGGGCGCGAGGGGATCTCCCTGTTGAACACCTACAGCCGAAGTGAGCAGTGCCGAGGGCAGGACCAAGTGCGATGGATCGCCGTAGGCCAATTTTACTTGGTGATAAATGGCAGGGGTCTCGTCTCCAACCACCTTCAACAAGTGATCCCTCCTGACGGTGTTGAACGCGTTCTTAAAGTCAAGTTTGACAAGCACGGATGGATCGAGCCGAGAATCAATGAAAGCCCTGGTAGCGTAAATCATTATTTCAGCACCTCCCTTGGTGGAGAAACCCAGCTGGTGCGGTCCAATCGCTAGGCTGATGACATCTCTAGAGTCCCTTACTGCCAATTTCGCCGCGATTCTGCGTAGTACCGATGAACAGGCGATAGGTCTAAACGAGCCGTCCTTCTTCTTTAGTGCGAACAGCCTCGCTCCGAAGATAAGAGGACACCACCTCGGATGCGGAGCTCCCCATCGCAGTAGATCGATTACTTTTGCTAGGGCTTTGCCAAGTCCTTCGGATGAGCCGACGAGAGTCGGTGAGAGCAGGTCCTGTAGAAGTCGAGGTCTGATGAAATCTAGACCAGCGCTCGAGCTCTTTGAAAATGATCCCACCGTATATCGAACATCCTTGACCGAGGTTGAAGAAGGTAAAAGTTGTGAAGGGGAAGGAGACGGCCAGCATAGGTCTGGTTGCGCGGGGGGGTGTTTTTCCCGTAGCGACGCTGCGGCGGCAGGGTCATCGACCATGACGTCGTCTGACAGAAGAAGGCGGGCGGCCCCCGACACGTCTCCGTCCGACAGTTTGGCCGACACGGCCCGCGTGATCGAATGGTTTCGCTCAGCATTACCACCCGACTCGCCCGCAGTATGCAGGAGAGCCAGATCTGTAAGTCGAGCACCGCGACGGAACTCCACCAAGTTCTTCCTAATGACCACTGCCAGAGAGCGTGTATCCCTGCAGCCTACCGGTAACCTTAGCACAACTGGAGCGAAGGAGAAAAGTCCAAGCCAGGCGGCGTCGTCGTTGTCCAATGCTACCTCTAAGCACACCTCTGACAGCGCGTCAGCCACCGACTTCCTGACCACCTTGGGCAGGATGCGAACCAACTTTCCATTTTTGATGTAGGCTTGGATGCACTCCGTGAGATCGGGATTGATTTCGTTTGAGGGCCCGTTATGACGTGGTATGGCGTCTCCGCCCCCATGTTTGACTGTGACATGTCTACGGAGGCCTCGCCTAGCAAAGGTCTGGCCGCATAGGTGACATGTTACCTTGTTGGGCCCCAGGGAGTTCTGTATAGACGTAAAGCTTGGGCCGACTCCTTCTGAAGGATCCGACGAAGTGACCAGTGTGGGTTCTGTCACCGTTCTGCCTATGTTGTGATCGTCCGTCATTATGATTGCCTGAGATCGCTAGCAACCGTCAAAAGCGCCAATAATGGTTGTAGCGCATTCGTGATTGACTTAATCATTTTCGACAACTCGGATTTTACAGATATTAAGTCCCGGACTAATCCGGACGAGCCGTGAGCCACTGGCTTGCGAGGTCCCCGGAGACGGGTGCGTGTCACCTTCGTTCGTGGCTTGGCTCGGGGACGCTGTTTCGGTGCCGCCCTAGGCCTGGGTAGAAGGAGCTGCGGAGTGGTGTCTTCACCAACCGCGATGCCACGAACCACCGAGGCATATGTCACCCCGGCCGTGGAGGCAGTAAGTGGTCCAGCGACATTAGAGCCCTGTAAAGAGGGCGCAGGAACTGCCAAGGCTTCGTTAATTGATGCATCCGGATGAGTAGCACGGACCTGGTGCAGGGTTCTGGCTTCCATCAAAATACGATTCCTTTCTCTCAGGTAAAATAGTCTTGGGCAGCTGGGTGATTTTGCATCGTGGGGTCCCCCGCAGTTGACACATTTAGGCAGGTTCAAACAATCTGCCGCAAGGTGGCCTCCTTTGCCACAGTTGCGACAAGCCTTAGGAAGTGAACAGTTAACCGCCATATGGCCAACCCTGGAACAGTTAAAGCAGACTCTGGGCTGGTCCGGTTCTAGAACCACGGCATGCGAGCGATAACCCAAGAACACTGACGCCGGTGGTTGACGGTCAAAAGTCAAGATGACTTTTGGCAGAGGCCTCTTTTGATCGCCGGAAGAAACGATCAGTCTTCGGGCAGCTGTGACGCCAACGTTTGTCAGCTCCGTTACGATCTCTTCCTCCGTTAGCGAGGTGCATACACCTTGAATCCTGGCCTTAAACGAGGCCAAGCCCGGGCAAGTGGCAGTCACCGGGATGTCATCTACACACGTTAGGCGTGACAGCTTCTGGGCCACTTCGATGGAGGTGACATTAATAAATATACTGCTCTTGTCGCCTGAGATACGACCCTCTGGCACCAGACTGTGAATTGCCTTAAATAGCCGTAACATAGAGCCTTCCTTGAAGTCGACGGAACTCCCGTCAGGATTCTCCTTGTGTCTGAGGCGAACCCTGAATGCTCCAAATGTTCCTGAGCTGACTTCATTTTTCAGCCGGTCTAGCTGCCTCTGCTCCCGCATCACGGTCTTTTTTTCCCTCGCGCTTGTGACAACGGTAAAACCATCGTGACCCGAGGGCTCATCAACCACCGAGTCAGCATCGACACCCTGCCTTCTTCGCTTAACACCCGCGGATTTGTTACTCAAGGCGCTAGTGGGCCTCGATATATCATCTCCGGCTGTAGGTGCATCGGCGCGAATGTTCGCTATGTCTAGGCTAGCCGGAGGTACAACCGGCCGGGCAGGGGCATTTGGGCCCATGATGAGGGCGTTTCACATTCACAGTCGATGCCTCGTATAGTTATATCACCAAGTATATGTATATATGTCACCAATGTATATATGTATGTCGCCTTGTATATATATATATATATATATGTATTTATATATATATATGTCACCTTCTGTATATATGTCACCAGTGCCTTGTATATATGTCACCGAGGCAGAGTGATTGTTTACAAACAGTCGCACTGGCGCCAAATATAGGCGCGTGCACGCACGCGGAATCAGCCGGTTGCCAAAACGGCTCCACCGTCTTAATTGACGGAACGAGAGCCGTGTTATGCCGTGGCTGTTATGGCGCACGAGCAATAAAAAGTACACTACACAGGAGGACCGGTGAACTGAGCGGCACCTCACGGTTAACCAGTGAAACACTTTAGAGTTTTGAACGAAGCGCAAGGTGAAGGCGATCCGACTGGGCCACTGCCAGGTCAGGCCGTGGCAAATGAGCCAGGTAACACTCCACTATTTGTAAGCCACCGAAAACACGTCCGCACACCTCGACGTTCGAACGCCGAAAAAAATTTATATATATATAAATATATATATATATATATATATATATATATATATATATATATATATATATATATATATATATATATATATATTTATATATAAATATATATAAATATATATATATATATATATATATATTTATATATAAATACCGAAGTATTTCATCAGCTGAAGCAGCACCCTTTTTTGCCACTGGTGGCCACATGATCAATTAGAGCATTGAAATCGCCACCGGCGACAGTTTGCATGGCCAGAGCGAAGCCGAAAGCTCCACACAGAGACTGCTCTTCCTCACACGACTTGCGCCGGTGAAAGAAAGTTAAGTAGATGCACGGAGCTACTCTACCCCAGTGTGAAATCCACTCGTGCATCATTGTAAGGAGTGCAATCTTTACCGACGTAGACTTATCAATGAAGCGCCAAACCCACTGCCCCTTTAAATCCCTCACAATTCCAAAGAAGCGGCATATACTGCATCCATAGTGGATGCTACCGATTGTGCTCTGAAACCGGCTGTGCACACACCATAGCTGCTCACAATTGAGGAATTAAGCGAAACGCCAATTCAATAATAGTTATTGTAATAGTAAGATTCAACAAAAATAACAACAGCGACAACGTTGTACATTGGCGTATATAAGCCAATATGCAACCCTCTCTTAAAAACTTGTTGTGTAAAACATGGTAACCGAAACTATGGTTATAAAATCAACACTGTCACACATTCCGCTATCCTCATTGTACACGACCTAGGTGTTCAAGACATAGCAAATAAATTTCAGGACTCATATTATACACCTTGTCAAAACATGATTGGTTTTAGTAAGCACAATGTTGGGTACCTAGTTATAGAAGACTCACGCTTGAACATAGGTGTGTAACGTGTGCAAGTATTGTTAACTTGTTGGCATGTCAAGAAAACCGGATGAATTGATACAGAGATGTATGTAACTTCACATTATTGGCGCCCGATCTAACGGTTTACTAGGCTTCCTTGTAATTTCTGTCCCTTTCTTAAAAAAAGGTGTCTTTGTAGTATCTCTCTGCACCGCACAGTGCATGTAATCAACAATGCTTGGCGCATGGCAAATGAACTGTCGAAATGGTCCACTGTCACTATCACACCTCAAGTGTCCTAAAAATATGCAATCAGAGCTGCTAAGTTAGTCCTATTGGTCTCATTCCCCTCTTTTCATTTACAATAGGGATGATTTCGGTTCTAAATATAATGATCGAATATGAGTGCTTTTATTACCGGGTTATACGAGGAGCAAGTTCGCGGCATGTATTTATTACGTGCTGAGCCATAATTGATCCCGCAGCTTGCAAAACCAAGGTAGCAGTATAAAAATAGCATTGAAACGTTTTTGTTTAGCGTATATACGCGCCAAAAGAAAAAGGCTCAAGTAAAATTTGCTCTACGTATTTATTTGTTTTTTAAAACTTTTACTAGCTCATGTAGAAACGGCTTGTTTGCAGCTATATCAAACTGCCGTATAAACATGTGCCTTTGCTCCCTCTATCTGACTTCCCCCGGCACGGCCGTAGAGACCATTACCTCAAGGTTCGTTAGGGAATGAGGCTTCTAGGCATAATCGTCAATCCCACTTGTTTAAGGTGTTAGCTCATAGGAGACGGCCATATGGCATCACTTTCTCTCTACCTCAATAATTGCAGACTAGCTACCTCAAATTGCAATATATATATATATATATATATATATATATATAACTCAGACAACAAATTAGAAAATGTAAGGGTGAAAATATCAATATCATATTGGTATACTCCTACGCAATGAACGTGGCGACACCGCACGCCCAACGTGCGATTGACTCGCAGACCTCGCGTAGACTGGGGGTGTCGTTTTCGACGGCCTTCGAGGCCATCCAGCAACGGTCCGGCAATAAATATCCATCATTCACGAATTTTGTGCGATCGGCTGTCATCGGGTTTGCGTTTCCTTTCCTCTATTCGCACATTCGGCGTTTATCGTTCGACTATAGCTGATCCCATCTACGTCTGCTGCGTATGGTAACAGCAGCAACGACAATATCGACGACGACGACAACAACGAAAAGATTTACTTGCTTTTTGAAGTCCAGCTGCTCCTGTTCTGCTGCAACTGCTGCTGATGCTATCACCGCGACGGCGGAACGCAATCCAGCGGATGGCATTGCCCGACGTAAAAACGCCCACCGGGGGCGTTTTTACGTCGTCAGACGACCTGAGCCTATCAGTTCCAGCGGCATGAAAAACAGCCCAACAGTTTCAGAGGGACGGTGAGATCGAGATGGAGAGAGAGAGTAAGGGGTACATAACGAGAGAGAGCGAGAGAGAGAGGGGGGATGGGTACCGCGAGAGGGAGATTAATTCTGCTTCTTCGTTTGAGTTGAGTTGGTGGAGGGGGTGGTTGAAAGGTTCAAAGTTCTGACCTTCACAGTGGCGAGCCTGGCAGTCACCGATACGCTCGCTATCATCGTTGCCTGAACGATAAGGAAAAGACAGAGGATGCAAGAGGAGACCTCCTGCTTCGTTCTCCTCTTTCGTTTCTGTATATTTCTCTTTGTTGTTGTTGTTGTCCAACAGCAAGACCTGCATTTGCTGGAGTAACGGGCGTTCGAATCCTCTACACGAACGAACTACACCATGCGATTACGGCCTCTCCGCATCCGTTACGAGTCGTCTCGATAGCGATGCTGCTGCCTCTCAGGAAGTGCATTAACAGACGGTGTTTTTTGGCACCCGGAGCGTCAAGCTAGCGATCTGTCATCCGTTCATTCATCCGTCCGTCCGTCCGTTCGTGCATTTCGGTCACCTCGGTCACCTCTTAGACACTCGCTATTTATTGTGTGTGGGTGTGTCCGAGCGGCCGCTACGCGTGTCTCTCTCAACAGCAACGATTGACCTACGGCGTAGGCTAATGCCGATGCTGACTGCACGCCCCCCTGCTATTTCTTGGTCACCAGTGGCCAAGGCCACTTTGGTAGCTTTGTGGTGTGAGCATGTGCCCTCTGGTTGGTTCACAGACAAGTCGTAATTCAGTTCTAGTAAAAATAATAATCATAATTTTTCTTAAACAAGAGTTTGTTGTTATTATTATTATTATTATTATTATTATTATTGCACGAGTGTCGCTGACCACCCAACACCGTCTTGGCGTTGCCCTTCTGAAGCTCCAAAGACATCCTGTGTCAGAAGAACGCGGTCGATCTTGGCTCTACTGTGGCCTCAAAGAACTTCTTTTAAAGCTCTTTCGTCAGTCTAATTGCATACTTGCTCCAACCGCTAGATGACTCTATAGGCGCCGTTTGTGCATCTCCCCAATAATAATAATAACCCCACTGAGTTGCCTCAGCGCTTGTGAGCGCTTATGAGCGCCGGTAGATTGTGAGATGAGATTTCTTAGCAAAGCCAGTGTACCATTTACACTTGAACCTATAGGTTAATAGGTCTTGTGTTCGCTGGCGAAGCAAGACCTGATAGAAGTGACCATTGCGTTATAGTCATAGGGGAAATCCTTAGCTTGGGACGCAACGGTTTTGTGTACAACTGCGACTTTCTATTTGCATCACAGCTCAGTTCAGCCGCCGTAGGTAGCAAGGCACGTGGAAATCAGGAAACGGCATAAATACGCTGGACTGAAAACAAAATATAGCTTTGTGCCTTTTTATATAGAGACACTTAGACTAATTAGCAAGGGACTCCAAGTATTCTTCAAAAAATTCAGTAGGCGAGTTCAGGAGGTTACGATCGATCGAAGACAGGGCAAGCGTTGTCTTTAGCCGTTTGCAGAGGAAACTCAGCACCTATGTTAGGCGCCATAGAGTAAGGTAAATCTTTTAAAGAGTTGCGATAATATTTTTTTTTTTAGATTTCCCGTAAGGCAATTGCCTGTGTACGGATTTTTCATGTCATGGCTAAGTTAACTCCACTCCGGCATTTACCTTGTTTAAATTGGAAACCATGCAAACCAATTTAAGAGTGGCCGGTATGGGGTTCGAACCCAGTCCTCCCGAATGCAGGGCAAAGGCTTTGCCACTAAGCCACCTTGCTCGGTAATACCTTCAGATATCACACTTGTAACATTGTTTAACATGCCATAATAATAACAATAACAAAGAATTTTAATAATAATAATAACAACAAATAAAGAAACAAATTATAGTTCAGAGGTACTAATCACGAATGCGCCAAACTTCCATTCCAGAGTGGGGCCCTCACTCGGAATGAGACCGCAAAGTAGAAAAATCTAGACAGTTGCGCTCGCTCAGTGGCAGTACGTCGGGGGAATCTTTGACCTATGATAGGCGTAATACCCCGCCTGCCCTTACAAGCCAAGCACGATGTCTACGAAAAAAAGTGCGCGCAAATTCGCCTGTCTAACTACTACTGTGTTGCTGGTTCCTGCCAGTTGCTATGGAGACAACGGGCTTCAGTTGGCTGAGCGTGCTTGACGAGCTTAATAAGAAGGGATGTCGACTCGACTCAAAAGCAATCGTCATACGGAATGTTCTAGCTAGTTACTGTCACTAGTGTTTATGGTACGAATGGAGGAATGCTGCGTCTATAGTGGGCACTAGACGCCGTCGACCTGCGTTAGAGGACGCCAAACAAGCGATGGATGCATTATTGCAGCTCATTCCGACTTTTCTATTACAGCTAACCGTATTTCGATAGCAATACTAATACAACAACAAGTATTACTTCTAGTTCTAGTAATAATAATAGTACTACTAATAGTAATAGTATTATTAAGAGTTAATGTCAATATTAATGCTGCCTAGCCTTCACTCTCATGGCGGGTAATATTTTGGGGTTCAAACTGGGGGTGTTTCGAATCGAAATCGATTAGTTTCATCTTACAAAATTCTCTCGTACTCTGCGTCACCTATCGCTGTTTTTAACTGAACGTATTCCATATTACTTCTGCATATTATTCCTTCTGCAGCCTACAACCAAATGTAGCGTGGTACTACGCTATTTTCTATGAGGTAAATAACGTAAAATGTTCGTCTCAATGCGGCGCGATTAAATGCCTACACTTAGTTGGCGACATTTTTTGTCTGCGGACGAGGGGAAACAGTGTCGTTAGTTTTCTATTCACTAAAAGGCCCTGCGCCTCCTCGAGGCTCGGAACTACTTTAGCAGCCCGAGGGACTGTCTTCCGTAGAAAGCATGTTGCTACCTGGGTTACACGTCTAGTTCGAACGTTGACTCTTTGGTCCGCATTATCTTGTCTACGAAAACCTCGTCTGTTCCCCTTCAAACACGCGTGTTACAATGCTTTTACCGCCGCAGTGCGTTTTTAGAGCAACTTTTTCAAACTACCCGACGGCCTGTCCGAAGACTGGTGCAAATCTTTTCGCCACGATGTCAGATATTTACATAAACATTTAAGGGCAATTTTTTTTGTATATTCTTTAAAGTGCTATTTACAGGGCGATATGGTGAACAAAGCGCCCAACTACTATGCCGTCGGTCCGATACAGACGGGAAAATAATAATAAGGTCATAATCATCATACATGTTATAAATAAAACGCACCTTAAAGAGAAGAAAAACATTAAACAGTTTGGAAATGCGGTTAAAAATAACCAGTTACAGAGAGGCATATAAAGCCATGTTTGCGTCATATATATATATATATATATATATATATATATATATATATGTAATAAATATCATGGAGCTAATTGCCTAAGGGAAGTAGCTCGGACAAGTCTCGAGATGGTAGATAGAACACGGCTGGTTGCACACACAGCTGACACACAGCCGATGTCAAAATCGTGCCAGACCGCGTCAGATCGAGAATGCTGGCGGTTAGAGTTAGTGTTAGTCTTGGGGCCAACACCAGCATTATCGACCTACTGGAGTACAGCATTGCGCGAAGCAGTGCCAAAAACGGAATCTTTACGGAATTATGTTGCGGTGGTGAAGGAGTGTCGAAAGGCGAGTTGTGAGCACCTATGCCAAAGTCTTATAAATACAACCCTTCTTGTCAATGCCCCTCCAAGATCGGTCATCAGTGGGATCACCCTTTCCTTAGGATGATCTTAAGGATGCCTGCCCGTCATGTTTTCGGGGCATGGCTCTTATAGGCATCTATTGAAGATTGCAAGCAGAATAGGGCAAATATGAGGAGTGTCTTTGAGGTGTTCATTCTGGACAAGGTCGGCACGGAAAGCTCTATTCCTTTTCGCTTGTATAATAGCCTCTATAACCTCGCTGTAACTAAGAAGTGTCTCTAGAGAAGCTACTAGAGCATTCTCAGATTCCCCATCAGGTTTTGCAGCAACTGGGATTTTCCCAGGCACTGTATTGATAAAGGCAAACACGCCCTCGAATTGTCAAAGAGGCACATCTCCAGAAATTATGCAACTACAAACCATCTGTGATGTCTAAGCGGTGAGGTGGGTACGTTCCTGTGCTTTCAAGACGAACCAATATTCGTGTTTTATGAGGAATTTCTCCTTCTGCGTAATTGCAAGGAACCAATATTTGTTTTTGCGCAAGTCTAAGTAAGCATTCCAAGTTGATCCATCTGTCTTCAATGCTGATATCAGACGAAGCAAATGTTGGTGAAGTTCCTATCATTCCCTATCAAACCTTACCGCAAATTTCCGTTTGAATTTCTGCGATTTGCGAGTTAACTCCACTATTGCCGTTGAAAGAAAGTCAACGACATTAGATAGCGGCTGGAACTTAATCGATTGAGGATCCAACTCCGCGAGGGCCTCTAAGAGCAATTTAATGTTGATTTTCCTAGACACACCTCGTCTGCTAGAAGTTGAAGCTGATGTAGTCAACGAAATATCAATAGAGACGAGTACGTGCTTCGTTAGACCTGTAACCGTCAAAGTTTATACCCTTTGAATAGCATATCATCTTTGCAAAATAAAGTTGCTAATATGTCAATAGTCGACGTCCCGGGACGCGCTTGCGAGCCGTTAGGTGCCTGGCTACGTAAGTCTACAAAGAATGTGGGAAGTCGCGGACCATCATGCTTCATGTTGGTCTTTTATTAATACAGCTGTATTTTATTAATACAGCACAGTCAGTATCTAGGAATTAGAAAGGTTCAGTTTCTTCGCTGCATATCACCAAAGCAGCTTGGTGCTTGATGCTTCATTGTATTTTCTACTGCTGGTCGACTTTGACTGTTGACTTGTTTAAATAGGTGCACTGATATTTATAATGCAGATTTAATGAACTAAAAAAGCGTTAGTGTATCTGCTAGACGTAGTTTACAACTTGTGTATTGCCAAATGAGACTGTATTATGGCTCAGTTCTACTGCATATTTCCCATCACAAACTCATCCTCCTTCTCGCTCTCCCTTTGCTTCCTGTTGGTGTTGTTGTCAATATTGTTTATTTTCGTTGTACTTTATTCTTGTTTCTGATGCAAGGGTCTTTTATTCTAGTCTGTTCTCCTACGTTTGAGCGATCCTACTTCTCTGTCGGTGGAATGTGTTCACGCTTGAACTTCTAAATATCTTCAGCCTAAATAAATGTCTTGACAAATCTTGCAAGTCCAATACGAGTCTCAATACATCCACACACACACACACCGACGCCGTGTATCGTACGCGCACTTCTCCAGGAGAAAAGGAGTACAACAAATAGAAATGAGAGACCAAGAGACGGAAAGAAAGAAGACAGACACACAGGCAGACAGACAAAGGAGGGCCGAGTGAGCTCAATAGCGCTGTCACAACAATAGACTCAACGATGACCAGTAAGAGGGTGTCGCAACGGTTGTCGTTGAGTCTGTCTACATGCGCGTTTGTATCGGCGTCGTTTTATCTCGTCCTGCCTCCTCGTTGTTTGCTATTGTCGTGCTTCTGCCGCGTGCGGGCTGCACCACCACGTATGTACGTACGTGCCCGCCGCGTGCGGCAGAGTGGAACAGGGGCCCCGAGCCCGTGAGTGGGGGGTTGGGATTTGTGGAAGCGTCCAGGAGCGGGCGAGTAACACTTCCTGCAAAACCTTCTTTCTTCGTTCGTCGAGACGACATCTTCGTTGTTTCGTATCGCGAGAGACGTGCTGTGTGTGTGTGTGCGGGCAGGCGGACGGCCACCACGGAAGCGGTCGACGGAAGCAGCCTCGATCGAAACAAACATCGATCCAAATAGATCCAGACAGATCTCCCAACCAGGAACAGGAGGAAACCGGTCGACCCGGTGGCTGAATGTGTAGCTCGTTGGCTGGCCGGCAGACCAACCAGAACCAAGCTAGCTGCTAGCCCCAGCCGGTTGCCGATCGGAACCGCAGCACAGCACCACGATCGATTATTCACGCCTGTGTCAGGAACATCGACGGGAACGTTCTCGCGCGGAATGTCAATGCGCGTATGCATGCGGGCTGGGCTCTGGGCTGGGCGTGGGTATGTTTGTGAGGCATCTACTATCTGTGTCGCTGGTGGCTGGTGTTTTTGCGCGTAGCGCGTTCAGCTTTTCGTTTCGGCTTCTTGGTTTGTTTCTTTTTAAGGCACTTCACCCCTTCCTCTTGTTGTTGTTGTCCGAGGGGTTCTGCAGGCCGCATACGGGGGCCGCCTGGAGCGCCATCGTACTGGCATCGTAAGGCGTGTAGGGATCTGGATTCTGGGCAGCGTCATCGTGTTCGTCGTCGGCGTTCTTCTCGTAGACAAGCGACAATGTCGGGCCAGCCGCATGCCTGCCGCAGTTGCTCGACGCTCCGCGATGTGACAAAGCAGACGACTGAACGGAACAGCGAATAGAAATGGTGGAACAAGAAATAAGGAGAAAAATAATGTGACGTCCCTTGTCCCGGGCAATTCATGCAGCCCAGTCGCCACCACCGGCTTCGCTATAACACGGCAAAGAGATCTGTGTTTTCTCCAGCACGTCTTCGTCGTCTTCTCGTCCTTCCTCTTCTATGTCTTCAATTTCAAACGCGTGCTTTACAATAGTCATAAGGACGCAGCAGAAAACGATTGTCATAGGACGACGATTGAGGGTACGGTGTACGGGCGCTAGAGAGAAGAGGTAGAAACTAGCACTAGAACTGCCATGTACCAGCTGTGTAGTATAGACGTTTTGCTTTTCGATTGTGATTCCTTACATAGGCGCGCTACTCATGGTTGCCATCTACCACTGGGGTATCGCCAGCGTCCAATATCTGCTGCTGATCGAAGTTTCTTTGAGCGATACTCATTAAGAATAGATGAGATATAATTTGCAGCTGAGAGTGAGCGACCTGCAAAGTTGCCACAAAAATTTGGGGCTCTAATACATATATTTTTTCGGGCCTGTTTATGCTGCCGTTCTAAGCGCTAATGATTGGCATGTGTATTTGGCCATGTTACGACGATCATGATTGCATTATATATGCATTATATTATTCGCCTGCGGTTCAGGAGCTCTCAAAGCGTGTCAGCTGATGTTGTTTTTTGTAGAGATTTACTTGTTGCGCAACAGAGGATATCTGCTCTACGTCAACCAACCAATTGTGAATGGCTAGAACTCTATTTTTATGTACGCTACAGCAACCTGAAATGACAGCAATTAGTCACCTGGCGGATGGCCAGATGGCGCATGGAAATTCAAATTCTACTCGTATACTTAGGCGAATAGTTACGCTATTTTTGTAGAAGTGTCCATACGGAGGACACAATACATAAATGACCATGATAAACCTAGCACCCACCCCGTTATGTGGTATTATAAGGTAACTTCATGTTATAAAAAAAAAGACAATTGGTAAGGTGAGTACAACATTAATTTTTGCGACGCCTGCGTTTGCGATGCTTTCTTGATACAACGACCAACATTTTGCTACCTTTTGGCTTGACGTTTAATCAGTGTGACAACGTCATAAACTTAAAAACAACAAGTATGATTTTTGGAAATTTTCTTTATCAAATAAAACGATTAATGGCACCAGCGTTCTTAAGTCTTAAAAAATACATCAAGATGGTGATTACGGACAGTGACGGACGCTGCAAAATGGAGGTGTACATTTTGCGACTGTTAAAGACTGTTACGATGGCGCGTTCCATTGTGTGTGACAGTGATGCGTACCGATCGCCGCGAATCCGTTCGGACAGGCAAGCATACAACGATATTCATACGTAACAATTCGGGTGGACGCATGCATCAACGCATTTGGTGACAAACATCAGCTATATTTGTTTTATTTTTACATTATGCATTATTGTAGGTTGTAGGAGGTGTAGGTTCAAGCAGCGAGATTCAGCGAGCTGCTCTTGCCAGTCTAACTGGTATTTAAAGAAGCGTCAGATATAGCTTATCCCGCAGGCGATTGCTAAGAATGCAAACATTTGGCCGTAAAAGAAGAAGGAATTTAGTAATAAGAGCCTAAACCAAAACGACTAAGCTTCGTGGCCATAAAGGAACTCGGGGCCAGAAAACAAAACTCTATACAGACAGCCTGGCGACTCAAGCTTCGTAGCGACTAAACAAACTGATGCCTGCCTAAATGACGTCGTATTCACTTCTGAGCTTATCTACACGAGGCTGCGTGAAACAAGGAGGAAGTGCAATCTAATCCCCGACGGGTTCCCGCAAATTTATTTTACGATTTGGCCTTGGCCCTCGCGGAATCTTTGGCAATGATCCTCACCCGCAGTTTTGAGGAGGGGATGGTCCCCCTGTTTTTTAAAGAGTCTGTTGTAACGGCTGTGCACAAAAAGGGACCGCAATCCGTCCCAGAAAACTCTCGACCGGCAGCTCAAAGCTCTATACGGTGCCTTCTCATAGAAAAAATTGTTGTCGATGAAATTTATACCTACCTTGACGCCAATGAACTTGTGGACCTTCATCAACATAGGTTTATAAAAAAGCGCTCCACTAGAACACAACTTCTCGAGGCCTGCCATGATTGGACTATCGCGCATAACAGGGCCATCCCCATACACATGGTCTACTTTGATTTCTCGCGAACGTTCGACAGGGTAAACGATAAGATTATTTTATCTAAAATGGCGGCGCTTGGAATTGGCTCTCGAATCCTGGCTAGGTGTCGCAACAGATCACACCTTCGCCGTAAAAGTCACTGACTCTGTTTCGAAGCGCTCCCCATGTCCTTCTGGGGTTCCTCAAAGCTCCTGCTTAGGCCCACTTATGTATATAATCTTTGCTCAGAACTTAAGTGTACGTCTGCGCAACCTAAACTTAACATACAAAATATATGCAGACGATCTTAAAATATATGCCTAAATTAGAAGAAACGAGGATTACCTGAATATTCAAGCAGCTATTTATAGTATTGCCACCTGGTGTGAGCTAAGAGATATGGTAATCTCACTTCTGAAGTGCGCGGTCCTAAAAACAGCTCCCTAACATCCTACAAGGTAACATCCTACAAGGACCTAGGAGTTACGTTCGATAGGCAAATGAAGTTTTGGGCATACATTGTCCGGTTCAGCAAAAGCTGCCGCTAGACTGGGCAATCTTATACTGAGGGTATTCTCAAAACAAGATGCCTCCAGATACCTGCGCCTTTATGAAGCCCTCGTAGTGCCAAAATGGTTATACTGTACGTACGTGTAGGCATCTTTCTACGACACGGATATTCGTCTGCTGCAGCGTATTCAGGACAAGTTTTTAAAGAGAGTCTCAAGAAGGTGCAACTTGACGTGACAGAGTACTTCCCAAGTGTAGCGGAGTACCAGCGTCGTGTGAACTACCGCGTTTTTAAAGATCTCATACGCAATGATCAGATTTATAGGTACTATCACGTGCGATCGAACAGCCTACAAAGTCGCGGTTCCATTCAACCGCCCGAGGTTGCCAGTGTAGCAGTCGTTAACCACTCATTTGTTTGGCGAACAGCTTGTATTGTATTGTAACATTCCTTTGGCATGACGCAACAGAAGAATATGGAGAGGAGGTATATCAAGATAAGGTCTGAGACGTATTCTATCTTCAGGTACTCAAATTTTGTTGATATGCAACTAGACGGTCTATCGGGCTTGTCGTTTTGTGTAGTGTGTACACTATTCTTGTATATGAACGAAAAATAAACAAGGCTCCACAATCTAATGATTGTTTGCATTTGAAAAAGTTGTGCTGTCAATAATTTTAAACCCAGGCCTCTTTTGCCTGACAAAAGAGAGGGACCAGCAGAAAAACAGGCGAAACGAAAAAGACGTAGCAATGTTCGTGTAGGCCCGAGGAAGTGGCGAAACAGCGAACATTTCAGCTATTCTGACACTGCTTCGGTTGGTAGGTTATTTGGTTACAACATCGAGCATTGCAAGCCGATATCGCGTAAATTGGTTAGGGCAATCCTTTGCGCGAGTTCACTGATGTCCACTCGATCACCCTGTAAGGGAACCCATAGAAGCAGTGTGGGCGTAGTCTTTGCCAATAGTTAAACATATCAAGCTATATACCGTATTATGCATAGAAACGAAATTTGTATAGTGGGACATATCGTGTCATTACAATGAGTGAGGCGTATGGCTTCCGACTGTGTAAAGATACATGAGGTAGGCGGAAAGCGCCGGCATACAATATCGTTAGAAGAGAAAGAAGCACCTGCGGATACAGGTGATATATGTATATATATGCAGCCTACTAGCAAGGCTGGTACTAAGCGATTTTTTATTATAATGGGAGTGCGTCTTAGCCTCTGCTACCGAAAACAAACATTCGATTCATATCGGCAAAGGCAATTATTGTTCTTAAAGACACCGATATTGACTGTGAAGGCCTCGTCGAATATTTGAAAGAAAACTCTATTGTGCTTGATAGTATGACTTCCCTGAAACAAAATCACCCCCATTACAAGACGTTCATTGCTGAAGGTAGTGACGTAGCTATTGAGTGTCTGTTCGATAACAGTCCACAGACTGGATGACGGAGCTTTTGTAAAATAATACAATGGTATCCCCCACCCGGATACCATCGAAATGAGTTTTCGCGCATAATACTCCACAAACCCCTTGGTTATATCATGATAATAAATGATCAAGAAAAACTGCGGTAAAAACACGTGATGATAAGATTGATGTTAGTTGCATGTTGATCAGCGCGCGTTCCCTGAACAAGCCAAACGCGATCGACACCCTACATTTCATACATGACTTCTAATGATATCTACGTCTGTCTCGTCACTGAGACTTGGCTCAGTGATGCCTCCGTTTCTGACGGTGAACTGGATAAACAAGGTGCTTATCCGTTGTTGATCTGGATGATGATACGCTTGAACTGATTTGTGTTGATCTCATTTTTAACAGCTCATCGGCTCGCATCCTCTGCGCGTATAGCTCCCCAACCGGAACTTCCAGGCCAACTAACGAGCTACATGAAGAGACTCTGCGAACAACTTGGTAGACTGTGCAATATTGATGCTACCGTGATTCTATGCGGCGACCTCAATCTTCCTTCAATCGATTGGGTCAACCTGTCATGCCCAGGAGACTCCGCCGCAACGCGAGAATCTATTTTCACTGATTTCTGCTCAAAAACCGGATTACAACAACTTGTCCATCAACCCACTCGTCTGCGTGGCGGGAATCTGCTCGACTTAATACTGTGCAATGATGATTTAGTGCAGGATGTCTTCGTTACGTCATGCCCGTTCCCAAGTAATCACCAGGCAGTCAGATTCATGTTGCGAGTGTTGGAGGAGACTTTGTACGCCGCCGATAAAGACAATAGCATTCCCATCACTTACGACTATAAGAATGGGGATTACGACACGATCAATTTTCGTTTGACTCTGATAAATTGGAAAACTTTCTTCAGTCAATGTCGGACTGTAAATGTCATGTTTGTTCAACTGATTGAGTACTTGACTTTCCTCCGTGATCTCTTTGTTCCTGTCGTCAAGAAACCTCACAGTAGTATTGAGGCAAGCATCCAACATCTCAGCCATCGACTCGAATATGAAAATGACCGTGAGAAATCCGAAAGATTAAGGAGACTCTTGAACGCACAGTTCGTCGCCAACGCGTCATTGAGGAACACAGATTGATCGATAAATGCGACATGACAAAGGTGCATCGATACGTATCGAAGCGTATGAAGTCCCGAGATCAAGTGGATATTCTTGTTGACCAGAACGGTACGAAGATCACAGAGGATTCGCAGAAAGCGGAATTACTGAAGGGATTACTTCGCGAGCACCTACTCAACTGAGAACGAGGTTAAACAGAGGTCAAGGATTCCACTGCCTTACATGGATGTTGCTAATGATATCCACTACGTAGACACTGTTGACACTTCCCCCGAAAACCTCCATCGTCATCTGAAGAAACTCAAGTCGAAACTTAGCGTCACACCGGACTGCCAAGCTATTTTTATAAACGATGCGGGTTTGATGTTTGCGTTCCATTATCTATGATTCTTGAACGAACTCTAAACGAAGGTCTGCTTCCTGATTTGTTCAAGGTGGCCATAGTGTACCCTGTGCACAAAAAAGGAGATACAACGTGCATTAAAAATAAACGGAATGTTTCACTGACATGCACCCCGTCAAAGCTGTTCGAGAGTGTTATCGGAGGCACCATTTATCGGAACGCTGATTCGCAAAACCTGATTTGTAAAGAACAGTTTGCCTACCGACCCGGAAGGTCCACTGTTCTACAGCTACTAATGTTTGAGCAAGACTTCGGAGAAATGATGAATCGAGGAGACTGCTTCGACGTGCTGTATTTTGACTTTAAGTCAGCTTTCGAATCCACCACCCACACTAAACTGTTGGATTGTATATCCCGACACGGCGTAGGACCAAAAATTCTACGTTTGATAAAAAGCTTTCTGAATGATAGAAGCTTTTTTGTAAAGGTGAACGACTGTTTCTCGACTCCCGCTAAGGTCACCTCAGGCTGTCCGCAAGGAAGAGTTCTTGGCTGCTTATGCTACATTTTGTATACAAACTCAATTTTATCCATAATACCCGATGAGGTATCGACAAAAGTATATGCTGATGACGTAAAAATATATGCACGCGCCACATCTACATCAGACTGTGAACGCATGCAGAGATGCACAGACAATTTTTATGAATGGACGCAGAAATTAGACTTGAAACTGTCGATCCCAAAGTGTAAAGTAATGCACTTTGGAAGAAGAAATCATCACTTTATATATATAATCAACAATGTTCCACTTAAAAATGTAACTGCTATGAGGGACTTAGGTATAATTATGACACCTGACACGAAATTTTCAGAGCAGTGTCGACAAGTCGCGCTTACGGCGACGAAAAGATGCAACTGATCCTCAGATCCTTCATTGTTTAAAATTCAGAACTGTATAAAAAATTATTTGGTACTTATGTAAAACCAATCCTGGGGTATGCCTCTCAAGTGTGGTACACCATGAGCGAGAAAGATAGACGACTAGTCTAAGAGGTGTGATCAAGAAATTCACACGCCGAGTTTCTTATTGCTGTGAAGTCCCACCGACGCAAACCGTTGTTAAAGATATCATAGACACTTTTAATGAATTAGACTGTAAATTTGCCAACTATGTTTTCTCCAATGAGGAGTTTTGCAGCTTCTTTTAATCGCATACTAACGACCACAAGATCTCAAGTGAGATACGATCCCAAATGCATAGCTCGAAAAGAGATCGTTATGTCGCTGTTCCCCTGGAGGGTTACCAGGACATACAACTGACGCACACATGAGAGGGAATTGGTCATTTGATGCTAAAAAATTATTATACGTTATGTAATTAAAGCGCGTATTCTAATAATATCATAACGAAGCTGTAGTGATATTGACCATGCTATTTTACATTTTACCCAACCTGGTGTGGAAATAAATCATGGTATATATATATATATATATATAGTCTAAACCTTAATTAGACTAGTTGTAGATCAAGCGAAGTGCACCACAGCGAAATCTATAAATGAGTACTCAAGCAAGTAAGGTTTTCTGAAGCTCTTGAAAACGCGTAGTTATATTACACGTTGTTTCCTTGCTTGTGGTTCACCCCTGCCGTGCCGCTAATCGGGCGAAGGTCACAGCGATATTTGGGCTGTTCGGGCCGTCAGGGTCCTCATTGATGTCTCGACTAGAACTCCTGGTTCTCCTGGCGACTAGAACCTGGTAAGCAGCCAATCAATTTTACCGTATTTCTAGTGGTAGAAAGTCGCTATAATTAGGTGCACTTGGAGGCAACTGCTCGGCTCCGCGCCGCGCATTTCCAGCTAGCTAAAAGTCGAGAGGGCACATGGGGCGCTTTTGAGAATACCGCCGCACACCCATCCCCGTTGATTGGTTGCTGGGAAAGACGACCCCTTTAACGCCGAAGTGGATGAGGTCGGTGTCTGAGGGCCATTTTTGGAAAATTTCCCAAGCTGGCATATGTGGCTACCACTAACCGCCAGTGCTACGTTGAAGGCTCCTAGTCGGCATCGCTTGCTGCCACTGCTGTTGAAACCACATTGGCAGGCGTCGTTATCGCAAAAAGCTATAAACTACTACGACCACTACTACTACTTACTACTACTGCTGCTGCTGCTATTGCTACGATTTAGCGGCTTTGGCAGTAACCCAGACGGGCACCGATCGGTACGGCAAGGTAAAGGTGCGACGAGACCAGCAGACACGGCGCCCATATATTAGGCTCATCTGGGTGGGCGGCGTCTTCGCCGTTAGCGCGATGTGTGAGCGTAAGACGGCGGCGGCGGTAGAGGGGCGGCAGCGGTAGAGGGGCGGCAGCGGTAGAGGGGCGCTGCAACGCGAGGCGACGCAACGAGAAGAAATTGCGAGGAGGTCATTAAAACCTGCCGAGGTGTTGCATGCCAAAGTTGTTTGCGGAAACGACATGGCCACCGTGCACCGTGAGAAGCGGGCAGGCCCTCAGCCCCAGCTAGACCCCCGGCAGCGTGACGACATGTCGAAATGCGTCGTGTGTCGACCGACAGCTTCAAGAAAGCACACACACAGAAACACAGTCACGAACATACACACCAAGCACGCGATGGGCGCGAGGCGAGGTGGAACGGAACTTTTTCCCGAGTTCACTTTACGCTGTAAAGACCGCCACACCGTCGGCGGCGCTCGTTGCGATGCGACGCGACGAACTTTATACAGCTTTGACACGGCCGACCGTTGCCGCGATTACTACTCGTGCTATAACGACTGCTAATAATACCGCTAGCTGATGGATAGTATTATTAACAATAACGGTGGACTAGGTACGTCACGTAAGCAAGGTTGCTAGAAGCTGTTGCAATCGCTTCGCGGTTGACAAGGCGGTTGGTTGCTGTCGCTGCGATTAATCAATCAGTTGTAGATCAGGCGTACTACGACAAATACCGTATTTGCGTTATCTGCGCACAGGTAAAATTAAGGAAACGTATATATATTTTTTTTGTCGATTTTGGACTATAAACGTTTTACAAGCAAAACACATTAAACATCATTTAGGAAAAATGGGTTTCAGGTAAATTGTAGATGCAGACAATATATATATATATATATATATATATATATTTTTTTTTTGACACGCAACAATCATTTGATAGAAACTGCTTAGGCAATTATATAAAGATACGTTATGAAAGCACTTCTACAGAGACGCTCATACAGGTGAGAGGCAGGTTTAATATCACGGCAAATTATCGTTGCAACAACAAAGGGAACGCTTAAATAAATTGGAAACAAACAAATGCTACAGTCATAGTCGTATTACAAATCCGTCTCCAGCACAATAATCATACATTGATTAATTATAGTTAGCATTGGCTCAAAAGCAGGTTTATCGCTGTGTCCTTACATGGTACCCCACGTCTGGTGACAAAGGAAAGTGTCATAACCTAACCACCTACGTGTACGTTCATGCCAGTGGATTGCTTAAACACGTATAAATTAAAATACATTACTATGCAGAGTAATCGCTAGTCAGGCATAAAGCTCACGACTCCGTAGTGGAGTGCTCGGCTATCCGCCCGCTATAGCCCATGCATCTATAGACATGACTTCATCACTTAGTGATCTGTAACAGTCAAGTTTTTCCTTGAGGCATTGAGCAGAGGCACGTAATCTATAAAAAAAAGTACACAATACTCTGCTCTGAGGTGGCACACACACTTGCGTTTTGTTTGCCACGTTCGCCATGCACTCAAGTTATTTCTGACAAAAAGTGTTACGCTCCCACGAACGAATGGGACTTCTGCCGACAAAGGTTCCGCCTAATTAAGCTTGTCAAAGAGAGCCCGTGGGAACGAGTCGAAAAGTTTCCCCTAATAGGCACATTACATACTGTACGTGTGCATGCTTGGAGGTGTCTAGGTTGGAACGAGGCGTCCCACGCCATAGCGGCCGCGTTCGTAGTCGTCCTACCCGCGTGCATCGTTCTTGTGCATGTCCTTGGCAGACGCTACCGCTGTCGCCCTACTTGTGTGCGATCTGCGAGGCCTTTCTAGCCTTTCGAGCGTTGGCTGCATGCCGGCCAAGTAGTCAGTCTACAAGCGAGTGCAAGCCACGGGCTGTCATGTCGTGGTCGGAGCAGCGCGTGCAGGTTATTATCGAGTGTTGCTCGAGGCGACAATGCCGTCAATGATGATCCAATCCAGTTCCTGTCTCGCTTTCTCTATCTAGCTGATTCTCTATGCTGCTGTTCCTTCCGTTCGGATGTCACGGATCTCGTCGACGCGATCGTCCTTCCGAACGTCTTTGTCTGGCTGCTTCGGGGGGTAACTTGACGTCTGCTGGTCCCCAATTCCCAATGTTTCCCCAATTCCTCCTACTATGCCCTCTTCCTTCACTTGTGGAATACTTTGAACCGATGCACAACCGATGTTAGCATACGAGGCAACGACCTCCTTGAGCTGTACGCATATCAAATGATGACAAATAACGCCGTTCCGCTCACAGTCACCGTTGCTTGGCTGCACGCACGTCACTACTTGACCGAATCATTGTCATGTCCGTTTTTTCTGATCATTCGACCGGAGGCAGACAGAATTGCTGGGTCCTTGGTGAACGCGTGAACAGAAAATGATCTTGGTCGCAGGGTGCAGGCAGTTCCCGCAGCCAACCCAAGTCTAATCTATATTCGTAGAAAGTTATCCTGTATGGCTAGTGGGCTATAAAGTACACAAATCAATTCTGAAAATAAATAGGCCAATGTCTTCTGTCAGTAGATCTAATGAGTTCTGGTAAAATTAGTTCCACTGCGGCCGTAATTTATCATTAAAAGAGCATGGCTGAATACTGTCAAGAGATCGTTAAAAGAAGAAGCGTTAATTCTATATTAGATAAATCAAATGTTTTAGAAAGCCACTGTTTACTCCTCAGGCAAAAACTACAAACAAACCTGCAAAAATATAGTTTAGCTTAAATACATTACTAAATCAGCGTCGGCGGCAGTAGAACAATGCAGTTCAAATAGTGACTCCAGGTTTAACTTAATGTTGTATGACAATACGTATAAAGGTATAAATTAAATGTGTACGCTACTGTGTGCATCGTCTGTAGCATTTCCTGCTTAGTCATTCTAGAGTAGTAGTATTCTAGAGATATTTTCCTTTCCGCGGGATTCCGAAGGAAAACTAGAATATGTTTCCTTTAGGGATAGAACATACCTCGACAGCGCAGAAAACGCTTTTGTTCTGTGGAGATTTTTATGACCGACTGCATTCGACTGCGTATATGCGTAGTGCGAATATAACTAACGTCAGGAGGAAGTCCAATATTAAGGACAAGCAAAGCAAGGAGGAAAGAAAGAGAGATAAATTGTTCTGCTCGATAAATGTTAATCGACTTTCGTAAAGCAGAATCAGCGGAAATTGTTCTGATTTCCTCGAAATATGTGCGATTCATTATAACCCGTAAATCAAAGATACAAGTAAGCAGGAGAAAGATGTAGCCGTAGTTTTTCTCATGACGAGCAGTTAGTTCCTTGCACATTTGCTTTTTGGCTTCTACTACTATACTACTACAACTACTCGTATCGGTTCACAACGTTTGCTCGTTGCGTGCTGAATTTCATCAGCGGAGTATTTGTAGAAAGGACTGCTTACAGTCGTGCTCCCGCCAAACCAACCGTTAGAATTTGCGCTCGAACCTCTCCATTTAAGGCTCGGTAACCGCATACAACATCGTGTGACAGCTGAAATGCAGGTGGGAGGGATTACGTGCTGGGAGTTGGCCTATTCTGTTGCTACCCCACAACACACATGTTGGCCTGGCGCTAGCCGGCGAACAATCGACACCTATCTTTGCAGTGGGCTTGCCGAATCAATCTGTTAGGTATATAAACGGTTGCTCTTCTTGCTTCTTTAAACGTTCACAGGCGTATTCTGGGATCTGCTAAGATCTATTAATCATTATTATTAGACTATTAGTCATTATTATTATTATTATTATTAGTCTATTAGTCATTACTTTTAGTCTATGGGTCATTATTAATAGTCTATGTATTAGTCATTATTATCAGTCTATTAGTCATTATTCTTAGTCTATTAGTTAATCTATCAGTCTCCAGTCACACAGTTATTAAGTAACTTTTGTTGCTGTTGTAGTTGATCGTGTTACCAAAAGCACATAATTCCATTTGGCAAAGCAAATTTGGCCTTAAGTACAGATTGATGAAGAGAACGCGCGCTAGCTTTAGTGACAACAGCCATGCGTGTAAATGCGACGACATATCAAAGGTCCAGACTTGCATGTGTCTCGTGTCAAAAAAAATATTCTCACCGTTTAAGACTTCAGTAGAATTGAAGTGCACACATATATATATATATATATATATATATATATATATATATATATATATATATACACACACATATATATATAAACGCATGTAATTAAGCTGCTATATGCACGTTGCAATGATATCTTTCAATTTATCATTGCAACGTGATTAGCAATCTAACTCAAAATATTATCACCTTCTTGCCAGCGAACTGGTGAACTTACTGGCGTTGTCGGGAACGCTGTGCTGTGCGATCGTTCGCGGCTGTGGTGGCCAGCAGACGACTGGAACGACCAGTTATTATTGAACCTAACAACATTAACAGAGCACGAGAGAAGTTTGTGACGACGCTGCGTTGTCTGCTTGTTAGGTGGACACACAAGATATTCTTAATTGTAGAATCTTTTGACGCAGGAAATATTTATAAAATATTGGAAAACCTAAATAAGCTGTCATGATATTAACAAAATCTTCCGGTCAAATCTCATCGAGCACACAGACTCTCTAGCAGCACGCAACAGCCGTACCCGTCAAGCCTGCAGCACCCAGATCTATCGAGACTACGGGATGCTGTCTCGGCGGTACATCAGGAAGCAGCGCATAAGACAAACGCTATAAGGCCAAGCAGGCCGCAATTAGGCCACCGCAATTGGAAAAACGACGGCGGCCCCCGATTATGGACGCGCGGCAAAAAGCATTGCCCCTGCCAATGATAGGGACCTTACTGGTAAGTGGTGGCAAAGGGCACAGCTAGGCAATGATCAGTTTTCTACAGGTTAACTTGAAAAGGTGTCGAGCAGCCCTTGCCCGGCGCACGTCAAATCAGTGCATGGACAACCCAGCCGACGCCGCGGTCTAGTAACCTAGACACTGCTCTTGCAATCACGGGTCATGGCTCAAGCACAGGCTTGGGGTGAAGTTGCCAGGGCCAGTTGTGTTTACAGCAAATTTTTTCGGCTAGGTTACCCCTTGCGGAGTTTGAGGAGTTGTTGGACGCAGCCGCTGCCTTGGTGTGGTCCATAGGCGCGTGGCGGCTCCCATAGGCGCGTAGTGGTGACTAGATACTTCAGCGCCTCGGGCATCGCCTGAGTGGTTGGTACACGAATGAGAGAGGGTTGGCACTCTTAAATTGGATAGCCGAGATGGAACTATTCCTGGCCAACACGGACAATGAGCGCATCTTCATACGGGGGGCCCACCTCCACATTGATCCCCAGCACCCCCAATCTCTTCACTACTTCGCCGCAAATGGTAAATGGGGCACCTTTATAAGAAGACCCTCATTGCTACGCTTGCGGCAAGATTGGGAGTAGTGCAAGACGGGGCGTCGACGCCGAGAGAACCACTTACTACCTTACATTCATTCATTCATGATTTATTCACCATAGAATTGGTAGTTACAGTCATAATACAACAGTGTGGTCTGACATTATATAATCAACTCTGGCTGTTAGGGAGCCTTACAAAAGGCCTGTCGGCTGCATCAGGGTTACCAAAGCCCTAACGCAAAACATGTCATGGATAGTAAGACAACGCCGGCGAGGAAATGAGAACTCCTCTTTCAATCTATACCAGCAACGGGCGGACAAATTGCAGATCAACGATAGTTATGTTAAAATTTTAAACGAATTTTAGTTAAGTCCCATTTTATAGACTGATTTGCTCGACCTGGCCTCAAGTTTCATTCTCAAAGACAATCAATCGAGGGTAACTTGAAAAATAGAGAATACGGTAAATTGGTTAAGTGACCATCATGTTACGCTCGCTTTATAGGAAACGCTACAAAGAGACCATGTCGCCAGAGGTGAGTGCAGGCACATACGTATTAAATTAAATCCTTCTCGAATTACGCTAACAAGCAAATACAGCGCAAGGACTACTGCTATTAACGCAAGCCTGTGCCGTATTGAGAAATAAGACGTAGATATCAATTCAATGCTAATAGGACATTACCAAAATCATGCAGCTCTATACCAAATTTTTCCTTAGTGTTCTAGAAGAATCTTGCACATATTGTAACTAAACACGTGTTTGTTTTATTAAGAGATTTGTATTGATGAATATTTGTTGGCATAAAATTACAAATATAATATTGTTATTATATATAGTTTGAACGCTTTAGCGACGGTCCCACTGGATCAAAAAGCGCAGAGATCGCCGAGGTGTCTAGCAGCCCGCCGCGTCGTATTTAGTGCATGCCTGCGAGCAGAACCGGCAAAGGCATTGATTACCAATCTGAGCTCCCTAGAAAGGTTCACATCTAACTGCGCTATCTGTGGCTAGGCCTGCGATTGTCACTTTTCCCTGCCACTTCAAAGTAACTTACCAAAATGACTCTGCAATAGGTGACCTAAGCCTGACTATGAGTATTGCCACTTCCAGCCGACAACCTACTAGCAAGTGCACAAAGCGGCTACTTGCCGTCCGCAGCAAAGAAATAATACGCTTTATATAAGTTGTTAATCACTCACCTAGCTACGCAAAATTTGGTGTTAAGAGATAGTCCTATACACTGTCGAGGCGGTAGTTCAACACTAATACATTTGAGAGGGCCCATGTTTTGACCTAGCTGGAAGGTGCTTTTGCCTTTCTTATGTTAACTTCAAGACGGACTTTAGCAAAAAAAAGCTGGGGAACACTTGCAGAAGAGAATCACTCACTTCAAAGTTTCAAAATAAATTGACAAGTAAGTAACGAAGGGCTTTGCCAGAGGCCTTGACACAATCAATAAAAACGGCGCACAAATGACTCCTGAGAATAGAGCAAGACTCACTCGCCTTCTGACTGAAGTACATAGAATCCACTTAGCAAAGTGGATATTATATATAAATTGACGCAATATATCGACGCTCTAACGATGACATGTAAAGCGCGATTGCTCCGTGCAACATCAAAGTTCATCTCAGCAGCCGTGACTCGCGCGTTATTTCTCCCAAATCTAGCTGTCTTGACAAATAAATTGTCATCTGGCCGCGTGCATCTTTGGCCGAGCACGCACAGAGAAGCTAGCACCGGCAGGTGCTTCTTCACTAAATGAAACTACCTGAGGCGAGTGTCATTCAGCACTAACCCAGAGATACACATTGCACTCGGGGGTGACCCTGCTCGTAAACAGATCGAAAGTCCACGTACTGTTCTACCCCATCTTCCGTCTTAGAAGACCCGCTCACAGATGAAGGCTTCACATCTTATCGAAGTGTAGTTCTACTTGCGTGCATGCTACTGTCAAGATGAGTATAACGTCCACTCTTTCAAATAGGTGTTTTGGTGCTAGCTGTAAAGCCTCAGATAAATCTTTGCAATTCCAAAGCAACAATTTGCAGTTAAAAGCAGCATGCTGTAGAAGGCGTCATTACTGGCTAGCTGGTAAGGAATGCCTGTCAGTAAACTCTTCGCGTGCCCCGGTCTGGGCCGGCGAGTCCCACGTCATGGCTCTTTTGCCGGCTTCTCCTTCGCCCATAGTTATTGGTGCAGCTCAGGGTTCCCTCCGTTGCTGGCGCTGTTGACCGTTATTGTGAAAGGCGTCTGCTTCGGCTGCTGCTGGGCACCGTTGGTGCTGTTGGTTTTGTCTGCCAACAGTGTGGCTGGCAGGAGAAACATTCGAAACAACGAACCTTGGCGGGTAGTCTTGAACTGCCGCTCGGCGCCCTGTGCCACTGAGTGCTGTGCCACTTTCTTCTTCTTCCCCACTTCCGATGAGCTTGCGTTGTTCCCGGTATGACGAGGACGGACGTGGGGGATAACTTGCTCAACCTCCGACACTTGGATTGTGTTTGCCGCCGCAGGATTGCAAGCAAAACGTCGTTTAGCCGGGTGCCTTTCAGTTCAGGAAAGGCATCAGATGGCGGAGCTGTGGAAGGCGTTAACGGTCTGGCTGACGCGTCTGAGCTGCACCAAGGCAGACATGAGACGATGGATGATGCCAGATTGGAGTAGAATGTAGGAGTTGGTGCAACACCACTCCCATGGATTCGAAGGAATGCCTACGCAGTTACCGATCCCTAGGGGTGGGGGGGAAGCGGGTTTACTGGGTTTGCGAGTCCCAGACTAGTCACCATGGCTGGGGTGGCGCATGTCCGTCTGGATTCCCGTAATCCCCCAAAGTAATGCTGAGAGGTTTCAGCAGTAAAAAAAAAAAAAGACCATCAAGCGGTCTGGTTTGCCCCCACATCGGTGCGAATTGATAAGCACTTCACATGGGCTACCAGACGGAAATCGGACAGAAGTCTAGTCACACGAGCGCTTTATCACCGAGCTACATACGGAAGACAGCGCCACCTTGTATTAACCTCTCAGAACTTTTTTATTTCATTATATATATATATATATATATATTCTTTATTTTACTTCATATATGTATGTGTGTATATATATATATATATATATATATATAGTCGCTTGATTTAACATTTGTGCCAGCTTTTGCAGCTCAGCCGTTCTCTGTGACTACCGAGCACTTCATCGTAGAGCCATCAGTTTCGCAATGGACTCGCTTTCATTCGAATCTGTCGCAAGCAGCTGCACTCGTCTACCAGCAGCGCCAACCTCAACTGTCGGCGTTAACAGGCATGAACATGGTGCCTGTATGTATCTGCGAAGGGTAATTCGAAAGCAAGTGGCAGCACAGGCAGAGGACGTGTGTATTGCACAATCGCCGCACTGCATTCTCTTGGCTATAGACGCCGTCACGCATGTGAGATCACGGAAACCTTTCATGAAAATCCCTTTCACGCATATATATATATATATATACATATGTACATATTAATCCTTGCATCACATGGGTAAAGGCTCACGTTTTTATTCTGGTCAAATGACGGACAGTGGGGCGCATCCTTTTCTCTTTCTAACTCTTATCTTTTCCATTACTATCTCTCTCTATATATATATTTATATATATATATATATATATATGATTCTATACTAACTGTAAGAGACTCATTCTTGAATTTGAGACCTTCACAAGCCGACCGCTCGTATCGCAAAGCCTTTTCCGTAGGACGAATCGTGCCGTGCACGACGCACGTAGCGGGTACAGTGTGAGCACGTGGTGCTGAACGAACGAGGCGCCTGTTGTGGCTTGTGCAACGTCCTCTTCTACGATGGCCTTGAGTGTGACCTTCGGCTTCTACTCAAGCTCCCTGGAGGCTACTCGTATCTTCACAGCAGAAGCGAACACCTTCCACAAGCCTGCCTGGCGGCGGCCGGACTGTGACTGAACGAGCAAGCAGATAGACAGAACAGGCAGACAGACAGACGAGAGCCTACAGAGGAAGGTTGAGAGCAGAAAAGCAGATGCGGAAACAAAGCGAGCTAAATGGGATAAAAAGGTCGCAGGGTAGGATTTGGGAGGGAATGGGAATAATATTTCTGTGCACTCGGTAGTTCGCTTAGTCGAGTTTATGAGTACAGTTCTATTGCTTGTATCGCATCTGCTGGTTGCAAATGCTAGCAGAAATGCTAGCACCCGCAACCACGACAATAGCACTGACAGCCGCTACAGAGCCCGCTTCTATGATTTTGTCCGCCGCCTCTGCTTCCCAGTGGTCGTTAGTGGGCAGTTGGTTTATCGTATAATTTACAGTTGCGTTAGAGTGAAAGTAGTAATAGTTGTTGTTGTTGTTGTTGTGTGTTTGTTGTTGTTGTTGTTGTTGTTGTTGTTGTGGTTGTTTAAGTTTGTCCAAATAGCAAACTTACACTGTCGATGCAATCATACTCTTCTTATCATTTGTAAATTGGTGCCTCCGTGTTTTTTTCAGTTGTTTTCCTGTTGTTTTTGTTGACTTAGTCTCCTGGGGTTTGGTGCACAACGTTCTGATTGATAGCTTTAAGCTTGGAGCTGGTGATGCGTTTCTTTAAAAGCTTCATCAAAGATATCTTCTAGTTAAGCCAGGTTGCCTTTGTTTGTTAGGTTGATCACTCCTCTCTTGATCCTTGCTATTTTGACCACTCCTCATCTTGATCTTCGGGTCGACAAACTATTATTATTTACCTTGATTACATGAATTAAGGTGATTGCGAAACACAATTTGATTTTTCAGGTTCAGCATGTCCATCACAACTCCGTGATGCGAGAGATCCTTACTGCCAACCTTGCAGTACTTAACGATAAGCGGACTCGATAAAACGTGAGCGGCGAATCGGATACTCAGAGACAAAAACTTTTGAGAGAGAGAAATCTGTTGAACATGATTGGACCTTAGGAAGTTACAGCAAATCTCTCAGATAAATAAATGCCACTGACTTTTTTTGATATAGTACTAGTCGACGGCCCCCGCCTGAGACCTGTATAAAAGCAGTGTATAATTCATAAGATAAAAATGTTTCTAAAGTTAAGTTGACACAATGTGTCACGTCTCTGGTTTAAAAAGAGACTAAGTCGTAATTTTTAAAGTTTAAAAAGAGACCAGTCGTAATTCGTCGCACTAAGCTGGGCAGTTGGTGAGATTCCCTTTGAATTGCTTTCTTAAACAATAGATAGACAACATAAACTGTGCAACGTTTATTTTGACTCCATTAAAGTTAGTCCAGATGAGTTTTTCTTACATTTTTCGCTCTTTTAGTATCTCGTGCTTCCTGCTTTGGTGAACCTTGGGTTATCAGTTTTCCGAAGAAGAAAATGCATGACTATTGTTTTTAGGTTGTTCAGGGCAAAACAACCACCGCAGAAGATTTCAATATATTGTTGGTGCAATTGGAGAGTGTTGTCTGTTGTTGCCTACAAACTCCATGATCTGCGTTTTGGATTGCTTCCAGATGCACCAGATTCGCCAGAAAGCCCCGAGCTGCTATGTTATGTTCCTGAATCTAAAAATTGGCACGCTTATGTTTGCGATCTTGGTCCTTTACAATGGACGAATGGATTTTGGGCCCAAATATGATTAGAGGTGACCTCTCTATGATGTGAGATGGGAGAGATTAGGCGCCTGGACATAGAGTATATTAGCGAAAGTGTGTACTGGCCGTGATTTCTAAAGCCAGAAATGACATTTTGGATCTTTTTTTGGCGCCTGGAACATGTTTTTGAACTGTATGGCTTCATGCCAAAGAACAGCCTGTATTCAGGCGCTGCAGGTAAACACGTAGAGCTTGCGCAATACTCATCGATTGTATCAGGAAAACAGCGAACGACGTTTTCATGATAATATGGATTGCCACGGGCGGTAAAATTTTGCAGCATTTGTGAATTTTAATTCTGCCCTTATTACTGCGCCTGGTACCGCTGTCCTTTCAAAACATGTCCGCAATATACTCTTTTTCACACTATTGGCGGCTATTCTCGGGGAGAAGAAGTGACACTTGACGACGGTGTTGCCAAACATCTCAAAATAGGACAGACAACGGATGTTGCACAGAGCGATAACCTTAGTCCAGTTCTGTTTTCTATAATTGTCAGTGAACTGCCGACGATTATAAACCAGAAGTACTCATCAGTAGAACGCATTCATCTACTTAATTAATGATCTGCAACTCCCTTCACTGCAGACGGCTTTAAAATAATCTGACCTGAAAGTTACCCCTACAACAAGCTTTGCGATTGAGCTTGTCTGAAAGTATCTCAGACCCTCGAGCTTTGATGAACTCCACCGTCTAAAGGCAACGTATGTTTAACGGGTTATGGGTGTTCACTGAAGCAGTTGATTGGTATATCTGGCTTTGGGCACCCCACTTTTCACAGAGAACTTATTCTCTTATATCGGCGGGTTACTCGCGAGTACCAAGAGCATTTACCGAAGTGGGAAGTTAGGACGTGTCAAGTGTACATTGACATCAACGCAAACATCTGCTTTATGCGTCATGCATTGCACGGCTTTTAACACACAGTATGCACGAAAGTTAGCTTCCAGACAGGAGGCAGATAACCAGTGTACCTGTCGGCATTCTGGAACAACTTGCTTAACTTACCTCTCTATTGCATAACCGAGACCTACCAGCACTCCGTCATGTTTAGACCTACCATGTCTAACATGCACTCGACTTGAGTGAGAATGAAAGTAATCTATATCTCAGATATCATCAGGGCGCTTCTAACTAACGTTACCACTATACACTACTTATACGTATTACTAGCGTTTTTAACGTTGCTGCTAGTGTCACTGCACCGCCACCTCCACATTGAGAGCGCCACGACGTCGGTATGGTGTCGTTGGTGATGTAATCAGATCTTTGTGTTTGTTTCCGCATACATGCACATATCGGCTAACAGGCATACGTGCACAGATATACATATATATATATATATATATATATATATATATATATATATATATATATATATATATGGGTATTAGATAACGCGTTGTGCCATCGCAGGGTCGCACAGATCCCATGTACAGCTATGGCAGTGGGCTAATACTACGAGCTTGCATCGCCGCCCAAATCATCATCATCATCATTATCAACGACAACGCTGTTTGTCTCTATATGTCGCGTGTGGGGTTGCCGCTGTCCGTGGTTAGTTATGGATGAGTCGTTGCATGACGACGGATCGATCAGATGAAACACAAGAACCCGCCGTGACAACACTGATGATATTGACAGAAAAAAACCTGACGAGAACAGCACCAACAACAGCAACAACAACGACATAGGAGACACCACAACAACATAGGAACAACGACAACAACAACAACAGCAACAACAACGACAACAACGGCAACAACGGCAACAACAACAGTGACGCACAAAGCGACGATCTGGGACTCGTGTCGCAAGCAAAAAGCAAGTTCACGTTTGCGAAAAGACTGACAAATACAGAGAGAAAGAAGACAATATATCTAGTGAGAATCCGCGCGAGATAAGATCATTCATCGTCAGCTTTATCACAGTCACCATTACCGTGGCATGTTATTATTAGTATTTACTGTTATCATTTATTATAATGTTTAGCTATTACTAATGTGAGGTATGAAAGCTTGAGCCAGCTTCATTGTGTTTTGCTCGCTTTCTGTCAATTCACGGCGCCATAGAAGATAATAATGATTATTGTTATTGCATGCTAAACAATGTTACAGTTGTAAGCTCTGAACGCATTGTCGCAATTGTTGTAAAAAATTCTTTACTTCATGGCGCCTAAAGTAGATGCCGCGTTCCCTCTGCAAACGGCGAAAGACAAGATAGCTTTTTAACTTTTGAACTCGCTTACTTAATTATTTGAGGAATGCTTCGGTTCCTTTAGTAATTGACTCTAGTGTCTCCACGGCAAGAGGCACAAAGATATATCGTGTTTCCAGTCCAGCGTGTTTATTCCGTTTTCTGGCGTCGGGGTGACTTGGTACCCACCCCGGCTCAACGGAGCTGTGATATAAATAGGAAGGCGCGGTTGTGCACAAAACCATTGTATTCCAAGTTAAAGACTTCCCATGTGACCATATTGCAATGGTCACCCCTTCAGGTCATGCTTCGCCAGCCGACACTGAACCTCTCGATTAAGTGAAGATGGTATACCAGCTTTTCTAAGAGCCCTTATAATCACACTGTTTAGTGCAGCATGTCTGGACGGTCTACCGGTGCTCTTCAGGCAACTTAGTGGGTGTAGGCCACTGGCATCTACCATTTCATTTATTAATAATATGATAATACGCGCATCCTGCTACATTAAAATGGCGTTTTTAACAACGCTCAAGGGTGTCATTAGAATTACAGAGGTTCAAAAAAACGAAACATGACAATCGCTAGTTCGAGCCCCGGCCGTGCTAGTTGAATTTGTTGGACGTGGCTGTCATTGTCCTGCTGCTACATACCTCTGCTGGAAAAGCCTAAATAATTTCAGTACGAGAACGCGATGACGATAGATGCATTTAGACGATATCGTGCCACAGGCAACTTAGCCCATTACGAACGTCTAAAATGTGGTTGTCAGAACGTTAAAAAATGTTTTACAACTTAATTTGTGATGTTCTGACGCATTTTATACGTTTTTCTTTCGGTCTGTTTAATAGAAAGTAATGCGAGATATATTGTTGTTGTTACGTGCTTTATGTATTGCTATTATTTGTACTATTATTATTGTTAATATTGTTATTATTATTATTATTATTATTATTATTATTATTATTATTATTGGCGTTGTTTTTGCCATCGTTGTTATTATTATTATCGTTGCCGCTGTTGCACTTATCTCGAGCGATCGGTGTAGGAGATGACGAGATAAGCTATCTCGTCGAGTTCTGTCGAAGCGTGTCTGCGATGGCGGACGTCGAAGCGCCGGCGGCACCTCGGCATCGCACCCACTCGTTCCTTAGGGCCATCCTCGAAATTATCGAACTCTGCTGCATCTGCAAAAAGGCTTACGGCTACTTTTCGCGACTAGTCGCTGCGTGCATGCTCGAAGTGGAAGATGCAAAAAGTGCAGACTTTTGTTCGATTGCGCCCCCAGGCGAGGCGCTTAGAGGCCAGCTTAGAAGGGCGCCAATGTTATGTTTGCATAGCTTGACGATACATCGAAACCAAGGCTTGATTGGATCTACATAGACAGATTTTCGAAATATATATATATATATATATATATGTGTAATGCAACGTAAACTAATTTACAAACGGATCGTTAGTTCGGAAATCCACGTTACATAGCACTTATTACAACTTTATGAACGACATCCGCCTCGCATCGAAAAACCTCGTTAGACATAACCATGCACGTGTTCCACGTCGCTTTTTGCAACAAATATAAATGACGAGCCCCTCCTTGTTAATACGGTTTTGGTACAGCTCGCACGATGTTGCGAGTAAACTTGTTCTGACTGTAACTTTGCAAGGCCTCACAATTGTACCCTGGTTACCGCTCCTAGGCCACTAGTTTTCTCGTGTACAGGAACGTAGCAAAAGCTGTTGTAGAGAAATATTGCTTTATAGTTTTTACAAAATGTTACTTTGCAAATGTTTGTTCCCGCGACCTATATTTAAATATATAGACAAATGAGTTCGGGAATAGTCGTTATTGGCGTTATCATCGCCTGACGTCGCTTCGTTCGCTCGCATGGCTGGACTCCAAAGTTCTGCAGTAGCCAAAGTAGATTTCGCGGTCTCTTTTGGGAAAACGTTTCTCATCTCGCTCTCTCTCTCTCTCTCTCTCTCTCCAGAATGTCTAGATAAGTAGCACGTTTTCGTTTTATACGGCCTACGAACACCTCAGCATTGATCGTCCATTGGGAAGTTTTCCCACACAGAGTTCTGTTCCTGGCCATGCGAACATACACGAATCGTTAGTTAAAACTGAGAGGTGTACCTTGTGCGTCCCAGCAATATGGTTGAAAACGGAAATTGTCGCCCAGGGCCGCCGACGAGTTGAGACAGGTGTTGCGACTCAACTGAATGTGTCAATGATCTGCGCCGCTAATCAAACTAAACAGTCATCTCACAGCGCGCTGTGTGCTGCGGTATCGCACAGTAAAAGCGTACCTTTATTTTTGTTCTGCTGTGCACTTGATAATATCCGGCTAACCAAGGTCGGCGTTGCTCGCTTTCTGGCATGTCGTCTCGTTTACGTGTTCAATCCACGGTGGCGCGTCTGGGCCACATCGGGAAGAGTCCGACCGTAGTTGGTTTGAAAGGGTTTTAAAGATGCTCTAACCTCTACGAAACACTATATGAGCCACAAAGTCATGTGGTTTGGTATGCTATGGAACAAAGCTATTTTGAGGTCCTTGCCAACGGGAATCCCCATCCCGTCTCAAAATGTCATCCGGTCTAACGGTGCGAGTAGTACTAACAAATCATTAAGGTTTTGTTTTCTCAGTTCACTAGGAGCCACGACGCTTCCCGAATAGTGTCATGACTGCTGTCCTCCGTGAGATGAACAAACTCAGGTTACCTACCAGAGCGGTACTGTATTCCAAAACCAAGTCTGCTGTCTCTAGTTCATGCCATACATTACCACGGTGAGATTCTAGGTCCCCATATATATTGCATATGTTTCCGCAGGACTCTTGTAGGCAGCATTCCTGTCCGGGTCAATGAAGTCTGATCGAACTCCCGCGATTATGGCTGTGAATGCACTGACTGACTTAACTCTAAAACGTAACCCTTTACTAACTGGAAAATTATTTGGAGGCAAGCACACCGTCAGTCAGTATTCATGGGAAGTGAAATCGACATATGGCAGTAAGCTGGAACGGCTGGGGAAGAGATTCAGCGCCCGTTCAACGAGCAAGTCTGACGTCAAGCATAGATGCTGTGACGTGAGTCGATTAAAAAGTTTACTTACGTGGGTATCTTTAGGCGCATATGAATCAACGCGACATGTAGAAATACATGTGGCAACTGGTTTTGTTGGTGCCTCTACGGTACCAAGGTTGTGTTGGCATCATTGTTTGTCTTGTTAATACCATCTTCCGCTGCATCAGCGGTATGCTGCATCATTTCTTATATGTACAATCGCATTTATAAATCCCTTGCTCTTCCCAATCTTACATATTGCTCTTCGGCCTGTGAGTCCTATCTGATCAAATATAGAAGGCATATGTGCATACGGTTATCATACACCCTTGTATAATAGAATAACCCAATGCACGTTTCTGAGGCGCTTGTGGTTCAAGTGTTCTCAAAACGTAGCTGTTGTTCCTAGTAGAGATTCACATTTTGCGCAAAGCAACGTATCTGCCTTACATCAACTAAGCAAATGTGAATTGCTATGACACATTTGATGTAGGCTCCACTAGCCTAAGGAGCCAGCAATCAATCACTCTAAAAGCCGTGGCCTGTTGCGAGTTCGTAAACGGATTGTTTGCCTGGCGGATGGCCAAATGGCGCATGAAAATTCAAATAGTACTCGCCTATTTGGTGAGTACGATTTGAATTTGAAAACAATAACAGCTAACAACAATACATATATGACGACAATAATTGCAGTACACACCCTTTATTGTGATAATAAGGGCGATTTTATATTATATAAACTAACAACCACATAGTATTCAAATACCCAGATGCACGTGTGCGCACCTATACTATTATGCTTGGTCCTATATAGGTAGTACTCATATGTAAGTTTGAGCAGTCAAACCGGTAAATTGACATAGTATTGGGTTTGTGCCACGCTGGTCCCGCTCGCAGGATGACGCAGTTTCTCATAGAAACGGTCTACGGGGAGGTTGAAATAAATTGCATCTGATGACATACTGCATTCCTGTTGTGTCTATGGACAGGTCAGGACGCATCACTCTTGATGCGACAGTGCATCACTCCCTAAGCGACAGCTAAGCTATATATTCAGTTCCGGTCTGGCAGTCGTCGAGTGCGGTCACGCGCTCCGCCTGCTACGATTTGCAAGGAATTTTCGTCGGTCTCTCGCGATTCCCATAGACGTCTGTGTTATACTCGACATCAGTGGTGCAATTGTGACGGACTTTTGGATACTTCTCGTGGACTTTGGTGTGTGATAGTGCTTGAAGAGCTTCGCAAGGCGCGTCCGCCCACCTCAACGGCCTACAGCTAAGTGAATCTCTGTTGTTCTTTGGTTCTCTGCGGATTCCGCCGCCAGGCGTCGCCGCCACTCCCAGGGTGCGGCAGCCTGACAGCGCGCGTCCGTTTAGCTCGGCGGTTGACACTCAACTGAGCGGAGAACAGATCGAGCGAGGTCCGGTTGTGGCCACCAGGGGGCGTGCGGGTCACGTCAGTAGGGAGAGGATCGCGTAGACGACCCACACCCCGAACCGCGTGACTGTGCGACCACTGGGGCAGGAGCTGGATACTGCGCCGGTTCTGCCACCAGGGGGCGCTCGAGGCTCGGGCAGGAGGTGGCGGCGGGTCCCAGTGACCACCCTACCAAATCCTAAGTCTCGTAGGTCAAACCGGCTACAAGCTGGAGCCGGTGGCACCTAGCCACCTCTCCATAGCAACGTCCCTCCTTATATAGGCAACCTGCGCAGCCTCCCTGCACCGCAGGGAACGAGTGCACGTCTTTCCCAAACTTGGGAGGTTACCCCGGCAGGAGGGTCGGAAGTTCGTGCTCTGCCCAACTCCACCCACCCTCGCCGCGGAGGTGTATAACAATCTGAGCAGACTTCCGTCCCCCCCCAGGGGTCCACGCTGGAAAAGGGTCCTGCGCCAACGTATTAGAGAGAGCGGCCTCCAAGTGCCGCTCCCTCCCCGAGAATAGAACTTGGATATATCCGGACCGGTTGGTGGTACAGAGCTGGGACTTGGTGGACACATACGGTTCCCTCTTCTCTACCGTCCGATCACCCCCCCCCCTCCCCCACACCCCCTGCAGTCCACTCAGGAGTGCGGCGTCGGGAGCGGGCGCGGAGGAGATGCTCGGCGGCCGCAGCCCCCCCCCGGGGCTTGCCGGATCGGCCAAACCGACACAAGAGGAGGCAGCAGGAACGTCGGATGCGCCACTATCGACCCCTGTGACCGAGAGAGGAAGCATCTTCCAACCCCGGAAGATGCTACAACGGTCACCGATCGCTAGTGCGATCACAGCGGACGTGGGGAACGACGCCCAGCCTCTCTCCCACACTAAGGACACGGCGAACGAGACTAGTGCTGCACACGAGCACAGCCACTCAACGAGTGAGCTTACCGGAGAAGCAGGGGAAGGTGAAGAAGTGAGCCCAGTTTTCAGGGCCATAGACCCGATCGCCTGCTACATCAACGAAATGGAGGCCTATACGCAGACCAGGGATAAGCGTGACCACCTCGTCAAGGTGGACAAGAAGCTGAAATCACTCATAGAAGGGGCAGCGAAAAGCCTGAGGGTTGCCCGGCTGAAGGAAAAGGAACGCCTGCTGGCAGAACCCAGCCCAACGTCTACCGGCGCGCCGGAGCAATGCCATTGTCGCCAGGCCGACCAAAAAGCTAAAGTGGAATCGGGATGCCAGACGGAGCGCGCGGTCAAAACGCGGTCTACCGGCTGCCAGACTGACAACACAGATGCAGACGCGACGCTCAGCAAGGCCGAGCTAGAAAGGTTTGTTACCGAAGGCGGCTCTATGGAAGGTCTCAAAAAGATCACAGAAATGGAGTGGACAGCCGACCTGTTTCGCAACACGTCGATTGCCACCGGCAGCATAACAAGGGACTGCCCCGTGCGGATCCTCATTGTCCGGGAGGCAAATCGCAGCGACGAGGCGATCTGGAACGTCATGGGGGCGCAGTTCAGCAAGCTGAGGACCGACGCAGCCCGAACCTTCACCAACAGGGTAGCAACACGCTGCATCGAGGAGAAGGGAGAGCAGGGAGAGGAGCCAGTGACCCGGTCCCTGGTCACCCTACGTCTTCCCAAGGAAGAGGACGACGCGATAGGTGAGACGGAGAAGATCTTCGAGGCGCTGCAGGCGGCCGCCCAGCAGCGGTCGGCATCGGACACGGACCCCATTCCGTGCTACGTGACCGACCCTGTGAGGTCACAGAGGCTTCTTGAGGTCTGCGCCCGCAAGGCCGACATCAAGGTGGCCCTTTACACGTCCAAGGCGACGCGGAAGAGGGCAAACCGCGAGAAGAGGGGAACCGATAAGGCGACGACGAGAAGTAACCAACAGAATACAGCTCCGAAGCGCCCCGCGTGGAGCACCATCGTGCTGAGGAAGGGCGAGGGGACCCCCGGCGTCGACATAAGCGGCGTGCAGCAAAAGGTACGTCCTGATGCACACAACGTCACAGTGCAACGGCTCACCCAACTTAGAAACGGAGACGTGGTATTGAAGGTAGCGGAAAAGGAGGCCGGGGGAACCCGCTCCTTCCTAGAAGCCCTACAGACGGAGGGGGGAGCCTCAGCCAAGATAACGGCGGACGCGGCCGAGGTCAAAATGATCGTACGCAACCTCCCTACAGGCACTACAGCAGAAGACATCAGAAACGCGCTGACGAACGTCTCCGCAGCGGCCGGAAATTTCACCTTGGAGCCTCCGGTCGCGAGCGCCTATGGCCTCGTCTCGGCCATCGTGAGGTTCCGCTCACGTGAAGCAGCGGCCCCCCTTGTGGCGGCGGGTCGTCTCCAGGTAGGCTGGAGCACCTACCCGATTAACAACTGGGTCTCGGTGCCCTGCTGCCTGCGGTGCCAACGCGTCGGACACTCGGCGCGGGACTGCACGTTCGAGCGATGCGAAGGCAAGCGTTGCCACCGCTGCGGCGACCTCGGCCACGTGGCCAATGGGTGCTCAAACGCCCCCAGGTGCTACAACTGCAGCGGAGCGCACGCAGCCAACTCGACGGCATGCCCGACCTACCGGCAGAAGATCAAGGACTCCAACGATGGCGCTCCACGCTCCCGACTAGCGACAGCGAAAGCGGTGTCTCAGACCCCCATCCTGGTCGAGTCAGACACGGATGAGAACCACATGTCGGCCGCGGATGAGGAATCCGTTGCCGGAGGCTTTTCCAACGCTCTCCGCTCCGCAGACAAGCGAAGGCAAAAGAGGCGCCGGAGCCCTGGCAACTCACCCCTAAACATGAACGTCAAGACTGCGGTTAAGGCCCAGAGGGTTGAGCACACCAGCCCCCCAAAGCATAATGCTTAAAGTCCTCCAGCTGAACTGTAACCGAAGCCGCGCGCCGCACTCCCTGCTCGAAGAAATCGCGACCAGACGCGGGGCGGACTTGCTCCTATTGAGCGAACCAAACCGCAATCTGGCGCGATCGAAAGTCGCATGGGTGACAGATGCGGATGCCGACACGGCCATCATCGACTGCACCGGAATCATCACTAGACACGGAAGCGGGAAGGGATTCTCATGGGCGGAGGTGGGCAAGGCGGGCAGGTTTTACTCCTGCTACGCAAGCCCAAACGCCCCCATCGAGGAACTGGAGGCCTTTCTGAGCGAGCTGCGAAGCTCGATCAGGGGGGCCGTAAACCTCCCGGTGTACGTGTGCGGAGACTTTAACGCAGCTAGCACGGAGTGGGGTTCGACGGTGATCGACGGAAGGGGCCACAAACTCCTCGAGTGGATGGCCGAGCTGGACCTTACGACAGTGAACGACGGCGTTGAGCCGACATTCGTAGGGACGCGAGGTTCCTCTTTTGTCGATCTTACAATGGCTCAGACCACGCAAGCGACACGGATCAGCGGGTGGCAAGTGCTAACCAACGAGATCACTCTGTCGGACCATCAAACGATCGAGTTTTACGTGGACGCACCCCTGCCACCCCGACCCCGCCCCCGGGATAAACTACGTTTTCAGGGGCGCGTTTCGACGATTGAGGCCATACGGACCGAGCTCGCTCGTTCAGGCGCCCCCGCTGACGCCGAGGGACTGCAACGGCTCCTGGAGTCGGCCTGCGCAACTGCCAGGGTCCACCCAAAACGGCGCCACCAGGTGTCCCCGAAACACTGGTGGACGGCAGAGATCGCCGGAAGGAGAAGGGACTGCCTCCGAGCCCGCCGCGAGGTCAAGACGCTACGTTCGCTAGTGGGGGATAACGATGACCGGATGGCGAGAGCTGTCGGGGAGCTCCGGAAGTGCCGTGCCTTGCTACGGCGAGAAATCGCCAAAAGTAGGGAACGCGCATGGAAAGAGTTCCTGGATAGCGTGGAACAAGACACATGGGGCAAGCCGTACAAGCTCGTTCGGGGGAAAATCAAGGGAAGGTGCGAGACAACGTTAACTACCGACGAAAGGAAAGCAGCCCTCGAGCAACTATTTCCGAGGCAGCCCGAATTTGATCGAACCCCGTACGAGCGACCTCTGACTCCCGACGAGGAAGCACCCCCGGTAACACGCGCCGAGATCATCCTGGCTGCTGAGAGAATAAAACCTGGCAAGGCTCCTGGCGAAGATGGGGTACCACCGGCGGCCACCAGGGTGCTCCTAAAGGAATTCCCTGACATGGTCGCCGAGGTGTTCACGGGGCTAATTCGGAGAGGAGCCTTCCCGACGTCGTGGAAACGCGCCGAGGTGGTGTTGCTGCCGAAAGGCAATGGGTCGTTCCGGCCCATCTGCTTACTGGGCACACTCGCGAAGGCCTTTGAAGCGGTGATCGAGGCACGGCTACGGCGGCACGCCGAGGAATTTGGACTCCTGTCGGATGGGCAGTTTGGCTTCCGGAAAAACCGGTCTGTCCTCTCTCCTATCCACAGAGTCCTGTCCAAGGCGGAAACCCTCCGGAAAGCAACGCGTAAAACCCGGGAACTGTATCTGGTCATACTACTCGACGTACGTAACGCGTTCAACTCCCTTCCATGGAAGGTGATTCTGCGAACGCTGAGAGCCAGGAGAGTCCCACAGTACCTGACCAGGATGATCTCGGACTACCTAAAGGAGAGGGACCTAACCAGCGCCGGGACAGAGCTAACTATGACGGCGGGGGTGCCACAGGGGTCGATCCTTGGTCCACTGCTGTGGAATCTGGCGTACGACGGAGTTCTGCGGCTCAGAGACCTCCCCCCCGGAGTTGACCTGCTGGCCTATGCAGACGACGTTGCGGTGACAGTCCAAGCGCGAAGTCCCGGCGAACTGGAAACCAGGGCCAACCTGGCCCTGTGGGAAATTTCGCTGTGGATGAGGCAAAACGGGCTCGAACTCGCCCCGGAGAAGACGGAGGCCGCCCTCCTCGTCGGCAAAAAAGCCTGCCGCGACCTAGATATCCGACTTGATGGTACGGCGATAAAGACGTCCAAAGTTGTACGATACCTTGGCATGCACCTGGACCGTGGACTGCGAGGGTCGCCTCATATACGGATCGCGGCGGCGAAAACGACGAAGGCTGCCGGACAGCTAGCCAGGATCATGCCTAACATTCGAGGACCCAAGGAGGGCAAGCGCCGCCTGCTGGCAAGCGTCGGCGAATCAATCATGCTTTTTGGAGCACCGGTCTGGGCGGAATCTACGCTTCGGACCGAGTGCAATAGAAACACGATGATGAAGGCCCAGCGCATACTTGCTCTCCGGACGGTCCAGGCCTACCGGGACGTTAACGGAGAGGCGGCGTGTGTCCTTGCGGGCACAACCCCGTGGGACCTCAAGGCCGAGGAGAGGAGAAGGAAATGGGCGGACCCGACACTCGCCGCAGAGCAGCAGAAGGCCGAAACATTGCTCGCGTGGCAGGCCCGGTGGGACACGGTAGTCGGAAACCGACCCGGCGCCTCCACACGCGAAATCATTCCGGACATAGGAGAATGGATCAACCAGGTGGCGGCACGACGTACTTTATGACGCAGTTCCTGACTGGCCACGGCGACTTCAAACAGTACCTGGCCAGGTTTAAGGATATTGCTGAAAGCTGTACACTGTGCCCCGCCTGCGACGTGGACTCCCCACTGCACACCCTGCTACTATGCAGTGCGCTGCAGGACGTCCGAGCGGAGCGGATGGATCAACAACTAGCCCGAGAGCTCGGCGCACACGGAATGAGAGGCTTCGTCAGGTATATCTGCGCGTCGGAGGAGCACTGGCAAAAAGGAGCCCAGCTTGCGGAAGAACTGCTGAAACGCAAGGACCACCTGGAGCGGGCAAGGATCGCCCGGCTGGCCGCCACGGCGGCCCAGCAAACCTGAGGACTAACCGCGGGATAAGACAAGGTTGGCGATAAGCGCCGACTGCTGGTCCCTGCAAGGGTGCTATTCGAAGTAATATTCAACTTTAGTACGGAATGGCATCCCCAAGATACTTACCGGTTGGGGGTTTAGTCAGTAAGAATCTGACACTACCGCGGCGAATACCAACGTATCGCCCGGTGTCTTATGCAAGATTTACCTTCAACCTCAGGTTATAAAAAAAAAAAAAAAAAAAAAAAAAAGCTAAGCTATATTGCTGTAGGCATATACATTAATTTTATTCGTGTAGCGTTACTCGAACAAGCCCCGCGTAACTCTTGTGCTGGGCATTAGTCCGACTGTCCGAACAATAAGCCTGAGCGAACAAACGGCTTACCGCTTGTGTTCTGCTAGTCTTGGAACTATTTTAAAAGTTTTGGTAGACTAAAGTCTAAGTTGACCTACTTCTATACTAGGTAGGCCCTTAACTGCCTAGTAGACAACTAATATAAATTTGTTTATGCACTGCCCAAGCAAAGCGCGACAGCTGCTGATAGATATCTATATTGGCGTTTTGGGAAAGTGTGGCCGTAGTACGCGCGGCCGACTAACATAAGATGACTGGCCTTCGTGCAGTCAAACTTAATTATTTGCAGCAGCCAACAAACCGGATAGCTCTTAGCACCCAACCCCATGTTGCAGACCGAAGCAGAACCCTAACGAGAACCCAGGTCTGTCTCTTGTTATTATTTTCTACTTCTTGTTTAGATTATCCGCCTGTTCTGTACACAATTTTTTGTGTTAGATTTTTGGTTTGGAATACTAGTTTCCTGTGGGAAGAGGAAAATCAACTGAAGTAGAACGACTTAATTTGACTCAGTGCTTTCCTAAGGGTGTTTGTGAATGCTATTTTTCGATACAGCCTTTAAAACATCCAATATACTGCCACTACTATATGATACATACGTGGGGATCACAAATTAGATAAATAAGTAATTTAGTCGTTTACGTATCCCAGCTAGCCCTGTATACGTACAAGTATTGTGTTAGTATTATATTGCTATTTTTGCTGCTGTCGATTATGATTATTGTCATTGTTGCTGTTCTTGTGCTGTTGTGCAAGTCGCTGGCCTGACACGACGTCGCCTTCGACAAGACTCCAGTACATATCCTTAAAACGCTCGGTTCCAGCCGGTCGAAATTCTTAGTTTACCAGTTAAGCGGCATGATGATGATGATGATCATGCTGATGATGTTTATGTTGATGATGATGATTATTTTATTATTATTATTATTATTATTATTGCTGATCATACAATTGTGAGGTCTGAACATGTATTATTATATAATTAAACATCTCGGTAGCAATCCCTTCCTCTCAAAACATTGACTCGATTATACAGGCAGCGTTACATCTGCATACCGCCAGCGAGAGCAACTGCCGCAGGAACTCGCTCTCTCGTCGGTCGCCTGTGTTCTCCTGTATCCGCTCGCCAAGCTCTTTAATGAATCTCCTTGTGCCTTTACTAGCGGGACCTAGTGTTTCCATGGCGATAGGCACGACGTGGTAACTGGGCTCTAAGTCCCTGTACTTTTGTCTTTTTTCTTGATCTGCATGTTCGGCGACCCTGTGTCGCAGGTAGGACGGGGCAACAGTGCAGGATACTGTTGTATCCCATGCCAGACACTTACCGCAAGACTACAATGAAATAGTGACTCCTTGGGCCTCCTGTCACTGCTTGTATCGAGTCTGGGCTCCAGCGTACTCGGTATGCCTGCACGGCGCAGGGCTCTCCTTATGATTGAGTTAAGTTCCGCGTGCCTAGCGGCTTTTCCTTGGCTTTTGGTGCAGCTCAGGGGGTGAAGGCCGTTACTCTCTACAGGCGTCCCACAGACTGAGCAGGTGTATGGCTCGCATATGGGAGCTCCAATTAGGAGCGCTGTCACCATGCGGAAGGAGGTATTGTCCAGCATAGTGCCCAGCTGCGGCGAGGGTAGAGCCCTTAGGTATCCGCTGCTAAAGGTGTCTCGGGCGGCTATAAAAACCGCTCTCTCCGTGGGGGATTGCATGCTATCGAGAAGATTTTGACCCACAATGTTGCACCTATAAGCGTCAAGCGTATGCTGTGTAGGGTGCTCCTCCCAGGGATCAGGGCCTATAACGTGTCTTGCAGCTAGCTCGGCCTTGTATTTCGTCACTTGTATTACATGACGAATATTAGGCTCGACGAGGGTCCCAGCGAGTTGTGCAAATTCTAGAAGCGAAGTTGCATAACATACGGGCGCAAGCTCCGTCACGGGCCTGATGCCAAGCCCCCCTTCCCTAAGGGGAAGGGTTGCCCTTTCCCAGGTATGGTCAGTCAGAGTGACGTTAAGAACTTCACCTAGAATTTCCCCTGCGGTGTCGTCGAAGTCCTGCAGGCCGGCCAGCTCGTTGCTCGCTGGGAAGGTCCGCAGGATGTACTTCAACCTTGGCGAGCCTAAGCTATATCTTCAGAGACAAAGAGCTGCCTGCGGGTGCATTGCGATGAGGCGGGGTTTGATCCGCAAAAGCGCGTTGCGCTTAACTGTAATCGTCTCAAGAATTCTTCGAGCTCCAATCGGGGCAACTAGAATTTCCAGGTCCGCCTGATCAACTCTCTTCGATCCGGGCAAGATGTTTTCGATGGTTCTGAACATTTCGCCCTGCTCGTGGGAATCTCCGCCTACGACGATGATTTCGCATTTAGAAGGATATAGTTCCAGTCCTCCTTCGTCTGCGGACCTTAAAACATTGAGAATGTCACTGACAACTGAGTTTACTGGGCCTCCCAGATACCAAACGTTTAATGGACTGTCCATACGGGCCACTATCTCAGAGATTCCAATACTGAATAGAGCGGGGCCGAGCGGATCGCCCTGTTGTACACCGTTGGATGAAAGGAGAGGTTCCTTATCGGCCCAAGATAGTAGCGATGGCTTGTTGTAGCTCTGCAATGTAAATGGGAAAAGCTGGGGTACTTTCGATTTTACTTCATTGAGAATTACGTCGCGTCGGATGGTGTTAAAGGCATTTCGAAAATCGAGCTTTACCACCACACGTGGGGGACTGTCCGCCTCTATGAATCCTCGAACCGCGTGTGCTGCAGCCTCGGCCCCACCTTTTACTGAATCATCAACTTGCTTTGGCGTAACGGCACTAATAATTGCTCTTTGATTTACCACGATTGCAACTTTTGCAGCCAGTCTCCGCAAGGTGAGGCCGCATGCTATGGGCCTAATGGTGCCGTCTTTCTTTTTTAGTGCTGTCAGTTCGGCTTCGTAAAAAATTGGAAGGCAAAATAATGGTAGTTTACCGTTTAAAGCCAAATTAACCAGGGAACACAATTCCGTCAATAATCTCTCGGAAGAGGGCACCATACCATCCAGCATATCGCGTAGGTGACGAGGCCGGAGTCCGTCAAGTCCAGGGCCGGATGCCAGCGCAAAAGATCGTACAGCGTCGGCCATTAGTTTCTCCTGCGCAACACATCTTTCCTGAGGATTCGGTACTGGAAGATGATCGATACTTGCGCTGGTCGGCGGGGCGGGGTGCTTGTTTACGAGCTCCTGATAGGTATAGTCATCTGGTGGTGCAAAGTTGTCAACGGACAGGAGCGTGTGAGCCGCCGAACGCATATCTTTCTCTGCCAGCTTGCGTTCTGCCATCGTGGCTCTGTGACGATTAAGATGATGCTTTTTGGAGATCCGTATGTTGTCGCTGTGATGCTCTTCGACAACATTCTCTAGCACCCTCCACTGAGAATCGGCAAGGTTTTTTCCTAATAATCTGGCATAGCGTAGTGTCTTTGCCTTTTCGCTCGGGAACTTTCAGCATGAGTACTGGCAGGGTGATTAGACTGTGCCAAGAGGGGTAATCCTGCCTTAAGTTAAAATTAGCGAGGGCCTCTGCATACGCCGCGGAACAAATTTATCTGACTCCTCTAGGGATTATCCTCACTAGCCTGATGGTTTTGTGAGCACTGGAAAGAGTTCGGATGAGAATCTTTAAGTCGTGATTTGGAATCGGGTCGGCGTGATCTTGGGAATCTGTGCTCCTTGCACTGTCAAAAGGAAGTCTGCTGGGTGGAATATGGGCCCTATGCTCACGGGTCTTATGCATGCGTAGGCCGCGGAGAGATTTCACTGCTTTTCTATAAATATCACAAATAAATAATTGTTGAGAAAGCATTGGCGGGTGATCACTACTTGCGGGGGGTGGTTGAGTACTCATTACTTGGCTGCGGTCGCTTCTGAATTATCTTTATACAAGCCGGTCAAGACCGATGTGTCTCCCTTGTTACTTCCTTCAAAAACAGAGATCAAGAAGACTTTTCCTCCCTGTGATTCGAGGAACTCTAGCACCTTTGCAATAAGTGGGTTTTCTTTCAGCCATGAAGATAGTAATTCTTTGACGAGCTTCCAAATGTTTATAATGCCATCGACAATATAAGATGCTTGTGGCGGAGCAGGACATATTTCGTTCTTCTGCGGTAGAGTGCTGCTTTACTGAGTTTTTGGTCTACTCAGAGTGGTGGCGGGCGACTTTTTAAGGGGAGTTGGCGGTGGAAGGTGGCAGAGTACCTTACCCTCTTTTTCACAGACTTGTTTCGGGCTTGACTTTTTAGTAATGTCCGCGTATGACCTCCCAGGTTCTATTTGTGTTTCTACGCAACTCGTTGGCGTATGCACCGGCGTGGAGAATAAAGGAAAGTCTTCCGCAATGTTCTCAAATCCGACCCTTGAATACAATTTTTGCTTCTCTGCCTCTGCATAAACTCTTTTGACACCACATCTTTCATCGGTTGCTGCGTGAGGCTCATCGCAATTCGCTCATCGGGCTTTGCTTTGGCAGGCCCACATCTGATGACCCGGTTTACCGCATTTCCTGCAGGTGGGATTACCCCTTTTTGTGCATTCAGATGACTTGTGTCCGAACTGATGACACGAAAGACATTGCAATGGTGAATCGGGACATAGGATAACGTTGAACTTCAAATCAATTATTGTCACTTCGGCCAGAGGGTTTTGTCGAATCTTAGGCGTACACGGCTTGAGGGTTTCATTACTTTCACGTTCTCTTTATTTTTCCCCAGGCCGGTAGTGGCGTACATCTCTCTGCGAACTTCTACTACCCCTTTATCCCGAAGACATTCTAATAAATCTTTCTCGGAAAATTGCGGGTTTACACCTGTGATTCGTCCCCACAACTCCGAATTGTCGGCGACTAGACGTATAGGCAGACCACACACTACTTGCAGGGTGCTGGCATGGTCAATCTGATTAGGCTGAGCTACACGGATTGCCAGTTTACCGTGATTGGTGATCCGTGCGTGGGCACCCGGAATAGTTTTTCTTATTTCTTCGTAAATCTTTAAAACACTTAAACCCCTTTAAGGAATCTGGTGCGTCAGGGCATTCGAAAAATATCTCGGAAGCGCTGTTATCGGCGCCGCCCGGTGTGCTCTGTCACACTGCCTTGGTCACTTTTTGTTGAGCAGCGCTGATGGCACGTTCGGCTCTTGTATTCACATATGTCCAGCCGGAGCTGTCAGTTGCACTGTTATTGTTATCAACGTTCGATTGCTCTCTGGGTGGAGGAGAATCAGCTGTCGTGGTGGGGTCTTTCCCCTCTCCACCTCGGTCGGTATCCATTAACCCGTCCAAAATTTGTTCTCTACGGAGAGTTTGCTTAGCTGCCAGCGTAGCTTGCGCAGTTGGTCTTTGGGAACGATGACACTTCACTGAGCAGCGATGTTCGACGTCTGTCTCTGCTTTTCTGCACGTAGCCCGCGGCGAGGGTGAACGCGTGCCGGCGGAACGTGGAAGTGAAGGCAACGTCGCGGGAGAGAGCGGCCGTGCACTTTCCGCGTCGTGTGGCTCCCTGTTCATAGGACTGGCCGATCGAGAACCACCACTAAAATGGAACACTTGGCCGTTCTGTTGTTGATCGGTCACGATATTCTTTTTTTATTTCGACACCGATGATTAAAGTTATCCGGCACAAAATCAAGTCACTAGAAGTATGCACTACCTTGAGGGCGACAATGTGTAGGAATTTCAACTGTTAGCACTCACTTAAACACTTACTAAAGTCACAAATTCACGGAGCTCACACAGAACACGACCGCACTCGCCTGCACGTAGCAGACGAAAAAAAAAGGTATTATTGCATAATGTATTATTAAAAAATGCATTATTATATAAAGTATTATTATTATTCTATTGATCATCATCATATACACTAATGACGGTAGCACGTGTATTTCATAAAGCGCTCCCAGTACTTTCAATCAACTCATAGCGACGATGGATCGCGTTACCCCTACAAACTGCAAGAAACAGTAATTACCTCAATTATTCATCCTCGCGCGTCGTTCACTCGTTATAGCCTCCGCTTTTTCCAGATCGTGAACGAATTTTGCTGTGCCACAGTTAGTAGTTTCGAGAATCTCCAAAGACATTGCTACGAAAGAATAACCATCCTAGAGACTAGAAAATTATTATTATTAGTACCGGCCGGATACCTGTATTTGGCGGCTGCGGGAACGACGGTAGCGGCGCTTCCAACGTCACCGTCTCGTCCTTGCCAGTTACTCTCCGTTTACTGACGGAACCGGCGATTCACTTCCCAGCCCGTCTCATCAATTATACCGGGCTCTACCGGTCTAGTGCGTCTTTGCTTGGTTACGTTCTCACTCAACCATTCTTTTTCCCAGGGAGAACACCAGCGAGTCCATACCCCTCCTTTGAACATCGTTGACCAATGCGTTCATAGGGGCCATAAGCCATCTAAGTAGGGGGTATCGCGTGCAATGCTGATACGGCAGCTGGATGGCAGATATCGCGTGTTCGGTCTACCCGGTTATCAAAATGATCTTAAGAAAAGCGCAGCTTCAATCTTTAACAACATAATTACGCCAATCGAGTGGTATTACCGTCAGCCACAAATCGTGTGATGACGCACTTAAATTCTTTTTTAATATGCACATTAGCGATTTTACTGAAATTTTGTGCTGCGCCGTATGACGCCTCCAAATATATATATATATATATATATATATATATAAAGAGACTTGGTGTGTATATATAAAGTACACGCTGCTGTAGGCTGACTACATGACTAAAAAGACAACAGAAATATATAGATTTATGTAAATTCTTGTATATAATAGGAATAACGTGATTATGAGCTTCGGTAGTCGCTTTATTGAAGCCGCACGTATTTGCAGCGCAATGTAGGTGCCAAATTGCCCTGTGATATAAGTATATGCCAACCCTTCTATTACCGGCAATCATCTAATTGTCGTTTCGTTCGCAGTGTATTTATGAACATTACGAAATATAAACGATGTAGCCATCAGCGCAATCGTTACGCAATTTTACAAGCACTAAGAAGACAACAGTGAGAAACTGAAAACATTGACGATGAAATGATAAGAATGTTATATAAGAGTGCCTAACGTGACACTGCACATGAAATATAATTCCGAATTTGAAGAATCACACAGCATTTATGGCGAATCCTAAACCCCGCTACATAAACACTCGCACCCAAATTAGCGGGTTTCACGACCTCTCTTAAAATTCGTCTAAGATTTGAGATCGATCCGCCCGCTAGTGTACAACAAAGACGCAAATCCGCACCTAAGAAACGTTTAATTTTGCATATCTTTTAAACACAAGGTGTTCAAAATTGACCGAAACCGAAAGCGGGTGTCTACAGGTCTCAGCACCACTAGGCATACCAGCTATGTGGCTCAACTTATATTCAGTGTATGCGCTTTTATATGGGGGGGGGCATAAACTTAAAAACGTTGTCGGACTAGTCTTCTAGAAGCTGGCATTATTAGAGCTGTTCACAGTCCTTCTCAAAATCTACCTAAACATGCGTATATATGCAAAAATGTGGCAAACTGCTCGGCAATATCACATGAAACATTTCATGCCAGGTCTCGAATGAGATCTAAGCTATCCGTAATCGTGCAACCTTGGCATAAAACGTGAGCAGCGGCCATTTTAATATTAAGCAGATGGGCCAATATTAATCTAAGAGTTGCCTACTTCCTGAAAAGTATGCGACATACTCCAATGAACTGTAGGTACGAAGTTATTCCCAAGTAAATCTTCTAATGTTACTCTAACGACGAATGGAGCATTTTAGGGTTACAAAGAAGTATTAAAAATATTTGTTATTTGCCTCTTTCGGTTTAACAAGTGTCGCCCCAAAAAGCCCTAGCCTTTAGAAGGATTGTAAACTAATGAACATATGCTGGCCTGACTATTGTTTATACCCCACCCGCTTAAGCATGTTAAAAAACGCCAATACTCATTTGGTAGGCATAGAATGTTCTTCACAAAGAAAATTTGATGATTACACTGTGGTTTGCTTTGTTGAATACTGCCGCTTTCATGAGAGTTCTGTTAAAAAAAAATCAGCAAACATAAGTTGGCAGCTCTGAATACAGTATACGCGCACCACAGGCAAAGCGTTTCCATTTAGAAGAGTTTAGGCCGAGATCATTTGCACTGTGATATATACACGTGGTGCACAATTGAGTCAATATGTCAATTTGTTGCAACAGCTTCTCCACAGCAAATGCATTTGTCAAGTATGTATGGGTTTAGCTTGGCTTTATGATGGCCTTGTGATTGTGTTCTATTTTTCTGGGCCCCGTTTAACGTATTTAAAGTATTTCTGCTGTTTCTACGTTGGCTGTTGAGCTGATATCATTTCGAGACCTTCGAGTCCTCACGCTCGGCTAGGTTCTTTCGGCTACCTACTTGTCACTAGAAGTGCCACAAAAATGTTGGTCGGCTGCATCTGTCCGCTTTAAGAGTACTCTCTATTTTTTCTAGACGATGGGCTCCGCTTGTCGGGAGAAGGCGAAAGGCATAGTGTACACGGTTCTCTTTTTATTTTCAGTCACCTTATAAGAACACTTTTGTGTGACAGCAGCTTGCACTTGCATGTTCTGTGTTTTTACTTTCATCTGTTATACTATCAATCCTAGCTGTAAAGCCACGCGAGCAACCTGATGCTACTTTTTGAGTTGAACAGTTGAGATCATTCGCGGGCTGCGCCTACAGCTAAAGCCGTGAACCTCAGTGCACATTTTTAGATCTGTGGCGGCAACCTTTTCATTTAAACAAACGCAAACTTTTATGTTCGCTAGACCTGCAGTCTGTAGTTGGGGCACCGTAGACTCACCTGTGGCTGCACATTGCCGTATCGGCCTTACGACTGTATAGACAGCCCATGGCAGAGGTAGGCCGCCCCGTAGGTCGATCTACCAACAAATGTGTCACCTACATTCTAAGCTTATATAAATCCAGTAACGAGAACGCGATGGGTGCATTTAGACGATATCGTGCCACAGGTAACTTAGCCCATCACAAGCGTCTAAAATGTGTTTGCCAGAACGTTAAAAAGTTCCGAAACCGCTGTCCCACAACGGTAGCCGGTGATCCGACGTGTGAACTAATTTTCTGACCAGACAACGGCCAACGTTTTCTAGCGTATGATATCACCGTATCTACGAGCGAAGCGTATCAGACTATACGCCTCGAGAGCTCACTAGGCGGGGGACCGATTGTGAGCCGAAAACATTTACGAATCAAGCCACGCTCCCCTTGGACGACATGCAGGCCTCCGTTTCTGACGCGGTTGTCTTTCGACAGGCGAATGACTTGCGTCTCATGGCAAGATCAATCCGCTCTTGCATCACCAATAAGTTTAAGATGACTTAAACAAGTTTACGTGGCCTTCACCGACTATAGACCAATGCACAACAAACTCAGTCGTGAAAGGCTACGGCAAAAAAACGCTACAGAGCGTGACGTAGATGCAATTACGAATCCATTGTATAATACGTGCGGCCGGAATGGTATTGCAGATATTTCACTAGTGTTTGACGCTTTTGCACGGTAACCTAGATTAAACTAAAGCAAACAATATTTGTCGGTACTCGTCTGGGAATCTATACGGAGAGAATATAACAATATGCTGCACCTGCTAGGTACGAGAGTTAGGCTACAATAAATAGCATGTACACGCTACACGAAACTGATTAGGCCTCAGTCGGATGGGAAATATGTTTTTAAATGATAGAAGAACCAGGCGGAAATGATTTATCTTACGAAAGTCTTGGTCAAATAGCAAGTCGTTGCGTATTGATGGTAGATATCGCTAATATACAGTTTTTGTTCAACCGTGTTTTTTAAGTAACTCTATAACACTCATAATGTTTCCGGTTGCATCAACATTACAACAACTGTTATCTATTTGAAATCCTACTATTGTCTTTATAACATGACTATTTGCACACGCCGTATAGCCTTGATATGCGTGAGCACGTGTAACGTTACAGTGGTCTCGCTTAATGACATAAATAAGACGTTAATCTGAGAAGGCCACGTACTCTTATCTATATATATATATATATTGGCGTAATTTGCTAAAAACCCGTAGACGTTTGTTGATGTGAGACATGACAAATAAAAGCGAAGCCCAATCAAACTTTTTCGTAACTGACCTCTTGCGTCGGACGTTCGCGCGTAATTTTCTTTAAATGCTTTGTATTTTATGTTCAGTATTCTGCGAATCATTCTTTGTTAATCGTCAAACCAGGTGTCAAAAATTTCTGGAGAAAGATGATTTCTTTATAGTCAATTAAACATAACCAAAAAACGTGGTGTTGTATCTGCTCTCTGATTTTTTTTGTTTAACTCTCTCCTTAAAAACACCACTGAAAGGATTGGGCTTTTATCGGGATGTCGTAACCATATACATTTGACTCGTCTCCTGCAATCACTTTCTGAAGCAATCCGGGGTCTTCTGCTACAAGCTGAAGGTTGCATCGGATACCGACGGGCGTTAGTTTGCTGGGAATTTAACGTTTTTAGAAGGATCTTAGCTACCGTAACGTGCGTGAGATGCGTAAATAATTGGTTAAGACCTTTACAACAAATCCATAAGATATCTAGAATCATTGAGGTATCTCACTGATAGTGCTTCGACAATTGTTGACTCCGTTATAACAAACTGTTTCGAAGTTTTTTTTAACGGTAATTTACGTCTAAGACCTTCTCAAACGAGAGCCACTTTTGGTTTTCTCACGGGACGCTGCTCAATCGCCCCAAACAGTTCGTAACATTTCCACCACTTTAGAACGTTAGATTTAGTTTTTAACGCCAAACTTGATGCAGATTTAAAGCTTTTCAATTCTGGACTAAACTCAAATAACAAATGCCACCACCAATTAGCTGTGTGTGCAGTAATGAATGGCGCTTTTAAGCAAAACAAACCAAACGCCCTTAATGATTTCGGTTTGGCGGCGAAATTCAATCTACTAGAACTTGCCAATCCGGCCATTTACATATAGTTATTGAAAATGGTCCTTTATTTTGTAAATTCAGCTCTACCGAACGAAGTCACTTCGGCCTTTGCTTATTGGTGTGTCAAGCGAACCACCCACTCTGTTCTGATTCATACGTACGCACACGTGTGGAAGCTATCGGCTGCCTTCCATCTAGCAGTGACTGGGATCCGGCTGTCTCGTTTCGCACTTCTTGGGGCACATTAATTTAAGCTATGCTTAGATTGCGTATGTATGGGTTAGGCTACGATGTTGAGCCGATGCGACAACAGCAAAGGCTAAAACAGCAGCAGCAGAAGCCGCCTCGATTCTGCCCGTGGTCGTAGGAGCCTTGCGAGCGAGCACCACCCGGGCGTCTGGTGGCCCGCGGAGCAGCTCGGGCACGGAAGTGTGAAAATTCCATTCCCACTCTCCGCCCCGACGGGCGCCCGTCGAACGACGCATTTCATCCTGACGCGTTGTACTGTGCGTTCCCACCATACCATGGGTTCCGTCTGTGGCTCTCGTATGTACGTAGATCTCTCGTATCCAGTTGAATTTAGAAACAGTATTAGAGAGGGCATAGTTAGGGCACGCGGGCAGGCGGTTGAGCTTCGAGCGAGAGAGAGAGGAACAGAGAGAGGCAGACATGGAAAACGACGGAGTTAGCGTACGTAAACACCATTTCCGAAAATGCATTCAATTTCCGTTTCCTGTTTCTTTTTGACAACTACGATTCTCATCTTGTCCTTCGTCGCCGCCGTCGGCCTCGTGCCAAGGTTAGCGGAAGTGGTGAGCCCGTCTTCTATCTGTCTTTTCTATCTATCTAGTTAGCAATCTATCTACCTATCTTTCAATGTGCATGAGTCTCTTTCCGTCGCTTGTTGTTTCTTCGTCGTCGTCGTCGTCGGGCTGGTGGCTTTTTCCCTTTCACTATTTCCTCCTGCCTTCCCTCCTTACCACCTTCTCTGCCCCGTTTCCCCCCTATCTTGGGGTTCTATTTGGCTTTCAATGCCAAAAATCAATGAATGCCAAGACAAGCAAATTGCGCGTGTGCGTCTCTCTCTCTGTGTGTGTGTGTGTTCAATTTTCGCTGCTAACGTGTGGGCCCGATGTGACAACAGGAGAACCGTATACAACGAACGAACGCTGCTCGTTGGTTGGGCCGGGCCGGGTTGTTGGTGCAACGACGTCCCGGCCCCGCATTGGCCGCGCAGACCAAAGCGATCGGATCGACATTTTGCGACCGGAATCCGAACCGGATTCAAGCCGCATCTTTACTGCTGCCGGTATTGCTGTGCGATTGTGGTTACTTGTCTTCTTGGTAGTGCTACATTGTCTCGTAGTGTAGTTTCGACTCGAATAGCGATCTAGCAAATCGTTTTTTTTCGCCGATGTTTGATTTGTTGAGAAGCTTGAAAGTGTGCGTGGACAATTGCGCAAAGTGGGTACTTATATGAATGAATATATATACAGGGTCATTCGTATCAAAATGTACTTCTTTCGAGGTTTGATAGAACTCGGCAAGAAAATAATTTTTCCCTATGGAGGGAGGACGCTGGAATGTTTTGTTTAGGAGAGAGAGAGAGAGAGAGTGAAGTTTATAAATGTAGTTATTCTGTTTTTTTTTCTCCTACATAGTTGTGCGAATTCTACGCATGAAGGAACCAATCATATAAGCATGTTCGAAGGAAGATTCTGCACAATGAAAGACACTTCATTAGCTTGCGTAGCCAAGCCAAAAAGTCGATATGTTACGTTAACGCTTTTTCGTTGAAAAAGTTAAATTTTTCCATTTGACCAAATATGTACGTCTAAAAGAGCACCCTCGCGCACTAGCAAATTTAATGCCCACAATTTCCGTACCAAAGTTATGGTACTGCGTTACGTAGTTGACAAGTAATTAAGCTTTTTCGACACTCATAGTTGTTATGTTTTAGGTGCAAGTTTTCACGTTCAGAACCGTTACATTTTGCCAAAACGTTTCCGCCCTCTCCTTCCAGCAGGAAAAATTATTCTCTTGCCGAGTTCTACCAAACCTCAAAATATGTACCTAATTTTCTCGTACACGCTATGCAAGTATGCATGCCTTCGGTTTCGATATGGCTATTGAAAAAGCTTAGTTACTTAACAACTACGTAACGCAGCACCATCACTTTGGTAAGACATAACAACATATCGACTTTTTTTATGACTTTCCCGAATTTGCTATTCGCTTTTCGCTACGCAAGCTAGTGAAGTGTCCTCCGTTGCGCAGAATTTTTCTCCGAACATGCCGATATGATTGGTTCTTTCATGCGTTGACTGGTTCTCCCGCAAACGCAGATTTTGCACAACTATATAGGAGAAAAAGAGGCAGAATAACTACTTTAATAAATTTCACTCTCTTTCCTAAACAAGACGTTTCCGCGTCCTCCCTCCATAGGTAAAAATTATTTTCTTGCCGAGTTCTATCAAACCTCGAAAAAGTACATTTTGATACGAATGACCCTGTATATATATATACGTATGCGTTCCAGGACCAAGAAGAGAAGATAACCGGTGACTAATAGGAATTGTCGGCACGATCCTGGCGCGACGTATATTTCTAAAGATTTGATAAGATCGTAATAAATTAAATTCTTTGTAGCTTTTAAAGTAAGAAAATCTGATTTATTTATTTAACTTTGCTATGTTAGCACTTTGAAGTGGACAATTGTCTCCGCCCGAACGTGTGGTTACGGGTTCTCTAACCCAGGGTTAGCCCAGGTCCACAATGTGCCCCGAACAGACGCTGCATTTACTCGTTGAATGTCGAGCGACAGCCTCTGACGCAAGAATTCGGATGCTCGCGAGTATCCCGTCGAACTGTTTAGGCTTCTACCTACGGGCTGAATCAGCTTAAGTGTAAGGAGGCCTGCAGCTCCCATAGTCTTATAGTCGCCGTAGAACTATGAAAGATTTAACTCACAAGCCTTTTTGACACACTTTTATTTGTGTTACTTGCTCATATATCTAGATAAATACACCCAAATAGCACCAAAAATGACAGAATATTCAAGATTATAAACTGCGTGAACTGGCAGCGTGACGAGCGCGGGCTTAAAGCGTTAGGTGTAAATGGATCATCGGCCAGTACGCGTAACTGTTTTTTACACTAGACAATGTTTTTTTTAATATGTGTAAGACTACACGTCTTAAACAATTTCTTGTCAGAACGGATCGTCTATGTGCATGAATGATTTTACACCTGGACAAGTTTCGTACTTAAGGTCGCATATGTATTGCTCTAATAGCCAAACTATTCTAGAAAATGTGTAGCGTCTTTTAGCTGTTTAAGTATTAAAATCTCTGAGTATAATATTCATGCGTACTATCTAGCGGTAATAATAATTTTAAATGCTTGCATGCCAACACGCGCAGTTCATGTTTGTACGCATATTGTGCGTTAATATACTTCGATCAAATAGCCCGAAAGTTAGAGAGATTTGTTTTGCTCAACTTATAGTTTACCGAACATTGTCGCCGTATATGTATTTCTAGATAGAACATCCTGTAGCTTTGTTGCAAAGGTCTACAGAAGTAAGGAATCATGCAAATTTATGTACATACTTACTACCTCTAATTAAATAAAATGCCGTATTTTTCTATATACCGTTTTAATTAACCGCAGAATTACTGTAAGCCTGAAAATCTAGGTAGAGCCAACGGAACCAATACCTGCCTAAAGACGGTTGCGGATCTTAACTAACCTTTTAAAGTAATTCCAAAAGGAAAAGGAGATCCTTCGGACCCTGCTGCGTGGCGGCCGATATCAAAAAGAAGTTGTGTCTACAAACTACTCTCAAGCATACTGACAAGACGTCTCACGGATTTTCTGACAGCACTGGGGTTCCTTCCAGATGAGCAGCATGCCTTCAGGACCGGGCGTTCCACTATCTCAGCCTGCGAAGTACTTCTCGAGCAGATCACAATCTCACTAAACCGGAGAAAACTCTCGTTGTTTGCGGTTTTGATTAATTTAAAATCTGCCTTCGACATCGCACCCCGTAACATTGTCTTAAAGTTGGGACAGGCCGGAGTTGGACCGCGAATGCTCACTCTACTCTGCGCACTTCTGAGGGCTAACCAAATTATCCTCGATGATGGTGTGTGCGAGCATAACACGTTTGATTAGACGACTGGGTATCCGCAAGGCGACAATCTCAGCCCATTGCTATTTATAACGCTACTCAGTGATCTGCCACGCATCATGAAAGAGCGGCACTAAACGGTCATGACCCTGCACTATGCAGATGATCTGGTAATATTCAGCAGAATCCGTACTGACCTGCAGGCTGCTCTTTGCACACTGGATAAATATTTCTCGCAGAATGGCCTCATAGTAAACGTGTCAAAAACTAAGGCTGTTAAGTTTCGGCGTGGCGGGCAACGAGCCCGCGCAGATAAACTGCGATTTCACGGTGAGCAAGTGCAGTTTGTAGAGACCTTTTGCTATCTCGGGGTAATTTTCTCGTCTCGAGGTACAACTTTTTCACAGCATGTAACTGCGCGTTGTAGAAAAGCGCTTATCGCGGCAGCGGGTGTCAGAAACTCAACACAGTTGTCCGTCCGGACGGCCATGACATTATTTACGCTCAAAGTGGCATCCGTAGCTGCCTACGGAATTCAAGTGACATGGAAACATCTTAGCACTTCGCGTGAAGCCAGCCTTCTTGAAGCGAGTACTTGGCCTTCCGTCAAATTCGCGCAACAGATTAGTGTACGAGGTGTGTCCAAAAAGTATCGCGACTTTTGAATTTTCGCGGGTTACGTATAATCGAATTTCGATTTTTTGTGGCGTTATGTTGGTACTCATGTCTCTCACTTATGCCGACAAGCTCGGCCATTTTGAATGTTCACTTAATTGTTGACAGCTGCTTTGCTTGCACGTGTTTTGGATCGTCTTCGATTTTTACCTATTCAAAAAAATGGATCAAAGAACCTGTATCAAATTTTGTGTGAAAAACGAAATTAAGTGCGCGGATGCATTCCGAATGTTGACTGTGGCATACGGAGAAGCTACCTTGGACCGAAGCAACGTTTATCGGTGGTACAAAATGTTCTCAGAAGGCCGAGAAGATGTGAACGACGAAGAGCGTGCCGGACGCCCGAGCACTTCAACAACAGATGAAAAAATTAATGAAGTGGAGAAAATGGTATTGGCCAATCGTCGAATCACCGTTAGAGAAGTTGCTGAGGACCTAAACATATCGATTGGCTCGTGCCATTCGATTTTTATCAATGATTTGGGCATGAGACGGGTCGCCGCGAAATTCGTACCAAAATTGCTCAATTGCGACCAAAAACAGCATCGCATGAACATTGCTAATGAGATGTTGGACTCTGTCCGCGACGACCCAAATTTGCTCCAGAGGGTCATAACTGGTGACGAATCGTGGGTTTATGGTTATGACGTGGAAACCAAAGCTCAATCATCTCAATGGAAGCTGCCGCACGAACCAAGACCGAAAAAAGCGCGCCAAGTTCGGTCGAATGTGAAAGTTTTGCTGACAGTTTTCTTCGATTGCAGGGGCGTGGTGCATCATGAGTTCTTGCCACAGGGTAGAACGGTCAATAAGGAATATTACCTGCAAGTTATGCGCAATTTGCGCGAAGCAATCCGCCAGAAACGCCCGGATTTGTGGAAGAACAAAAATTGGCTTTTGCACCACGATAACGCCCCTGCTCACACATCGTTGCTTGTGCGCGAGTTTTTGGCCAAAAACAACACACTAATGATGCCGCAGCCACCGTATTCCCCAGATCTGGCCCCCTGTGACTTTTTTTGTTCCCTAAACTGAAGAGGCCCATGAAAGGACGACGTTACGCTACGCTTGACGAGATAAAGACGGCATCGAAGGAGGAACTGAACAAGATAAAAAAAAATGGTTTTTTGAAGTGCTTTGAAGATTGGAAAAACCGTTGGCACAAGTGTATAATATCTCATGGGGATTACTTTGAAGGGGACAAAAGAGATATTCATGAATAAATGAATAATTTTTGAAAAAACACAAAAGTCGCGATACTTTTTGAACACACCTCGTACATGCTCGCGGGTTCAGTATCATTTATTGATGAACTCGTAGACCGCTTTGATTTGCCGCAGACAGTCGCTCTGGGAACGTTTCGGCATGAGTATTCTCAAAAAATGTATCTAATTCCCAGAGAGTTTTATCTATCACCAGCTATGACTAACCAGGTCTGGAAGGACTCCCCCCGGCCATGTCGTCACCTCACAACTCGCTACAGTGTTCACGGATTTCATCATCTACTATGCCGGTCTGCTGGGTTTCATGAACCCAAGGAGGACTGCAGATGCCGTCGTTGTGGCGGCCCATGTCCCTTCTACCACCTTCCTGATTGTACGGAATCCGTGTCGCTTTCTCAGCTTCAGCGAGAATGCTCATCATTTATTTTACCATGTTTGTTATATATATCATGTTCGTATTTACATACCCAAACAGGGTGCATTTTAAATAAATTAATTAATTAATTGCATGTAGAATAGTATTAATTGGTCTGAAATTTGAACCCGACATGATAAGTTCATCCAAACGGCCTGGGATCATCAATAGGGTGGGTTCAGAACACCACGATAAACGAACGGAACACCTTTGACGGTAAGCTCAACACCCTGTCACAGGAATAGCTTATGAGGTGGTACAGCTATTAGAACGTTTTTAGTCATTGTTAAGGGAATTATTAAAGACCCCATAACCGAACGTCTTCGGTGCTATATAGTGGTTAATGTTATAGCCTATAGTAAAGCTCTATAGAGCTCTCGGCTCCTTTCAAGCTTGGTAACTCTATACTAGTGTTCTGGTAGTTTCTGTACGCATGAATAACTAGTAAATGCGAATGATAAATAATATGCATAATCGTGCCGCCCAAAGCACCCTAGAGCATACTAGGAAGGATAAGTCGGGTTTTGCAAAAGGGATCCTTAATTAGCATTGAGGGAACTTTCAAGGGTTGCTTCCACGCTGTGTTCGACGAAAATGCTTGCCTGTCGGCACATTCTCATAGTCTACGTCTAGAAGAAACTGCGGCCGTATTTGCGGTTCCTATTCGTTATCGAGCAATTACTGTGATGCATTCAGCCCCCTCCCGCCTTACATGCACAGAAGGTCCGCCTTGGCAGGCGGTAGACATACAGTTTCAGGACACAATACGGTCGAGTACACACGGGTTACAAAGATCTGCTGCCCGGCAGTTGGACTAACAGAACCACCGGCACCGGCGGTAGTTCCAGTCCGCTCACACTTCACACTCGCGAGGATTTAATGTGGGCAGATCCGTTTTTAACGACTGCATCTGGACGTATCGTAGACGCGCCCACGCGAGGGTGGTTTAATTTTCTTTCTCGGCCTAACGACGGACGCTCGTTAAAAAGATCGCCTCAACAAGCTCTGGCCGAGACCGAAGGACAGACAGGTCGCTATGAAAGTGTGTCGCTTCCTGAGGTGGAGGAGGAGGAGCAGGAGCAGGATAAGAACGGGCTGAATCAGGCTGAACCCTCCCTGGCTGTCTCAGGCAGCAATGGCCTTCTATAAGAAAGGCCCGCATATGAGAAGGCCGTCGTTTCGCGTCTGCATAGCTAGCCGACGTCCAGCCGCCCATAAGGCCGGCATTTTGCCTAGGCCTGAGAATCCATCCACCGAGGGTCCGAGTTCTGGCGAAACACTAGCCAGCTCGATCGACCGTTGTGCAAGAGGGCGACGTAAACTCCTCCTTAGCATACATTAATTTCAGTGCGGCCAGAAGACGATATGCACGAGACAAATATATATATATATATATATATATATATAAAAACATGCGTCATTCCGCAAGTAGTTTTTTTTATTATTGTTCTTCCTTAAGGACTTTCCACTTTCTAAAAGGGTCAACAAATTAAGACACCACTAGACCAAGGGTGCAGTATATTGAGATAGTCAGAATGTTCACATGCGCTGAGGCAACGCTTTCGTGACTCTCGAAGCGGTCGGCAATCACTTTGATTTGCCTTATTCTCCCGAAAAGGGAGAAAAATGCATCATTGCACATCCAATCGATTTTTTCGGCGAATAGTATGGGACTAGACTTATCCAAGCCAATCATTTCTAAAATACCTCATCTGGAAATACCGTCGGTGCATACACGAATGTTGTTTACTCTTTCTCTGTCGTCTAATCGTGTTCCTACTAGGCTTACGTGTTCGATCGCTGCTTCCTAATTTAAGTATGTCTTTCAAACTAACCCACCAGCAGCCAGTTATCATTTGATTTACGCATACTCTCGAACCAACAGCAATGGACGGCTAATCTAAGTAAAGTTTTCGGGCTGACCCTCAGCCAAGATTTAACGTCCACGGAACTGTTTTTCACATTGCTTCATAGACGGACTCCCATAAATACAAATGTGCAACGGTGGGGTTCGAGCCCGCGCACCTATCGATGTGTCTCCTCCGGTTGCGAGGCGCAGACCTAAGCCACCACGCCGCCAGGCTCGACGGACGGCTAATCTATGCATCGCTATCAAAGTGTATGTGTCTCTTTACGGTGTATGTCCATAGCACTCTTCTGGCTCGTCTCATCGCCGTGGTAGTGGCTATCTTCCGATAGGTTTGAGTTATGCGTATTTTTGAGGTCTTCCGTCAAACGGCTGATACATGCAAAACAATCCAGTTCCCTGCAAACGCCATAGCTAATGCTATCCATGTGCATAATTCCACATGAATGACAAGCGGGCTTGCGCTTCTGAACTCTTCTGCGTGATATTATAATCAGCATGTTAGGTATGCGTCATTAAGTATCGAAACAGATGGCCTGTATTTACTCAATCGTGTAAAGTAAATACGGATTAAATACTAAAAATACTGCTGGTTATTACACTATCTCTACCTACGATTTTAACGCACCTAAAATTCGAGATAAAATAAAGTCGCATTACATTAAAGCAATGCTAGAATTGCCAAATAATGCCTCGGCCACACTTGCAGCCGAACTGTGAAAGGGGAGAACGCAGGTTGAAGGTCTTACGCAGGGCCGTCTTCTGTTTTAACTAACACGCTTTGTGACTATGGCGTATTTAGTGAAAATAGATGCATAGAGTTCGTTTCCAAAAATTACACTCAAGGTCTACAAGCCTTTTGCACATAATAGTAGTAGCCCATCAAATCCAAGAATCGTACCCTGGTTACTGGAGTCTCGTGGCATGGATGCGACTACTCTATATGTATGTATGAAGCCTAACTCCTTTAGCACAGATCAATATGTATGCAGCTTCTGTGGACATTCTGATATTGAGCGTTATCATATCCTTGTGTGCAATAGAATTCCGAGAGCGTCCTTACCAGCAAGAGCCATCTATGTATGGCCACCACCAATACCATGGCCAAATAGATACATTTTAATATTTTAAATAAATAACAATTTAGATTGTGATCAATTCTAATTAGGCTCTTTTGGTTGTAATCTGTATTAATAATATCAAAATTCTATTTTTTGTTGAAGTTTATGAAGTTCCAGATCCCCGCCTAAAAAAAACACTCGAACAAAACTGCCTGATATGTCACTTGTGATTAACCCGCAGACCACAAGCTGTATGGCTTTGGGTGGGTAAAGACAGTTCAAAAAACCAATTAGCAAACAGAAAGGGCGAAAAGTGAGGAATAAATAAACAACTCGAGAATCCGCCATACTTGATTCGTATTTTCTGATGGGCTCTACAAGGCGTAGGATATAGGCGTAGATCAAGATATGGTAATCTAATCTAAGTCAGTTATATTACGCTGACATTTTTAACAGGGTACTAACATGTTAATAATGATAATACTTTTTCATTTTAGCACAAGATTTATTTTGCGGGGCCTGGCTCGAAGCCTTGCCCTCGCGCCTGCTCGATTCTATGCTGGATCCGGATTCCTCCCATATGCGCTGAGGATAGGTGCCCCGGTTTGAGAGCCATATTTATGCAGACTATATGGAGAGATAGTGAATTTTAATGGCCTACATTTAGTTGGCTCCCCAGGCATGCAGAACTTAGCACCGTGATTCGAAGAGCTCTTAGAAGTGCCGGTATACTATAGGTATCTCAACCAAAAGGGTTGGCAGCAACCGCTAAAGCAAGGCCTAAGGAAGAAGGTGTCCTATTATGGGTATATAAGAAATGCTTAGCGCAAATAGTGACAATTTTAGGTATGACGGCTTTTTTGCTGCTCCTTTGATGTCAGCATCAGAGCTCAGTCGAACCAGGATAGGAAGCGGAACATAAAAAGCCATGGAAAAAGGTAAATATTCTGAAGTGGCTAGGATGTACATTGGATTACATACACATTAATTTTTTTTTAAAAATATTAAAAATTAAAAAATGTTCCTTTCGTACCTATCGCAGTGGAGACCCCGGTCTCCATCAGTGCGGAGGCTGACTTATTCCTCAAAAATATAACTGAATGCAGCCAAAAGCTCACGGAAGATAGACGCGAGACAACGTGTTTGAGGCACCCGTAGACAGTATCTTTGGCAAGCCGTGCAGCAGGGCAATGCTGTCTTGGTCCGAGAGACCCTTTAGGGCGGCTGTACCTGATGCTGGCCGTCCTATAACGGTGCATACCTTCGTCGAATCGAGATATATATATATATATATATATATATATATATATATATATATATATATATATATATATATATATACGTATATATACATCTTTCACCATTATCATCACGCATCCGATCTGATAAGCTCTAGAGTATTGCTAAAATTGGCTCATCAAATAAAAGTTCTCGCTAATTCTGTTCAGAGAAAGAAGACGCTAATCCGCCCGGAAGGCCGCTGCTTTTTAAAAGTCCGGCAAACTTTTAAGCTCGCCGGCTGAGGACATGGACAAGAGTTTCGTATGTTTTTTTTTGAGACACCTGCGCCCAACCAGAATGTATCCTCTAAGGTGCATTTCATATATAATTATTATAGTTCTAGGAACAGCAGTTATTGCCCTGCTATATTAATACACTCTGCGTATATTACTATCTGTTCTTGCAGAACTAAATAACGCGATTATGTTTATCATAAAGTGTTAAGTTAGGTACCGAGCAAGATAGCTTAGTGAGAAGGCCTCTGTCTTGCATTGGGGAGGCCTGGGTTCGAGACTCAAACCGGCAACTCTTAAGTTGGCTTCTATGTTTCTAGTTAGACAAGGTTAATGCCGGAGTGGACTAAAAATCGTGACATGCAAAACCGTACACGCACATTAGTCTTACGAATAAAAAAAAAACATGTTTAAGATCTTTATATATTCCCAATGTCTGGTTACATATGCAGTTAACCATGTAACGCAACTCTGTATGCAGCTCTGTCTTTTCTCGTCTTTCTGTATTTTCTAATTCTACGCTACCTTATAGCCTGAAACGTCTTACGAAGGACAGCAAGGCTCTGGCCAGCGTTGCTTATGTAGAGGCGAGCATAAAGCCATTCGGAGTTTGTGCCCCGTTCCATCGAGCCGTATATTATAGATATGGTGAAGCGGGTGTCTTGGAACGTTAAAATAGGGTTGTCTGACGCCGCAGTCTATTCGCTCTGTGCCCCGTGGAATTTTGTCAACGGTCTCATAGCTTTTCGAAACGCAGTTGGTCGTTATTAGAAAAACATGTTATTAAGGTGAGCAAGGCTGCGGTGGCAATAATTAAGCTCAGGCAAAAATGCATTACTCTCAGTAAATATCATCACAAATCTTGTACAAAGCTCGCTAGAGAAAATCGTTTATTGTATTGTAAAAGCTGTAACAGCGGTAACCAGTGTTTTTGAAAAACTTTATTCTCTACTATTTAGGGTTCCCAGAAGGGAGATTTGTAGTGAGTCAAATAAAGCAGCTGGAACCACTCCACTTATAAAAACCTTGCGACACAATATTGAAGCCTTCTTGCGCGACGTACTTTGCACGCTCTCACGTAATCAAGATACACAGAGTAGCTAGAATAACAAGCCGCCTGGAGACTCGTGTCCGGTTTGCCCAGCAGCAACCGACGCATTAGTTTTAAGGCAAGCTAATGTGTTAAGGAATGTCTGAAGGAACACAAAGGCCGAGTGGATCATGTCGGGGGTTGCTGTTTTGTATAATAGGAAGGTTCTTGGCGCAAATCCCTCCTTCAAAAAGGTAACTGCGTAGTCCTCACAGGCTACGCCATTGATTGTGATCGTCAGATAGTGTAGTCCTAATGAAGAAGCATTCCCGGCGATGAAATTATTAATTACTGATGAAATTAATACTATGGATTTACGAAAAGTGTACAATATGATGACCTCTACTTTTGGCTTGACAAGCCAAATAGCTTAAAAACGGTATGTCTAATCAACCAACGCATTGGCGCCTCGCAGCATATAGGTTATATCCACAATTAAAGACCCGACTTTCGTCGCGCCTCTGGGGCAATAGACATATTTGCTACAAATGCAAACCCATGTAATGTTAGACCAAAGTACATGAGAAATCTCTGGCGTTTGGTGTCAGGTGGCACTTACCAGTTGCAGTGGAAAAACCAACTCAACCGCAATCTACACATCGCGGGCGGCCCCGTCTAAGTCGCAACTTTAATCTGCTCGTCTGAACGTTAGTTCTCGAAATATACACCTAGGGCAAATTGTAGTCAACATGGAACGTAAGGCTACCTGCATTCAAAGTACTATTACTAGTAGCGCTTGGTCAAAGCAAGCAAACCGAAAGAACACATCACGGTACAATCAGCAGTGCGCTTCTTGTTACACACTATATAATGCAAGCATACAACCTAACAATCCGCGCTGACATGATGTCTCTTTAATAAGCCGTTTCCTTTATTATTATTATTATTAGGACCCTCCTTGACAACGATCCGTCGGTGTTACTCAGAGACATCAAGGATCTTAGAGCGTTTGAGCAATGGAGCGGGCTGCAGCTCAACCCCTCTAAATGCGAGCTTTTCCTTCAGGGTTTTGATGACGAAGAAAGACAGCAGGTTCCCGGGCATCCTTGTAAAGGACCGGTGTGAACTGGACCCTCCTGGGTACAGCGGTGTTCCCTGACATGATTGGCCCGGTACTGGCCGAGAAGGGAGAACAACTCTCCCGGCTTTACCAGCGGCTGGGCCATCTCGGGAGACACCAAGCCTACTTTCTGCTCCGGCACGCAATGGGAGTGCAAAAGGTCTTGTACGTACTACGGACTTCACCTGCCTTCCTTCTGCCATCTGAAACTTTGGATCTCGACGACCAGGTGAGGAGAGCCTTGGAAAACATCCTTGACCTGACGCTCGAGGATAAGGCATGGACGCAGGTAAGCCTGCCGGTCCGGCTGGGTGGAATGGGCATTCGCTTGGCCACGGACCTTGCTTTGCCCGCCTTCCTGGCCTCGTCACATAGCTGCGCCTCCGCAGTAGCCATTACTGCCGGCGGATCCATCAGCCACCAACAAGACGCCGTTCGGCTCTGGGACGCGCGTCAGTCTGGTCGTCCTTCTGAGGAACAGGTCACTAGACAGAAGGGCTGGGACCAAATCGCCACTCAGGCTACCCACTTAACTCTTTTGTTGGCCTGCGAGTTAGATGTAGACAATATTAGAATGAAAGCGGTCTCACCCGACGCCGCTGGAGCGTGGCTCGACGTATTTCCCTCCGAGCTCGTAGGCAGTAGGCTGGCCGACGACTAGTTTCGTGCCGCTAGTGGTCTTAGACTTGGCATTGCCATGTTTGAGAAAGAGGAATGTCCATGCGGTGGAATAGTGAATGAGCGCGGCCTGCACCGGCTTAGCTGCACTAAGCTGGCGGGGCTTACGCAGAGCCGCCACGATGCCATCAATGACGTCCTCGGGCGCGTCTTTAGGCAATCCGGCTACCGCGTCACGTTAGAACCTGGTGGATTGCAGAGGGACGACAGGCGTCGACCGGATGGCCTTACCAGCCGGGACTGGGACCGTAATCGGCCGCTGGCTTGGGACGTCACTGTCTCTGACACGTACGCCCTCGGATATCGTGCACTAGCCAGCGCGGGCGTCGGCCACATCATTCACCAACGGGAGATGCACAAACGGCGCCTATACGCGCATCTTCTTGAGGACCATGTGGTAATGGCGTTTGGTCTCGAGTCATCTGGCGTTTGGGGCAAAGATGCACTCAAACTGACGAAAGAGCTTGGGAAGAAGCTGTTTGAGGCTACAGCGGAGCTAAGATCGACCGCGTTCCTCCGACAGAGGGTGTCATTGGAGCTTCAGAGAGGCAACGCCAAGATGATGTTGAGTGGTCAGCAACACTCAAGCAATAACAATGATGTATATAATTAATATATTAGTAATTGTGATACATGTACATAATGATAATAATAAAACCCTGTTTCAAAAAAAATATTATTGTTAGTATTATTATTATTACTTGTTAAGCAATGTTATAGTTGTGAGGTCTGAACGTATTATTGCAAAGTTTTTTAAATAATTAGTTCACTCCATGGCGCCTAAAATAGATGCCGCGTTCCCTCTGCAAACGGCCAAGGACAACGCTTGCCTCAAGCATTGACCCTCTCTTCGGTCGTTCGTGACCTCCTGAATTCGTTTACTTAAATCTTTGAGAAATGCTTCGGTTCCCTTGCTGATTGGACCTAGTGTCTCCATGGCAATAGGCACAAAAATATATCTTGTTTCCAGTCCAGCATATTTAAACAGTTTTCTGGCGTCCGCGTGCTTTGCTACCCACCCCGGCTCAACAGAGCTGTGGCGTAAATAGAAAGCCGCGGTTGTGCACGAAACCGTTGCATCCCAAGCTAGGGACTTTCTATGTGACCATAATGCAATAGTCACCCCATCAGGTCTTTCTTCGCCAGCGGACACTAAACCTCTCGGTTCAAGTGTAGATGGTATACCGGCTTTCCTGAGGGACCTTATGATCACACCGTTTAGTTCAGCATGTCTGGACGATCTACCGGCGCTCTTTGGGCAACTCAGTAGGTGTAGGCCACTGGAATCTACCATCTCTCCACACAGTTTGCACTGAAACGGCTCGCAGACGCTAGCGCCGATTCTAAGTGCTGACATCATGCGGAAAGAGTTGGGATCCAGCACGGTGCCGAGCTGAGGCGAGGGTAAGGCCTTAAGCCAACCCCCACTGAAGTTATCTTGTGCCGCTAAGAATACGGCGCGGTCTCTCCGGGAAACAAGCTCGTCTAAGATTTCTCTGCTCTTTTTTTGCTCTTGAATTATTATTATTATTATTATTATTATTATTATTATTATTATATGTGACAATCAAATAACTGTCGAAACGCCATAAACAACCATAAAGAACAGAGGCTATGCAAACTGCTATCTAAAGCATCAACATCAACAACCTAGTGCTACTGCGTGTTCTATTCTACATTGTATATGAGATGCTCATTTTAATCAAATGTTTTCCAGTGCCATAACCGCTCCGTGCTGAGCTCTTGCGCAAATGTCAGTGTGGAACGAGCGGTCACTGAAGCCCACACGCCCTGTCGCGTTTTTTTTTGCAATTCTAGTCCGACTAGTCAACGCGATAATGAAAGCGCCATATACAAGAAGCCGCTTCGTGAACCTGTTAGCGGGTTGTGGCCCGGCAGTGGAAGCAATCAGAGTCAGACTTAGGTAGAGGTCACCTATTAAAGTACCACATTAGCAATTTTTGTTGGAGTGGCAGGAAATAGTTACCGAGGTCTCGGCAGATGTAGCGCAGTTAGATGTGTACCTTGCCAGGGAGATTTGAGATGGAATGGCATGCACTAGCCGACATGTGTACACAAGGTACATTGTGCATAGCTATCATCGCTTGGTATGTTGGACCCAAGAATTTCACTGAGTAAGCGATCAATGTCGTTGCCGGGGCTGCTCGCAGATATGCGTTAAATACCACGCAGCGAGCTGCCAGACGCATCGGCGGTCTTTGCACTTTTTCGCCCGGTGGGACGGTCGCTGAAGTGCTCAAATTCTATATAATTGTGCCGTCCGGGAAGAAGGCCCCGGGGCCCGATTTGGTCACACAAAGAAACGTCTTAAACAGGCGGTTCTCCTTGCTCCCTGCTTCACTACACTTTTTATAGGGACGATAAGGATGTGTAGACTACCCACGGAATAGAAGATTAGTCTCCATAGTCAATTGTTCTTTATGGAAAAGGATGCCCGTTGGTCATCTTGCCAAGGCATCGCAAAGCAGAGCGCAATTTGCAAACTTTCTCGGTCATCATAGCCCGTCAATTGAAAATTTTCTTTGAAGGTAACAGAAAAAGCTGCCTGAGCAACAACATGGCTTTGAAAAGGGCTCAACAATAACAGCATTCCCAGAACTTCTAAATTCTATACAACGGGCATTTAGCACCATTGGGGCTTATTCCTTTTTCGTATTCGTTAATTTTAAAGCCTTTAACGCAGCCACACGAATGACCATACTTAACAAGCTAGCATTTTAAATAAATAAACTTTCGACGTAGAAGAAAATTGGCCGGAAACGACGAACTTCGGTTCCAGCCAATTTTCCTCTACGTTGAAAGTCTGAAGGTCTGCTACTAAGAGCTTGGCTGTCGAATGCTGTTTTGTTAAACCACGTGTCTCCGATCACAACGTATCGTCCAATGTGACTTTATATTAATTTAAATAAATATATTTTACCGTTAACGCAATAAGTGTCCTCTTTTACTGTCACTGTTGACTGATAATGTTAAGCAAATGTATATTTTTGTACCGTCCGTCTAAAAATATTCTGATCCTGCGTTGTCTTAACTTATTTGTTAGTCTTAGAGACCTAAACTAGGTCTATTGATAAGCGCTCGTTCTTCCCATTAGTCTCCTGGCACTTTTTCATTTTTAGAATCTCCTATTTCATCGATGCACCAAACCGGAAATTACATCAGCAGGGGAGGACATTATGCGTCCATATAGCTCAACCCAAGGCCTTTACTGGTCTTTCTTTCCTCTAATAGTCTAACAGCCCAAATATTACTGAGCCGGAAAAAAATTACATTTTAGCTTAAACCGCATATTAGGTGTAATATTAAATCGAATCCTGGAAAAAGGACTTCTAATAAAGAAGAGCCGGCGGGTTGCTAATGAAAAGTTATCAAAAAACGCTAAAAAGACTTTCAACGAATAGACAAACATAAAACGGGAAACGTTTGAGTCCTGCGTAACGGAAATTGATAGCAATTCACTTGACAGCGATTCGGTTCATTTCGCACTTGAAATTTCCACTTTGTAGCATATTATTTTTCCCATCCCAATATGAACTAGCTATATAATAGCCAACTTGCTATATAATACGTGGTTACCAACATTTCAACATAGCCCTTCATGTATTTGATATATTCTAAGCACATTCCAGTCGCTTTGCGGCGGTAAGCCGCGGGCCTCAATCATTCCCAGTTCTGGGCTTGTGCAGCGGTGTAACGGGTTGCTGATGAATAGGCTCTGTACTAACGATTCCAGCTCCTCTCTGTGCCTCTCTCATTTAGAGGCAGTTTGTCTACGTCGTGCCTTGCCGGGGGCGCAGATTGGCCCGTCGGCCACAGTGCTCGGAATCGGACTAATATCATTATGTACTATTTCCACTGCCACTTCTCCCCCCCCCCCCCGCTCCGCTCCCCCGCTGCTACGTCGGATTGCGATGGAGGTAGGTTGTAATGCAACAGTAGCCTGGGTGTATCGCGACCGGTGTCGACCGATGCCAGGAGGGCCTTTCCCTCAAAGTCGAAGCAAGCTCTACGGACGCGTACAGCTGACAGGCCCACTACGCAGTTAACTCACCACTTCTACGTGCTATCATTTGCCACTCGTGGGGTAACCCACCCGTTCGCACAGAAAAGCCTGCTGACGCACCACTTTTAGCGCAGTTAACTTGCGGATAATCGTGTTACAGGGGAGGCTGGTGGAGGATGACTGCTTACCCTAACGGAGGCAGACAATGGCTCACAATTGCCACAAACGTTGGAATTTGCTCTGCGATAACGCAGTTAACTTATAGTACTTCGTATACCTTTATAAAAGTATCAAAAACAACGTAAGCAATTGCTAAACATTGATGTAAATATCGAAAGACCAATATATATATACATATTTATATATGTATATATATATATATATAACAAGGGCCATGTTAGTTTATTTTTTAGTAAAAGTAATTGAGTTAAACAGTAGATCTTTTGGACTTTATTTTCCTAATTTATTAGGCTTCTCTCCGTTCCCCGAGTAATGTCGGGATTACAGTCTTTAGTACGGTCCTCTTCGGTTGGTATTGCCACCTTTCGCACAGCAGATATAGATTCCCCGGTCTATCTGTGACCTTGGTGATTAGGTGTGAGTGTGGCTGGATAACGCTTTCTAAACGTACATCATTATAGTTCGTTGTGGACTCCGAGCTTAGTGTGGACACCCGATCGACATGGACAATCAACGGAGGATACATATATATATATATATATATATATATATATATATATATATATATATATATATATATAGGAATTCAGAAAGATCTGTAAACGTTTAGAAATTGGTACAGCAATCTATAGCCCAGCCTCACCCCGAACCTCGAACTAAATCGCGCCTATTGTAATTGCCGCCTAAAACGGCAAGAGCTCTAATGAAACTCCGTCAGTAACCGTAACATGATAACGCATAGACATTAGCACTACTATAACTACGAATACACACCCGCATACACACAGTAGCGTACAGACAACATGAGCATACGCTTGTTTACCAGTCCAGTTGAGATACCACAGGAACTCTTCTCAGTTCTAGTTAAGTACCGTGGTGTCAGCAGCGACAGGAGGCCACCCGAGGCTAACGCCCCGAAAGCTTGGCTGAGCATGGCTTCAAACAGCGGCAGGAGACTGCCTGATGCAGCTGTTGTTCAATCCAAAGTACAGTTGCACTTACTAATGAGGTCTTATTGTCTCCAGCAGTGAGTTAGCCGGCGACTTGCACGTATCTCTGTCACAATTCGAGTCCTGTGCTTTTGTTTGGATCTATTAACGAAACAAACCGCTATTGTGTGTTGGCACGCGGTTCCGGCGAGCTTCCGCGCTTCCTACGCATATGCATAGTCTACTCCAGTGGCACACGATGGGTTGAAGAAGCCGATGGGTTGAAGAGAGTGAAAGACAGAAACAGCGGGAGAAAGAGATTTGACTGGCTGAACGACTAGTCGTTCAGCCAGTCAAATCTCTTTCTTACTTCCCTTATTTTTCTCTATTCTTATTACCTCTATTAACCCTTGTTTTCGAGTCGAACGAACATTGATTTAGCTTAGAACCCTTCCTGATAAACCTTGAAGAAGCAACAACCTCCACGACCGTACCAAGGAGAGTCAACTTTTGGAGCGCCAACCCTTAGAGATTTCAGCCCGGCGTAAAATCATTGTTTCATGAATGGCGGTAATGACAGGCGGATGATGGCTCCTGAAGGAAGGAATGAAGGCTCCTAAACATCTGTTCCGGGGTATAGCTTGAGCCACAGGGATGCATATTGGGTAGATGCTTCATATTTAAGAGCTATCTACACGAAAAATTGAATTTATTCATCGAATATATTGCAGCGATTGTGGGTACCATGAGCCCATTTGCCCATCATCCACTACACAAACAGGCCAATGTGGGCATCATGGCATCTTATATAAACGGATTTTTCACGCTGTATTTCTGAGTGCGGCAGTGCGTCTTTTTGAGCATACGGTTGTAGTGTAATGTTAAGTTACAGCCTCGGCAGGGTGTGGGGCTATCGTTCAGGGGCAAATTTTGTGCAGCTAGAAAAATGCTTTACAACATATATTAGGCGTGTTTAATGCTTGCCGCGGACGGCATACTTGCAGTCGGCGGCAAGCATTGAACGATTTTTGTACCTGCTAGTAGGTAGCGCACCGGCATTGAAACGTAGTCAAGAATCTGCTTTTGAGCAAAGAGATTGCGGTTTGACTCTAGAAGGGTTCAGCGCATGTTTTGTGTTGGCTAAATTCAGTATATGTTGCGTCAACGTCCCCTTGTGGGCATCGTTTCTTTGGCATGCGCTCTCCGATACGGCCATGTTAGTTTATATAGAAACGCTTGTCTGGTTAGCTTAGTTTGGTTGTTTCCCACCTTTTCTTGAGTTCTTGAGTGTAGCCGCTACCATAGCAATTACGGTAGGTTCCTATAAACGTGCAGACAAGCAGTGGTGGTGCGCTCGGAGCGGACTGAGTCTTATACCCCCCTGCGTTTGGTCCTACACTACTCACCATAACATAAGGAGGCAAATGCATTTCCTAACCCCTGCAAAAAAAAAAATATGTATATATATATATATATATATATATATATATATATATATATATATATATATATATATATATTTACACATTACTTGTGAGTCACACCAAGCAAAGTTTACGTAGCAGAGCACACTCTGGCGGCGTGCTCGGCTAGGTCTCACTTCGCGCAGCCACTCCAGGACGCAAAAACACACAAAAAGGCGCCTCGTCATCTCCTAGTGACACCTGCTAATTTGAAATTAATTTGAATGCGTCCCAGGAGAGTAGAGACAGCTGTGGAGCAGGTCTGGTCCTTCAGCGGACGACGCTGGCACGTTACCTGCTAGAATCTCACCGACATGGCTTCATCGTCAGCGTGACAGCAGGCCGAATAGGGCCACGTAGCCAGCTGCAGCCAGGCGCTGCCGTCGCCGTTATAAACAGGATCCATCTTTGGACGCAGTGCCGCTCGTTTAATTAATTCACTTATTACCGTCTGTAATAAGTATAATTTATTTTTATAATTTACTTAATACTGTTCGTCGTGCTCGTACGTGTCTTTACTCTACACACGTTCCCAGGAGACAATTGTCGCTCGATTTACATTCCTAAAATAAAAACTGAACTATATTTAAAAAAGTCTTTACTATATAGTATTTATAACTATATTATTTATAACTATAACTCATACTAATAACATCATTAAAATTAAGTGGTGCAAGTACACTTACTAGGAAGGATATACAGATAAAGGAATATCCACACATGATGAGTGCTTAATTATATGTGCGGAATTCCCTATCTCGACTGAACACACTTATGGCCGACGGCCCGACATAAAAGGGAAGAGAAGAAAATCGCACATTGCTAAGAAAGGCAGCACACCCATGTGATGTGCGCTTCCATTTTTGCTCGGCGTTTGCATTGCGTACATTTCTTTCCGGACTTATGTTTCGCTTTGTAAATACAATTCTGTTTTCAACGATTTACGCTCTCTGTGCACTTGGATCCGATGGCTTTAGGGTGTTGCCAAGATCACGCGGCCGTCGTCAGCCTGACACTTAGACGCTATATTGTTATAGTGGGAGCCAAGCTCATTGCTAAGGTGTAAAGCGCTAATATTATACCAAGTTTAGTATTGCATAGCATATAGCATAACTTAATTTGATGTGTGCCTAAGGGGAAAGTAAACTATCGATAAGTCAATCGTATGTTAGAGGTCGGTTTAACTTCTCCTGCATGTTGGTCGTTTCCAATAACGTTAAGCAGAACAGGAAGCTTGTGGCGACTTTAATAACCTTGAAACCTGTAAAAAAACTATTGTGTCATTCCTCAAAGGAGATCAACTGTACTCACCTGGATATATTGCAAATAGTTAAGTTTCCTGAGCAAAATTGATGGCTGTAAACGGCTGGACGCGGCTTTGATATCAATAAACACATTGGGGCAAGACTCCTTTTATTCGGTTAAATCTAAGGCTTATATACATGTATGTGTTTTATTGAAAAATACGGAACAAACGGTTTTTAGGCAATATAAACCCTGTGCGATGTCTATGCCAAAAAAATAAATTTTCTGCAGCCTGCTAGGGAGATTTATTGTCCAATCGGCCCTTATTAAATCTTAAGACTTTTTAAATTATACCGCTGCTCGACTGTAAAGACAAATGAATCATTGCATACATTCGACTGTCAACTTCCACAACTTGGTCACATTAAGCCTGTGGAGCCAAAAATCTGGCGGAAGCTCGAATTTGATTCAACAGTCCAAATTTCTCATGTCGGCCATGTTAAAGTTCAGTTGTCGCATGTATCCATTTGTTCAGCAACAGCCACTTTAGGCGATCATGACACTAATTAAATAAAGGACAATGTGCGTGTGTTTGCAGCTTTACTGTCATTGATAAGCGCACATAAAATAGAAACGGACGCTTATAAAATTAAACTGTTTCAGACAAAGTACTATTAGTTGTCACTCTTACGTGTTAAAAACATGTTTTTTTCTTAATGCTGTCATATAGTACTGTACTTGGTTCTCTAAATAGCACGTTCCTGCTTCTGCTAGAACATAGGAATGTAACCGTATGTGGCCACCTCTGTCGGTCCCAAGTGTGTGACTACATCTAATCTTATGAGCTGTCTGGCTAAGAGCCAGTGCGAAGTCGGCTAAGTTTTAATAGCGAGAAGCTTCGGGCTAGTCGTATTAAAATGGTCCCCGCCTGTAACGAACGTCTGCCAGGATTAGTCAAAGTCACCGCTATCTGGCGTAGCTATTATTTGCGGAAATGACTTCCGATGACTCTCTCTCTCTTTCTCTCTCTCTCTCTCTCTCTATATATATATATATATATATATATATACATATATATATATATATATATATATATATATATATAAATATATACATGCTGGGGCAGGATACTGACCTCGCGCAACTTAGCTCATGATGAAGGACGGACATGCTCTAATGAAAACGCGTTTGAAATAGTGGGCTTTCTACTCCCTGTTAAATCGCTGTTCTAGTTGTACTGCATAATAATAGGTCAGTGAAAAACAGAGAGGTGGAACTTACAATGCAGACTCACTGGATATCTCGGAACATAGGGTAAGCTCTTTCAGCCATTTATCTTGCGTGTGTAGTTAGTTTCTCATTACAAGTATGTCTTGCAGAAATAGAATCTTGACGTGCGTGAGTCTATGTAGCGGTCACAACATTTGCTGATGCATACACGTAACACGGTAAAGAGTATGAAACAAATAGCCATACGAGTACGACTCTACTTACGCAGCGTCCTAAACGTTTAAAACAAATTACCCTGAGAGATTTCAATGTCAGATCATCGTGAGAGTACTTATGTTCAAATTAAATTGCACGCATATTTCATGTGCATATTTGAATTGGAAAACGTTCTTCGCATACTTACTTAAAAATGTACGTCCACGAACATATGGAGGATTTCGTGAATAACTCTGTAGAAAGTATATATATATATATATATATATATATATATACATAGTGTGTTCAAAACGTATCGCGACTTTTGTGTTTTTTCAAAAATTATTCATTTATTCATGAATATCTATTTTGTCCCCTTCAAAGTAATCCCCATGAGATATTATACACTTGTGCCAACGGTTTTTCCAATCTTCGAAGCACTTCAAAAAACCATTTTTTTTTATCTTGTTCAGCTCCTCCTTCGATGCCGTCTTTATCTCGTCAAGCGTAGCGTAACGTCGTCCTTTCATGGGCCTCTTCAGTTTAGGGAACAAGAAAAAGTCACAGGGGGCCAGATCTGGGGAATACGGTGGCTGCGGCATCATTAGTGTGTTGTTTTTGGCCAAAAACTCGCGCACAAGCAACGATGTGTGAGCAGGGGCGTTATCGTGGTGCAAAAGCCAATTTTTGTTCTTCCACAAATCCGGGCGTTTCTGGCGGATTGCTTCGCGCAAATTGCGCATAACTTGCAGATAATATTCCTTATTGACCGTTCTACCCTGTGGCAAGAACTCATGATGCACCACGCCCCTGCAATCGAAGAAAACTGTCAGCAAAACTTTCACATTCGACCGAACTTGGCGCGCTATTTTCGGTCTTGGTTCGTGCGGCAGCTTCCATTGAGATGATTGAGCTTTGGTTTCCACGTCATAACCATAAACCCACGATTCGTCACCAGTTATGACCCTCTGGAGCAAATTTGGGTCGTCGCGGACAGAGTCCAACATCTCATTAGCAATGTTCATGCGATGCTGTTTTTGGTCGCAATTGAGCAATTTTGGTACGAATTTCGCGGCGACCCGTCTCATGCCCAAATCATTGATAAAAATCGAATGGCACGAGCCAATCGATATGTTTAGGCTTAGGTAGGTGTTTAGGTAAAACACGTGCAAGCAAAGCAGCTGTCAACAATTAAGTGAACATTCAAAATGGCCGAGCTTGTCGGCATAAGTGAGAGACATGAGTACCAACATAACGCCACAAAAAATCGAAATTCGAATATACGTAACCCGCGAAAATTCAAAAGTCGCGATAACGATTGAACACACCTCGTATATATATATATATATATATGTATATATATATATATATATATATGTATATATATATATATATATATATATATATATATATATATATATATATATATATGTATATATATATATATATGTATATATAAGCACATGGTGCTTTACAACATGCTTTTAAAACATCTTACCTGGGATAGACAGAATGTTGCCAACAATGCAAAATAGATTCCTGCAGCCGCACGCCGCTCAGCGCGCCCAAGTTTAGTCACAGACCGATGAGCAGCTTGAAGATCTCCACTCCACTCAGTCTTTCAGTAAATCAGGTGAAGGTAGGATGCTTGGAAGAGGGTTTGTGTGCACGCCTTTACAAAGATGAAACAATTTGTTCTAGTCGCTTCTACAACTTATCCAATGTAGAAACCAAGCCAAAGAATCTAAGCCAAGCTAATCAATTCATAACGCAAGCTTTGAGATGTTTTTGAATCTGTTCATTGTTATCTTATTGTATTTGTATACATGTGTTTTGTTGCCTACTATTGCGTATTACCAAGCCGCAAAACGGTAAGATGTTGCTTGGATATGGTTGGTTTCCGCGTCTAAAACGCGGTTCTACGGGATACTCTAATTGCTAAATGCTTACGCGCACTGTGGTAAGTGTCTATATAGTAGCGTCGATGTATGGTGTGAGCACTGTCAGATCAGACCAAGTATTAACGATCATCGCGGCAAAGTAGAATGATACTCGCCCTATTGCCAAAACCTAGCAACCCTCTTTAGCACTTCTTTACGTGCTCTTAACATGCATTGCTCTCGTAGTGTCTTGCAGTCTAAAACTACTGTGAATGCACCCGTGTTCAACTTTTGCGTGATTGTAAAGGGGTTTTCACGTAAACTAAGGAGTTCAGTTAAATTAACTACGTTTAAGAAAGCTGACTGAATATGTGCCCCTAGTGAATCAACTTCAGATACCTATTTCACCTTCCACACTTTTACAGGTTACCTTAGAATACAAATGCACGCAAACTCTAGCTTGATTCGGCACTCAATCGACCTAGCAAAGACCTTATATTTAACTGTCGATACTGTTTTCTTTTACTTTATTCTAGCAGTGACGTCTTTATTCGCCCTACCGGTATAAAGAATCCACCTGGCAAAATATAGATAGTTGCTTAAAGAAGTTCGAAGAAGATATTTCAGACGCCGTTCACTTGAGATTTCACTTGTTTATCCATCGTTACTTCTACGCTTAAACGGCGTAAAAAGAAACAAATTTAGATCAAAACAAATGTGGAATATCAGGTCAAACAAGCTAAGGAGTCAATGTCATATTATTCCAAGGGCTGTGGCTTGCTCTGAGCACACCAACAGCTCATTTGCATGGCAAGTAATCAGATAGTCCTTATATCCATTATGCTAAAATTAGAGGAGTTTTTTTTTATCTTGGCTCATTTTTAGAATATTAATTGGCTTCAGCACAATGCTTTCTTAAAGTTTATGCACCGCCAAACCTTCTGCCGGTGACTTGGGGTATGATCAGACTTAAATCCTTGTATCAAACCTAATACTACTGTCACCGCAATCAGTCAAATTTCTAAATATTATAGTCTAATTCTAATAGCTAAATTAGTCTTTTCTCACTATTACGTAAACTGATGGACAGGGTCCGCCAGCTAACTCATGACAAACTTGCGCTTCACCAGCAGACGATAAAATGGCGTTCGCTTTGATGATATTTGGTATTATTGTATTCGTCATGTTTTCGTCAGAACCAATAGTGTAGATTACATTTGACGCAATCACAATGGCGCAAGCAAATATTCTAAGCCCGAAATTGGAGCGAAGAGTGGCAGCTGCAGAGTCTCTTCGCGCTGGCAGCAGCGTGAACGAGATTAGTTCCTTCTTCAACTATCTGAGAAATACTGTGTATGCTATTGCCTTTATTATTCTTACTATTATAAAGATACAACGACGCGCAAAGGTCCGAGGAAGCTTCGGGGAGTGTGCTTAGACAAATTCACGACAGGCCGAGGCTGGTGAGGACTCCCGAGAACGTGAAACATGCCAAAAAGTTGATTTCTGATGATCCCGGAAACACATGGATCACGAGGCCTGAAAGCCGGCACAATGCGTCGGATTGCAAATGAGGATTTGCACTACGTTTGTATTTACGAAAAGTTCGACGAGTGCTGTCTGACGTGACCGAGGCTTCCAGAGTGGCTTGCTTTAAATTGCTTCTGCTCTACGCTCAAACGAGACTGGACTGCCGGGCGTCTTTGGTTAATCTCAGATGACAAGCATGATTCATACTTTGTTTTGTTACGGTTGACGCTAAATTGAACCAGAGACCAGTGGCTCGCCCACTGGTTCGATTTTTTTCGTGTGGGGGCGTAGTTGAGCGAGGCTCTAACAAATCTCTACACCCTAACACTTCATCACTGCGCACCGCCATTTGGGTGGCCAAGTGTTTGTGACAGGAGCGAGTAAGTTTTCGGTCAGGGTGCAAGTGTAAGTATGGTGTCAAGTGAGAAACACGTTATGCCTCCACACCTATTTAAAAAGGGTGAAATTGTCACAGCGAAGGTCGACCAAGGTCCATCAGAACCCGTTCTGATGATGTGGAGCCGTAGATTGACCGCGTGAAGACGCGCCCGCTAACGCGAACCATTTCGTGCAAAACTAGTTAGACGAGAATTTTGACATGTTCTGACCCAACCATTTTTTGGCCATCAAATAGTCCAAATTTAAATAATCTGGATCTGTTTTGTGTGTGGGCCGTAGTTGAACGAGGCTCTTACGAGTCTCCACAACTTCATCGATGCGCACCGCATTTTGTTAGCATTTACGAAAATATACTAGGACACGGCGCTACGGACCTGTGCGCAGTTTCGACCTCGGTGTGGTTATTGAAGCAAACGACGGATACTGTAATAATGAATAAACAGAACGCGAAATCAGAATAGTATTCGGCTGTGAGTGTGATCTATTGAACTTTTGTTAATTCGCGTTTGAAACCGCTGGCGGGCCCGGATCTGTAACTGGGAGGACTGCAAGCAATGTGTGCAAGGATTTAGTGGGGAACATTGGCGATCCACGTGTTAAAGAGTCTTTCCAATGAACGTTTTCTTTAGATGTTTAACGTGCAAATACAGCTACCCTATTGGGGACCTTAACGAGCCAGACTGGCTTAGTTTCGAGACTGCATTACAAATGCTTAAGCTTTAAAAAAAATATATAAAATAGAGTGAATTTACGCAGTCACATGGGCATATATGCAAGTGTGTACACAGTAAATAGCTGATCCTGCTCCTCGTGCGATAAAACATTGTAGCAAGGAAATACACTCAACGCAACAGTATTGCCGAATGCTCTTGTATGGTGGCTCTCACATCTCACAAATCAATTAACATCTCCACAACTCCTCAGATTATTACAATGGCAGGCAATGCATGGCAACATCTGCCAATTCCCTCATCGGTATATTATGTAAGAGCCGGAAGCAAGGTACTTTTTTAATTCCCGCACAGAAATACTCACATAGAGGAGAGATCCCATGCGTCCTGGTAGCCCTGCTTCAAATATGCGGCAGCCGGCACAATAGGGAATGGGACCTAGGTTTCTCTCTGGCTCGCGATACCACAAATTTTGTCGCTCTACGTAGTCGCCTGCTCCGTCGAGGCACCAATGGATGTACTACATCCGCCGGTAATAAACCACGAGTGGTTTTATATGCAATCGTAGCCACTTTAAAAATATGTGCTTTTTAAACTGGTAAAGAGCCAGGGGCAGCGAACAGATCACTAACTGACTCGTAGCGCCGTCGGGAAAAGGTGTTACGAAGTGCATCGTTTTGAATTACTTAAATCCATCAAAGAATCCACCACCTCCCCACAAAGAATACCATAGCATAGATTAGGTAAAAACAGGGCCCTGTAGACAGTGAAAAGTCCCTCAATTGGAACCCGTTTCTGCCTTAACCGCCGTAAAATGTCGAGAGGCTGAAATTAGATTGTCGTCATGCTCATCACGTGCCCTTTACAACTGATTCAACCGTGTCCCAACGTATGAGCACTGCTAATTCAACTTTACCTGTGCATTCATACGTTCAAATAAACAACTCGAAATTAAGTGTCCACGTATAGATGTCCACAAAGACTTTATTTTGTTTAACTACCCGTATACATTTGTCTTAACAAACATCCTGCGACGCGCCTTGTTATGCGGGCAAACGCTTTACACGTTTGTATGGCGAGTAGCCAGAAGGTCGCATTATTGATTATTTCAACTCTTGCAATACATTTTGGTACACGCACTATTTAAATTCTACAATTGTTCGTTCGCACATTAAATAATTACGGTCAATAGAGCTTAAGCTTACAAGTTGTGGTAGACAGTATGCACTACACACATATATTTTTGTGTCCAAAACGCTAGGGTTTGATCAAGCTCGGTGATAAAATAATTTTTGCCAATGAAAAGGGGGAGCGGAAATGCTTATATAGTGTGAGGTATAGGAGTGAGATAATTTTTTAATGAATTTGTTTTAATTGTGATTGTAGGGGTGGCTGTCCCGACATACGTTTACAAAATGTACGACTGTTAAAGAACGCATTCCTTAATTGAAAAACCGAGCATACCGGCGCGTTTGGGAGGGAAAATATACCCGACAATAGCTAGGACAATGACTATTGTGATATTAAGAATAGTTTGCAAAATTATAATTTTACTTTTGCATGTTTGAACTTTCACGACCAGGTTTTCAAAACGTTTCCATTACGCGCGCACAGCCAATACGCCCAGACAAACGTGCATCTTTAGTAAATCATTTTGATACCAAATTGGTAGAGCTGACGACTGTGGTTGCAAAGAAACTCCAATCTCCTTATTGTAACTAATCTCCCTATAGTAACTCCAATCTCCGCAAACTCCTCCACAGAGTCGGCGAGCAGCTGAACCTCGCAACCGGAGACAAGAGATCTGCGGCTTTCGTGAGACAGCCGTCCTCGACGTCCAACGCGGGAACGCAGCGTCCGTCCGCGGCACGCTGCTGAAGTGGTCCAAACCCACTCTACGAGGTGTGTTCAAAAAGCGACTTTTGAATTTTCGCGGGTTACGTATATTCGAATTTCGATTTTTTGTGGCGTTATGTTGGTACTCATGTCTCTCACTTATGCCGACAAGCTCGGCCATTTTGAATGTTCACTTAATTGTTGACAGCTGCTTTGCTTGCACGTGTTTTGGATCGTCTTCGATTTTTACCTATTCAAAAAAATTGATTAAAGAACCTGTATCAAATTTTGTGTGAAAAACGAAATTAAGTGCGCGGATGCATTCCGAATGTTGACTGTGGCATACGGAGAAGCTACCTTGGACCGAAGCAACGTTTATCGGTGGTACAAAATGTTCTCAGAAGGCCGAGAAGATGTGAACGACGAAGAGCGTGCCGGACACCCGAGCACTTCAACAACAGACGAAAAAATTAATGAAGTGGAGAAAATGGTATTGGCCAATCGTCGAATCACCGTTAGAGAAGTTGCTGAGGACCTAAACATATCGATTGGCTCGTGCCATTCGATTTTTATCAATGATTTGGGCATGAGACGGGTCGCCGCGAAATTCGTACCAAAATTGCTCAATTGCGACCAAAAACAGCATCGCATGAACATTGCTAATGAGATGTTGGACTCTATCCGCGACGACCCAAATTTGCTCCAGAGGGTCATAACTGGTGACGAATCGTGGGTTTATGGTTATGACGTGGAAACCAAAGCTCAATCATCTCAATGGAAGCTGCCGCACGAACCAAGACCGAAAAAAGCGCGCCAAGTTCGGTCGAATGTGAAAGTTTTGCTGACAGTTTTCTTCGATTGCAGGGGCGTGGTGCATCATGAGTTCTTGCCACGGGGTAGAACGGTCAATAAGGAATATTACCTGCAAGTTATGCGCAATTTGCGCGAAGCAATCCGCCAGAAACGCCCGGATTTGTGGAAGAACAAAAATTGGCTTTTGCACCACGATAACGCCCCTGCTCACACATCGTTGCTTGTGCGCGAGTTTTTGGCCAAAAACAACACACTAATGATGCCGCAGCCACCGTATTCCCCAGATCTGGCCCCCCGTGACTTTTTCTTGTTCCCTAAACTGAAGAGGCCCATGAAAGAACGACGTTACGCTACGCTTGACGAGATAAAGACGGCATCGAAGGAGGAGCTGAACAAGATTAAAAAAAATGGTTTTTTGAAGTGCTTCGAAGATTGGAAAAACCGTTGGCACAAGTGTATAGTATCTCATGGGGATTACTTTGAAGGGGACAAAATAGATATTCATGAATAAATGAATAATTTTTGAAAAAACACAAAAGTCGCGATACTTTTTTGAACACACCTCGTATACGAGATAGAATAATATTCCCAGTACACGTTCTCAGGAGACAATTGTCGCTCCACCTGTATTCTTAATAAAAAAATATTATATATATATATATATATATATATACATAGAGTATTTGATATACAATATACAAAAGCAACGAAAACATTTTGTTTATTGCCGGCACAGTCTTCTTGAGGCTCTACAGACTTGTCCCAGCAGTTTCGACATTTTTTATGCTACAAAATGCAGAAGACGATCTCAAGACGATAAAAACGAGAGCAGGCAATGCATGTGTATGACTCCCCGTTTACATGCATTCATACGCATATACTAATATATTCATTTTGCAAGATGAACACACTTTTGCCTAGCTCGTGTGCGGGCCGGAAAGGTAGCGCACAATAGGCTTCGGCACAGAGATTCAGGATTCATATTGAGGCTCGTTGGTGGCCGCTGGCGAACATATGTACGAAGCTGCGAAGTGTGTGAAGACCACGAACATCATCCGAGCTCATCCGAGCACCTATCTCCACAGCAGCAATCGGCGACCGTTATTTAGGTGGTGGGTGGGAGCTGACAGACAGTAGAGTACGCCGAGTATGGCCACTACCTACCCCGCCAGCTTCACCAAATGGAAGGAGGCGTTCTCAATCATTGGACCCCTGGCCGCCCCTGGTCGTCCGGAGCGGGGCGAGGCGGTTTATTGCCATCGTCGTCGTCGTCGTCTCGTCGGTAGTTCAGTGTCGGGAGAGTCCATCTCAGTTCGCTCAAGGTGCAGCTCAATGTCTCATTGGGATAGATGGACGATATAGGTCTCCCGTTTCTCTCTCTCCTACCATCCCTCTTACCCCCGCTCCCTCGTTTCGCTCCGTTTGCGGATCTATTTATTTGTGTTCCTATGAGTCCATATAAGCAGAGCAAACGGGTAAAGAGAGGATATCTTAGATCCGGCCACGCCTCCTTTGATCAACGCATGCTGCGTGTGTTCGATGGGGAACAGCAAAATGTGTGCCTGTGTGAGCACGTGATGAAAAGCTTCTTCTTCCTAGCCATGATCAATATCATTATCGTCATGGTTGTTGCTGCTGCTGCCGCTGCTGTTTTAGTTTTGCCGTTACTACTGCTGTTGTTGTCGTCGTCGCCGTCATCTTTTTCCTGCTTATTGTTCTTCCTGTCTCTTTGTTTTCGTCGTCGTCGTCTTTGTTTCCCGATCGAGACTCCCTTGGAGTGTGTCGATAGCAAATTGCGGGCAAATTACAGCAGGGCCAACGTGGGCACCGTTTGCCGACGCTGGAACGAACACCGACTGGCTGAGCGTCACCGTAACAATCCTATCTAAATCCTCCCGGGTCTCTGTCGTCCATAAACCTATCTACCTATCTAATGCTTTAAGGTTAACAACACGGCTACTTTGAAGCGTAAGAAGGGCGACATAGTAGCCATTCGTGCGGGAGGAACCGCTGCCAGTGCAAATTACAACATAATAATAATAATAATAATAATAATAATAATAATAATAATAATAATAATAATAATAATAATAATATATTATTATTATAATAATAATAATATTTTTATTATTATTATTATTATTATTATTATTCTGTACAGCTACATTAATAATGTTGCTGTACCAGCATTTAGATCATGTATGTAACTCAGGTTAGTAAAGGCACTCAACTCCCTAGAAAACAATCGTTCTTTGGAAGTTGAGCATCGTTACACACGTTCATAATATATACGCGTGGCAACAGACAACGGTATCTCAGGAGGTTCCAGAGCAAGAATGGCGCAGTCATGGAAACGAACTAAGTCTTTTCTAACACGGCCGGCTATTTCATCACGACTCGTATCTACATATCAGCATCAGCAGCAGCAGCGTAATTACCATTGCAGCCCTTAACGCAGTTGAAATAATGATTAGCGCTGTTATTGGTCGCACACCCCTTTAAAGGCCATGTATTCGTACTATTCGAACACCCGCTCATATATGCACCACTACTACGGCAATGCAAAATACAGACACAATTAACCGCACCAATTTCGAAAGGCTGTGAAGCAATTAGAAATTAGCAACTAGAGGGGAGGGGAGGTATTGGCGCCATCGTATAGCCCAACTTATAGGCCGCCATCTACGAATTTGTTAGACGCTAGAAGCGTACGCATTTTGTTGGTGCACGACTAAGTGGTTTATAAGTGGGCGGTAATTTCGTGGATCGTCCCAATCGTACTTACTATACTTCTTCTGCTTAGGGAAATGTTTTCGACCGCTTGACCGCGCCACGGGATCTCTGATGAGGCGCAGAGTATGGCATGCAGTTAAGTCCACCCAACAGTTTCCTGTTCAAAGTGCCATTAACATGAAGTTATGATGATACACAGCCAACAGTGGTAGCCAAGCTTTTGCTATAATTGTCGTTGGAAGAATCGTCGTACGATGCATGTAGGCCACCTTGTGGTGTGGTAGATTTAAAGCCTACTTATGAAGCTATGTAAATTGTGGGGTCTACATAGACACAGGTCAGTCTTACTCTGCAAAACTCTTCAGGCCTGCCGCCGGGACTCGCCGACAACCTGCGCTGATAAGTCAAAAAGTCCTACTTAATAATTATTAGGCCGTTATTAATGCTGTTGAAGTGGTTGGTTGTCTCACGGTAGGTTGTTTTGCCTTCCGAAACCCAATATCGGTAATGCAAATGGGCTGTCATTGCCGTCATTGCAACGAGGCGGAGAAGCCTAGCGAAACCTAGTTTTAGTTAGTTCATTTGAACAGCTTGTGTTTTGAATATACATTGTTTGTTGCAAATACTACCGACTAGAATCTATGTCTATCTGTCTGTGCAAAGTCTAACTATTGTGCTTACTTATTTTGCGAGCTAGTTTTCATTTAGGTTCGCACTACGATTACATTTTGAGCATAATTTTTATATTTATTATTTGCAACCAGAAGATACAAGCGGAATTTTATTGGCCAATAAAAGGATGCCATTGTGGTCGTGGACAAAAATGCATTTTGCGTTTAATATTACAAGCTCTATTTGCTACTTGTTCTGCAATAAAAGGCATTACAAACGAAATACTTAACACGAAGAAATTACCACTCTGCTCAGTGTGTTGGTTAACGAAAGCTGAACACACAGAGCCGCCAAACAAGTACATCTGCGACTAGAGACTACTATTATTTATCCGGTCGCTCTTGACGTCGTTATTGTTGTCGTTGCTATTGATGTTGCTGTTGGTTCTGGTAACATCAACAATTGTGTTACTATTAACAACAACAGTTGTTGATGTTCTTGATAACAACTTCAACAACTGTTGTTGTTGATGTTTTTAATGGTGTTGTTGCTGCGTCTTCATAAGCGTCCAGTTATCTCAACGTTCCTTGCGCGGGTAAGGGCGGTGCTAGCAGTGGTTTTCTCTACGAATTTTTATTATTACAGGATCCCGCATGATCCTGTTTTATCAGGTTGTAACTGTTGCTGGTGGATTAAGCCCATGCTGATCACCGACCAACAACAGCACGCTGTCGATATGTATCACACAGTCATCTACAAGCGAAAGGGGAGAGCTTCCGATGCAGGCATCCATAAGCGTGGCAGGCTGGCTGGTTGCGAGCGATCCTTCGACGTCGTCGTCTCATCATGTCTGATGCAAGCAAGAAGAGAAAACGACAAGAATTTCCCAGGTCGAGGTCGATAAAAACGGGCGGAACGCGTTGCGTGCGTTAGACTACGCACGTCAGCTGTTCCGTCCTCCACAACCCCACCCGCCCCCCTACCACCGCCATCCTGCGCCCACCTTCCATCGCGTTCCAACTCTCAACACGATGTGGCCTCCCCGATAAAGGGAACAACTCATAGAAGGCCGTGGCCCGGCTTATTGGATTAAGCAATTAGATCGGAATGGAGAGAGTTAAGTAGGCGGGCCGCCACGAGCCGGGCGCCGCTTCTCGCCACGACAAAAAGAACTCGTTCACGTGTTTTTGTTGCTCTCAACGTTTCTCCTCGTCGGTCGTCGGATGTTCGTACGTCTGTTCTCCATCTGTTTCTTCCATCGGTCTTCAGTGCCCCTGTAGGGGGGTGCGCGTGTGTCTGTGTCGGGGGTTGTTTGTGCAGTTTGTGCTTGCTCTTTAGCTTCCTCTTTCTCTCTCTTTTGCTCTCTGTGTGTTTCGTCTGTATTCTCTGCTAGTCTTTGTTTTTACCGTTAGAGGCCGCTCCCCACTCGATCGTAGCGAGTCAAAGATATACAGGCAGCGAGAGAGAGAGAAGAGAGGAAGAGAGATAGCGTGGAGCGCGGAAGGCATCCATCGAACCAGTGTGGCCAGAAATAGTAAAAAGGTTAACGATACGGAATTACCTCATTTATCTGCTTCTAGCCCTGATCAATCCCGCCTGGCTCCCGTGCCTTCTCCCTGCTTTGCCGTGGCGTTTAGGCAAACGCATGGGGTCATCCGTTGCCACCCTGTGGGATAATTTTCCAACTCTAATCGCACTTGGATACCAGCTTGGATATCACCCGGTGCGGGCGATTGCCATGTCGATTGTAAGTCGGCCGAAACATGTCGTGTTCGTGGCTCATCTCCGTGCAAGAGTGAGTGGTGCCTGTAAATAACGTTGTGCTAAGTAGCGTCGTGTTTGATTGCTGTTACGGGCAACGGCCTTAGCACTGTATATACATCTATTTTGCAAATGTGGTCAATATAGGCTCAACAATAGGGCCACAATCTAGGTCCGCGAGTCTGTCTACATCGACATTTATTGATAATAATAATAATAATAATAATAATAATAATAATAATAATAATAATAATAATAATAATAATAATAATAATAATAATAATAATAATAATAATAATAATAATAATAATAATAATAATAATAATAATTAAGGGCTGTTAATTGTGTGTGTCTTCCCGCTGACTGAAGTCAGACATCCACCCGAATTAGTATAATCGATTTTGTAAAGCTCCGTAGAACTTGCTATTAACCGCATTCAAAGCACAAGCAGAAATGTTTGATGTACTTTGTTGTATGGATAAAGCGTACGAGGCATATCATGAGGCTAACGTGCCATCTTTTACTGATTGATTGATTTATTGTTTCCTTGACATGTATACCTAAATACACATGTCACCCTTATATATCAGGGGCGCTTAGAGCGGCAGCATAATTCCTACTACACTAACAGGTATAAGTGTCAGCGATTCTCTCGCGCGATAATTTTGAAATATATCTTGCTATGTATGCTGTATATATATATATATATATATATATGTTTTTTATTCGAGGTATATATATATATATATATATGTGTGTTTTTTATTCGAGGTATAATCACAGGGTGTTTCCACACCTTGTCGTAGCAAATTTCGGAACAACATTTGTGCTTTGTGTAACTTGATAAACTATATTTAATGTTTTATTCGTTACCTTCACACTATATTTAGATTTTTTTATTTTAGTCTGCATTTTCTCTCCTTTTTTCGTTTCGAGATCCAACACCGTATTAAGAAAGAACGTCAATCTGTTTTTGATGGGCTACACAGTTGAAGGCCGACGTGAAATTATTATTCCTCTCAAGACTAGCACTAAAACACATCGCTTAGTCACGTTGAGTTTCAAGAACTTTTAGTGCCGTGGGGTGCCTCGGACGGTAAGCAAATTGCTATCGAGTTATAGGCGACTGATGGTCAGCATCAGATCGTTCAGACCGTTTGTTTATTGTCTCCTCGTCTGAGCCCCTTTTGTGCACCGGCGCAGTAAAAATTGTGTTAAAAATAGATGGCACTTCACTGTCTTCCATATATCTTCGAAATATTAGACTCAGGAAACGCATGTCCCGTAACTGTTTTTGTAAAAATGAGTTAGGAGCTTTCAGAGGTAACCATTGCCAAAGTTCAAAAGCGTCCGTTTAGACCTTGAAAAATGCCTTAAAATTGTTTTGTTCTTGCAAGGTAGTTCGTTGAAATCATGTCATCTTCCATTTTAATAGCTGTAAAAGAGTCGCGCATGGACCGCACCTTCTGGAAACATATATCTAGTGGCAGAACAGAGTTTAGATGAGTAACGTGATTGCTAACATGTTGATATTAATTCTAGCTCTCCCACAGATCAGTGGAACGTGAATGTTTAAAATGGCATGTAAGAACTCCAGTGATTTAGAGCACATTTGCTCGGAATATAAACATTCGCTGAAAGACCCGAACCAGTTTTTGAGGTAAAAGGATATATGCATCTCGTCATAATATCATCTGGCAACCAGAATAACTAATCGGTCTTGATATTGTACCAGAGAGTCACAACACCAACAGTTTGTATCAGAGAAGTACAACACAAACACCGATTTTTAAACTTCAACATTCGATGGCAGATTATGTACACTGTCGTTGCATAATAGTAAGTCGAGGATATTACCGTCGTCATATGTAGGACAATGGATCAACTGAGATAGTCCAGCTGCCAAAATTAGGTACAGAAATACCTGTTGCCTAGCTCATTATCTCGGTTTTATCAATAGATTGCTTCGTGATGCGCACTTCTTACTCAACGCCCCACAACCCATATGCTCAAGGCTCTAGTTCCATCGAAGATTTTGCGAAAAAATAGCGCAGTGACAGCAACAATAACAATTAACAAACAAAACTCGTGGATGGGCTTGAATTGCTTCATCCACTTAGGCGTTACGTATGTAATTACGTAGTCGTTTCAGATACCGTTTGTTGCGAGATATTTGTAAACTCTTTCCGCATTTACGGACGGGCCCAGGTTAGGAAGGAAACCCGTTTGGGTGCAGGTGCACGGGTGCCCCGCAAAGTAGTAGTTGCTCCAATTGCATTGATTGAGGGAGAGTATAATAAGCGGAGTATGGGGCATTTTGGCTACCGTGCAGGGCTAACCAGAGCACGTTGCTTTACGAGAAACCTTGTATTCACATGCATGCGTCCCGGTTTGCCGTAGCTAAGTCGTACCTCTGGCGAGTTCTCTGACACATTCGATTTGAGTCAAATCACACACCCTAACAAAAGCACACAACTGCAAATTGAATCGTTTACCAATCGGTCTCAGCTGGGGTAGCGATTTAAATACGACTGACACAAACGTACACATGTATTGGTTGTGGTGTACTTTAATCCAGTCTTTTTTTTTTTTCAATTCCGGTCAGACACATGTAGGTGCACATGCATCATGCATGCACTGAGCTAACAACAACAACAACAACAACAAGAACGCCACCAACAAATCGATAGACGGCGGCGGGCATGATGCAGATCCAAGGAGCAGCTTCGATCGACCCCCGACGACAACGACCCCCGACGCCTCTCACAACGCCGATGACTACTGCTGCTGCTACAACAACCACAACAAAAACAACACGCAACTTTCGAGGGCCCCGGGTCGCGGGCTTTCGGCGGCTCGTCGGCGCAACGTGGCACTGTCGCTCGCTCGGCCCAATAACTGCAAATCGATAGGTTTTTTCATGCATATGAATGCCGTGCACAGGTCGCCCATCCCCTCGCAGGTCGCCTTGCGCCCACCGTTCGCGGGTCGGGGGTTGTCACACATGGCGTGTGTGTATCGTGTGTCGTCGTGGCAAGGAGGAGCCGTTGTCGACGTGTCGACGTGCACGACGTATAAGATACTCATGCTGTCATCGCTACTGGGGTAAGGCAGGCAGGCAGGCAGCTTGCTTGGCATCACGCGCCGATGCCAGCCAGTGGAAATAATCTAAGGAGGAGGCGGAGGATGGGGGGAGGCGCGGGGGGGGGGGGGGGCGACAAGCGACCAAGGAAGTTCGCTACACCGCACCCCATCTTCGCGCCCTCATCCGCATCCTGCGGCTGCTGTTGGTGTTGGTGGTGGTTGTGGCGGCGGTGCTGGTGCTGCTAATGGATTGGAGCTGTTTTAGTTATCACGATGGGAAAGTTTCCTAGGTCAGAGTTGAATATGCAGCACATGCGCCATGTGTGTGTCAGTGAATGTGAGTGTTGCTGTGTTTGTATGCTGCTGCTATTTCTTTTTTCCTCTTTCTCTTTTCCTTTCTCTTGCGCTCTCTCTCTGTGGGTCTCTCGAAGAGCCTGTGAACTCAAGGAGCACACTATTTTCGGGATTGGAGGTTTCCGACCGGCTCGGCTCCAGTAAAGAGAACATTACTAATACACTCGCACACACGCACACACACACACACACAAGCAAGCAAGCGCGTATATATATATACAATCACCTATTTAACATATCATCAGTAATACAGAGCGATGGGGAGAACTGACTTAAGGTTGAAAAAAGTAAGTAATAGCATATACATACATATATATATATATATTTTTTTTTTTAATATATAAATATATACAGGGTGTCCGTATTTGATTTGGCAAAACTCTGCGTTATGGTTAAGCTCGGTGAGAAAATCAGGTTTACCAACGGAAAGGGGAGCGAAAATGCTTTGTGTAGGACTGAGATAATTCTTTAATGCGTCTTTCTGAATTGTGATTTAAGGAGTGGCCGTCCCGGAATACGTTTACAAAATTGACGATTGTGGGAGAGCGCATCTCTCAATTGAAAACACGGTATATATCGGCGCATTCGGTAGAAAATTCTACATAGTCAGAGCTATACCTGGCCTGAGCTAGGGCAGGAACTATTGTGATATTAAGACTAGTTCATAAAATTATGATTTAACGTTTGCATGTTTGAACTTCCATGACCAGGTTCTCAAAATTTTCTCATTACGCGTGCACTACCAATACGTTCAGACGAATGTACATCTTGAATAATTTTGATACCAAATTGATAGAGCTGACTGTGATTGCAAAGTAACTCAGATCTCCCAATGGCCAAATAGGGTGTGAGTGCATAAATGCAGCTACTAGGTCCGCTTTCTTTGTCAATCAAATCACTCGTCAAACCAGTAGACACTTGCAAAATGGTTATTTTACTTTAATCTAGCTGGAACGAATTCCCTTGAGCAGTACAACTACTAGAAGCATAACGAAATAGTAAGAGGGTGTCAATTCAAGTCGCAGCATTCGGACAGATGGCTTTAAGGAATAAAATATTGGGTTGAACAATTGAAGGAAGGTACTTGATCTTTGTAGAACCTTCTTGGTTTCGTATTCGATGGCATGGGTTTCTTTGAGGAGATCTTAGAGATTTTAAGCAGATTCACACAAACTTTGGGGTCTGAAGAAGTCTTCACGACTAGGGACCGGACAACAGCTGCGTAGGAGGCTTTTAGCAGCAGACGCGGGGCCTGTTTGACTAAAAGAACTGTCTTGAGGCTTATTTGGAGGGCATGACTTCACCCTGTCCAGACTATTTAATGATTTAGCTTTAGGAAGGTCCACATTGACTTGATGTATAAGCCTAAATTCCATAAGAGCTTTCTTTTATCAATTTGGCATGCTCGAAGAGGTCAGACCGTTCATTGAAACGGACGCGGTCCTTTACAGTTTACACATCGAGGTGCGTTCTTGCAACTAGCCACAATACTCGTATGGCCCGGAAGACCGCATTGCTTACACAATTGACCGTGCGCCCAAGCGTCAGGCAATTATAACAGGCAGTGGGAGCTCCGGCGTAAAGGACAACCTTATGCATCTTAAACGCCAAAAACACCTCGGGGGGGGGGGGTAATTAATTTAACTGCAGGATCACGCGGACGTTGCGCAAGAGGTTAAACAGACCATTAGGCTAGCGACACGGCAAGCCCTTTTGTATTCATCCTATGTTCTTATGTCACAGGACTAAGACAGTTACTTCGAAATGCTAAAGCCCCGCATGTTTTATACGCTGACGACCTCATCATAATGGCCAAGTCACGACCACACCTACAGTTTTACTTCAATGAAATTAGCCAATGAGCGCACAGTATAAGCTGACAATTAATTTACCCTAGACAAAAATTTTCCGATTTTTTCGTCGAAGCCTGTACGCCACTCTTGACTATATGGTCAGGGTCAATAACCAAAATATCGAATTAGCAAGTCAATTTAGCTATCTCGGGATAACCTTGACCCCTATTCTATCTTTTACAAAGCACATAGAGAACAAGCGTGCAAAAACCGTATCGATTATGATGCTACTCGGAGATCCTACGCAGATTGATACTAAGACTGGAATAAACCTCTTTAAGATAAAACTTACTGCCTTCGGGCCATTGTACCAAGCTAAACCTTAGACAACATGAAAGAGATAGACAAAATAAAGGCAAATTTTGTGAAGTACATGTTCGGACTGCCGCGTAACGCATCGACAACCTTGGCGCTGCAACTATGCCAAGGGCGAAGTTTTGTGGAAGATCTTATTTTGGACAAATACGATTTCAGCGCACTGGTCGTAGAGCACTATCGCGCCTACAGAAAAAAACGGTATTTGAACGTTGCCATACAGAGGTACACCGACGGTCCTGCATTCACGACAGACCGCTGGAAGCAGGGAATGCAAGCAAACAGACGCGTACTCTGTAGACTTACCTGGCATAGCTACGACCAATATATATGTGTAAAAGAGTATTGCTTTGAAATTGAAGACTGTGCATGTAAATATTGTGGCACATGCTTATGCAAGCACTGCCGAGTGTGATATATAAACAGCCCCGTGATTCAGGAACACTTTCTATATTATTTTGTTGTGCTTCACTAAAATTATGCACAAATTACCGTCACAGTCATTGTTCACATGCCGTTATCGCTCATTAGTAAATAGGCTAAGCTCTGCCATTTAAAATTCGCAGAACGACATTTGAAGCAGTAATTCAAGTCAACCTGGCGCGCTCAATCAACTATATCTTAAATACTAAATTGTGTCGCAAAAACTGAAAAAGCTATTCCACACTTTTAGTACTTTAACACGGAACAATGGAAGGTGGCAAACTGTGAACGCATGTGACACAAACATAACGTTCTTAGAACGTTTGCTGCTCACTGTTATTAGCTGTCGAGAAGTCGTAGATGCAGTAGTGAACGCAGAAGCGTTCTTTTACAAACATTTAAACTGTTTCTTCGCTTACGTATGCTCTAATTACCGTAGATAATTACGTTGTAAGCGGAGGCCTGCTACTAATGTACAAACTATAGCTTTCCAGGTGTTATCGGTATACATTAGCGTAGTAAAAACATTAGTGAAAACAGCATTAAAAAGTAACGGCGAGGATGAGAAAGAACGATGATAAATATACGAGCAGCAAGCAATACAGAACATAAGTATAGATGCAAAAACCTCGATCGTTAGCATGGCAGTCATAAGTTAAGTGACATATGAGGTCAAAGAGTCTTGCTTTGCTTAAGGTCAAAGAGTTCTGCTTTGCTAACCCTGACACAAACGCTCAGTCTCCAAGTGTCCAATATGGCGTTCCAGAATATACTTTGTTCGAGCCCACGAGATCTACATGCACTACTGCGGAGTGCGGAGTAAATGTGAAGTCGATATATGTCGATCATCGACAACCTCAGCGTCTCAGCGCTCATCACACAGAGCCTACTGCTATGATGATGACAAGGGCCTTGACAAGAGCGGCGAAGCTGTCGTCACCTCTCAGCGCGGATTTCTGGACCTCCCTTGATAAGAACGTCGTCATCCACCGCCAGCTGTGGAACCACCTGCTATTGCTTCTACTACCACAACTACTACTACTGCTATTATTCCACGTTCTCCTCGTCCCCTTGCATCTCGTCCTCGTCTGAATACTGAGCTGCACGATGAAGCTAACGACGTGCGGCCTCCGCCGCCGAAGGCGCTTGATAGCCGAAACGCGCGTCCGAAGGCCGAGCCAGTAGTCGGAAGGGGTCGTGTGATCAAGGCGAGCCGGGTCACACAGCTGCTGGGTTGACCCCATCTCCGCTTCAGCCGTCGAGCGGCTCCGTGTAGGCGCTCTCCACTGAGGAAAGCCTGCCTGGGTGACTCGTGTTCTCGGCCATGCGATGGCCGCTGGCACTCCCTCTCTCTCTCTCTCGTTCACTCTCGGTTGGCTTCGTTTAATGAGAGAGCCTTCATCTACGAGGGCATCCGATATTCGACTACTACTACTACTGAAAGCCGGCGGCTCAGGCCGCCCACCATCAGCTTGTTGGCTGATTCAGGTTAGGTCTGGGCGTCTATTTGTCGAGGTGCTGCCGCCGAGGGCGCAAGGACTATCTATCGACCGAACGAGAGCTACTGCACGGGACGTTTAAGCACGCGCGGCCAGTTAAACGTGGGAGATTAGAGAGGCAGAACGTACGTAATCTCTTCGTGTAAGGGTCGTTTGGATAGATTAGCCTCGGGGGGGGGGGGGGGACGCGGAGGAGTGGGGTACACATAAAGCAAAGAAGGACAACAATCGTTGGAGCGACCTATGGGCCGTAAATGCCGTAAACGTGCTGTTAGCCTGAATCGAGCGTGTGCGACAGGGTAGGCTGGTCTGCAACGTGTCGCATAGCTACGAGGTCACGTTATTACATAATCACCGTTTAGCTGCCGTCACAAAGCGGGCGTCGGGCGGACATCGGGTTCCTGCTGCTCCAACAGCACTTGCCGGCCCCGCAAGAGCCGTACAACACTTGTTACACTGATCTCGGAGTCATTTGGCTCAGCCAAACGTTACCAACCTTATAACCTGCCTGAGTTGTGATCGCTTGTGTTAGTTGTTGTTGTAGTAGTAGTAGTAGTAGACCCGACAAGGCACTTTTTGGTCACCTTGAGTCGGCTAATCAATAAAATGGATTGCAAGCCGTATATTAGGCTAGCTGATGTAAGAGAGAAAAAGAGTCGTTTGCTATTCGACTTGCCGTATTTTATAACAAGTGTCCTTATTTCATGTGACAAACGTACTACGACTGCTACTATGACTACAATTGCAAGCGAGGTACGTACACGGGCTTTCAGCCCTACGAACTACACGACTATAATGTTGTAATACACATAAGATACTGTAAATAAAACGCACTTAAAAAGGTTCTTCTACCAAGCGTTTTTAAAATGTCTTGTTATAATATAATTGTTGTTGTTGTAGCACTCGTATTCGTTTATCTTAATATATATATATATATATATATATATATATATATATATATATATATATATATATATATATATATATACCACATGTATTTAATAGTTTAAGGCAGGATATACATATTAAATCACCGTCCCCACACACTCAGGGGATATGGAGTTCTTTCCACATCACCTCCTCACAGTGCCTAGACAATCAGATCGCCGTAGCAGCAATTGCTCTCCATGGTGTAGTATGTGACAGCGCGCCTACATTGCTTTGCAGGTGGTTTGTTCTACGATCCGAGATCCCTTTTTATATATATATATATATATATATATGTATATGCCCAAGCTATTTACTGTTAGCACGCAATTATGGTAATGTGGTTCTAGAACATGAACCAAGCAATACTTTTCTATCGCATGTTAAACATAAAAAAGAGAGATAGGACGAATAGGTATGGCCGCCTCATAAAAAGAAATATTTTAAATCGTTCAATCAAAGCACACAATTTTTTTTAACATATTATAATTATCCCCTTTTTTGTCTGTCCTGAAACAGCCACTTTTGAGATCTATATAATCAAGATTATTGATTGTATCCAGTATCCGGGGTCGTTTGCTTCATGCTGACCACCTTAACACGAGGGGGGCGTAGCGGTCGGTCCTAGATCTCGTTCTGGCAAATGACACCTCGCACTCCGCCATTCCGGTTGGACGATCTATATCGAAGAAAGGTTAATAAACGATTACCGCCACATCACCTTTACGTTGGCCTCCAGAAGCCCCACTATCCCCTTATTACCTCGCCACACGTGGCAAATAAGGCTCCTTTATAAGCAGGCTCCCATTGTCACGTTCGACGAAAAAAGAGAACGGCGCATACGCGGGCGTTTGTGCGGTAAAACTATTCACCATCTTACAAACGGCCTGTCGGGATGCGGGCGGTTCCCTTCAGGATCGCTTTGGCCGCGATCGTCCGCCAAAGCCGTAGGGGTGGTACCCCGCCGTTGGCGAGACCCGGAGAAACTGCATCAATGCCCCCAACAGTATCCTGACACGAGCCTGGTCATGTATTGCAAGACGACGCCGGCGAGAAAATGACGACTTTTTCAGCCCTTAACAAATCACTTTTTCTTGTCTAGCGGCGGGAGACAAAATACAGAACAACTATAGAGACTGGCGACAAACACTGAAAACTGTCTTCATTCGAGCAAAGGCAGCAGCCTGGCGGGAGCTCGTGGGGGCGCTTAAGACTAAACCCCTAAGTCCTACCTTACCGGGTAATCACAAATAAGCGTTGCCAACCTCTTCCCCCCTTTGTCGTCTGGCAAGACCCCCGAGCTTCGACTGCTCCTTCCTTGCTTTCCTCGCGCCCATCAAAGACAATCTTAATTTGCCCACAAGACATCTCGCCTGTAAAGTAGATGAAATCTTACGCGCGGGCGAGATGCTAGCGCCCGAAAAGACACCCAGGCCCGATGGCGTGCTAGCTAGGATCATTTGCCATCTGAAAAGGCAGCATCCGGAGAAGTTAGCGGGCATGGCCACTCGACTGTTGGAAAACGGAACGTAGTCCTAGCAATGGAAGCGGGCGTTTAATTCAATTCCCCATTGCCGGATCTTCTATATTCCAATTTTTCTAATGGGCACAGTAGGTAAACTGGTTGAAAATGTAATAACAGAGCCCCTAGATATAGAGCTCGAGGACCCTTGCTCCATGTCAGCTGACCGGTATGGCTTCTGGCGCTCTGCAACGGATCCTGCGGAGAACGGACCAGCAGACTGCAAACTCTCAAGACCCGATCCTTCGTTTATTCTTCGATAAACGCTTTCAATACTGCAATCAGGGGGTCATTATGACGACACTAGAGCACAAAGGAATCTCACCTTATTTTCAGCATATCATATATTATTATTTGAAAGGCAGGACGCTGTACTATGGGGAATTTTCCTGAATACTGCAGGAAAGCTGAACATAGAGTGCTAACTGGCTAATTTATCTCAGATATCGAAGTACTGTCGTTGCAAAAGGCTATCCAGGAGATCTCAAAGGGTTTCTCCTTTGTACCTTTGGTTCTTCTACAGGTTAAAAACGACTTTAACACAAATATCGGTGTACCTTAAGCGGATCATTTTTTCTTACGCGGAGACGCGGTCGCTGGTATTTTCTTCGAAGTTTACGCATTCCGGCCGCCGACATTGTGACTCACATGATGAACACCCCCGCTGCCTGGTTCCGGGCATAGCCTACCTGGCCCTCATAAGGGAGAAGACACATTAGGATAGAGTCAAAAAGTTCGACTCGGAGGTCTGAACAAGTGGCCGAGGAAGGGTTAACTAAGGCGTGACATGCAACCAGGCCCTCCACAGGGTCTCAACTTACTCCTGGTTTGTAGAATAAGCCTACCAAGAAATTTATGACCAGGTTGTAGCAAGAGCCTTCCTCCCCATGGTCTCGAAGTAGCGCCACACTATTCTGAACCTTGGGTGTCAAGGAAGACAGGTTTTAGTGGGTGAGAGTTCCGCGCTAGGAGATGGTTGCAAGTTTTGCTTGTACATAATGCATTTTCCAAAAACCCCAAGGTGATATTTACTAACCATGGCCAGTTTCAGTCATACATGACACGGCGTGGCAAGGCGCAGGTGAATATGCACAGTGTTCACTTCAAGGCAGGCGGACGATGTTGACCATTCGGTCTCATTCTGCTATGCCCTGATGCGGCAATGCCACACTTACGCCTACGCCAAGGCCTATTACTATATGCGGATTTACCCACATGATGGAAAACGCTCAAGCACGGAAGAATGGAGCTTTCTTACTGTGTACCCTGATGCATGAAAAACTAGTCCAGGAAGACAAGCGCAAAGCGCGTTTTGCAAACAGGTCGACGCCACGGGGTGGTGGAATAGATTGAGGTTTTTAGTAGGTAAAAATCCCACACTTGGTGTTGTCGGTTACCAACACCAATTGTGCTTTAGCATCTCCCGACCTCCCAAATAAAATACAAACTACAGGGGCCCGGCTCGATTGCTTCTCATTGCTGGTTCTACTTTGTTTTGTATATACTCTGCTGATTCTTGAAGCTATACTGAGCGCCATAGGTATTTGTATCTTGTTGAGGAGGTGGTGTGTTATAGCTGTTGTAGTTTAACGCACCTTTAGGGGTGCGGCGTATAGCATAATGTTATAGACTGCTGATGCTAGGAAACGACGCCGAGTGTCGCCTGCTCTGGACTTTTATTTATATTTTCACTATTATTGAAAAAAAATTAATTAAATTTATATTTTCACTATTATTGATTTTTTTTTTAATTTCACTTATTATTATAATTTCACTATGTTAGCACGTTGGAGTGGACAATTGTCTCCGCGCGAACGTGTGATCACGAATTCTCTAACCCAGGGTTAGCCCAGTTCAACAATGTGCCCCGAACGGACGCTGTGTTTCCTCGTTGAATGTCGCCTGCTCTTCTAGTCTGTGGGAGAACTCTTTGCATTTATGCTTAACAAATAATGTATTTTTGCTAATGATTGACAGTGTGAAATGTTGGATTTAAAAACCATGCTGGTTTTCCGGCAGCGCTTTTTTGTTATCAGCAATGTTACTAATTGCTTGTTGAGAATATGCTCAACTGCTTTGTATACGCAAGAAAGCATAATGACAAGGCAATGTTGGCAAGTTTTCTTACGGTTTACGAAAAAAAGGTCAACCGTGCCATTTTCCAAGGCTTAGGATAATCTACTATATGCGTTTGGCAACGATTCTGATCTCTTGGACTGCAACCTATGGCACTGCAAGTTCAGCTAGCACCATCCCTTGTCACAAAGTTAACAAACGTTACCTTTTACACAAAAGCATGTAGACATATTTAAGAAGCAAAAAGGTTCGGCAGGATGATTCATTCCTACGGTAGGCTTTTTAGATAATATCAAGTGAAAGACAAACATATATTTTGCGTCTAGTCTATCTAAATGACGTGGTTATGAAGCTCTCACACGTACCTGTCAGCCAGTCAATTAACAACGTTTTTCGTAGTTTGCTGATTGATTGATGTAATCTAGAATTATTCACATTTGCTAGGTAGCACATATTAAATGATACGATGCACGAATATAAAAGGAGCACGGTACGTACAGGTATACAACACTCTACTCAAGGCTACACTGGTATCCTTGACCAGTTTAAAACATCTAGTACTGATCTTATTTTTCCTGCAAAGTGCTCTTTTGGAATTTAAAAAACCGCCTAGAGCTGAAAAAACTGCAACTCTCGCGTACTCAAACTTCCCACACAAATACATAAGCATGACTGTACATGTCTGTTAAGGCACAGCTAGTCATGTTTTCTTTTTCATGGTAGCAAATTACCTAATTACAGTTAGTGATTGATCTTTGTAAAATACATATCTAAGCTAAGCCTTACAATACTTGGTGTTACACGAAAAACATTGACGTGCGCCCAACGTTAGAGGCGGGACACTTGCTCACGCTAACGGGGTTGTAATCATCCTGACGAGGTAATCAACTGGTAGCGGGTAATACCCGCCTGCCTACATTGTTTTTGGTTATCGGACTGGTGACTTGCTTACATTGCTTTTGGTTATCGGACTTGCTTTTGAGTATCGGACTTGAGCGGAAGGCGAGTGCGCGCAATGCAGAGATAGCCAGCAATGGCATGGGTTATCTTGGCCAGGACTTGTGGGTGTGGGTCCTGCGTTCCTGATCCGGTTTCGATCAATGAGGCCGGTTGTACCGGTTGTTGCCATCCGCCAGTTTTAAGGGCGGATAGGGTGGGGATAGGGGGCGAACTAAAACGAAAGTCGTTCTAGTGGAAACGGTTCTAGTAGTGGTGGTTGGAGGAGAAGTTCTAGTAGTGGTGGTTGGAGGTAGTGGCGATGATAAGTTTGTCTGTTTGTCGCCTTCGGCTGCGTTCACGACCTTGCTGTGAACTTGCGCCTGCTTCCGGCTAGATCGCCAATGAGAACCAGGGTTTCGGATGATTGCGCGCTTGCAGCTCTAAAGCACTTGAGCGAACGGCCCATCATCGTTGTTGCCAATAATAACGACAGGAACAATAACGACAACAACAACAACAACAGCAGCAGCAAGTAACAGCAACAACAACAACAACGACAACGACGACAACAACAACGAGAACAACAACAACATGGAAGTAGCAGAACTGCAAAACTAAACCCGCTTCCACACCCGTCGTCTCCCAGAGTTTGCCAGGGCCGGTGCAGAGGAAAACACACATAACGTTTACAAGGACTCTCTTGTTGTAGCTTTTCTGATAACGTTAACATGATGATAATGATAATAAGTATTATTATTATTATTATTATTATTATTATTATTATTATTATTAATATTATTATTATTTATGTTATCGGCATACAGTTGTCTCGATTCCGGTGGGTGCTATTTACCTTCTCAACCCATGACGCCGATTATAGAAGCGGTATTGCCTCTACACACTGCGAGGGGCCGAATTATTATTATTACACTGTTTATGTGTTTTAAGCAATGTTGGTCACTTCGCAATAATCTAACATTGCTGCTAAGCCAGTCTTCGCTGCATTGCAGCCTATGTATTGCAGCCTTTAATAACTTTGTCCTATCTATGCATTTGTGTAAGCGTGCGCTTGTATTAATTCGCTTTGAGTTTAAGGGAAGCAATATTACGTGCAGAGATATTAACAAGCATATCAAAAAAATGATATCACAACTATAGGATAGCAGCGTCCGTTAAGCAGCGCGGGCATAGACAGCGTCGGTTGGCGGCAATGCCGACGCAAACTAAAGACAAGGCGCTAAATAGAAGATGCCGCTACCACAGTAGCGAAGACGCGGGAAGTCATTAAATGCGCGGGCAAATCTGTGATATAAAAGAATAAATTAGTTAGTTGTCGTTGGTGCGAGCCAGCCAGAGGACGTATGTTGTTTGAGCGAGAAAATGGCGAACTCATAACGGTCGCCGGCCACTCATGGGGGTGGTGGACACTATAACAACATAAATATAAACTGCTTACTCGACGGAAAACAAAGCTAGCCTAAATGTACTATGATGAACACTAGAAATGTTGGTAACAAAATGGCTAACGAATTGAATCCAATTTACATCATGTATCATATCACCTTTATTGAAAAAAGGGTATTACAATAGAAGAAAAGTCGTTTCGCATCTGTGAACAACGTGCAATCCTCCAGGCAAATGAGTTGTTCACAACGTCTTCATCCACCCACACAAGCAACCTCGTGAGGGTGGATGGAGATGCCGCTTCGGAGATGATTTGATCTTAAAATAAAATAACTAGTAATGAGATTTTGGCTTCTATACGAGAGGGCAATTAAAGTCATGTGAGGTCTTAATTTTATTTGGCGGTCAAAAATTACCTTAAGTTTTTTTGTAGAGTGAGACTTTAGGAATGGGTTAACCATTAGAACATACTGAACAGTATATGGCACTGTCTTACGAACGACAGACATAGAGTTAGATAACTGCATGCGGTTTTCCTCTTTTCCTATATATATATATATATATATATATATATATATATATATATATATATATATATATATATATATACATATATATATATATATATATATATAGATAGGCAAATTGTTTAAAACATCGGTATAGAGCTATTTATCTGTGTACCTTGTTGGCAAAATGATAAATAGGCGCAATCCCCATGCAGACAGATGTCTGCTACGATAAATGCAACGAATGTCGAACAACCTGCATATTTATCCACAGCGACGAAAATAAAATGGAGATGCACAAGGCGCAGAAGAAAAAACGTCGTATCGAGAAAACCGACTCAGAACGAAGGACTCTCTGCTCCGACAAACAAACGGATTCGACTGCCGTCGAGTCGATGTTAAGTCGGAATGGCCGTGCTGTTCGGATCCACAAACACCAAAATATAAAGCGAGAGAGAGAGAGAGAGAGGGAAAAGAAGAGATTGAAGCAAGCAAGTGTGGATCAGAGGGAGAGCTCAACAAGCTTTCGCTAGTCAGGTGGGACTCGACCAGTCGCACACAGCTGCGCCAAGACGCTGCGTATGGAGAAATTGGAAAAAAGCCAAAAATAATCACGGCTGAATTGCACGCACGGCGAGCTTGCCGAAACGGTTAGCATGTCTGCCGCTGCTGCTGCTACTGCTTCTACTACCACCACCACCAGTACGAATATTTCCTTTTTTCTCTCTCTGTAGTCGGCGGGGAGGCGGTACACTATGTCGATGAAGGGAACATAGTCGGAAACCGTCTTTCCCCACTTGTCATCTTCATAGTTGGGCACCGCCACAGGAGTGTCAAAGCCAGACCCGGGAGCTGCTCCAATCGCCAGCAACAACACTAGCAATAATAGTAGTAGCAACAACAACAACAATAAAAACAACAACAACAACAACAATAAAAAGAGCCACAACAACAACAACAGCCAAGTGTCCTGCCTCCTGCAATTCCGCCCACCCTCGGATAGCTCTCTTAGACCGCTACTTAGCTAGTCGCAGCTTCCAAAAGGTAGAAAGTGAACAGTCCGAACCTTCCAACAAAAAAAAGCTTCTACAGAAGATTTAATTCGCTCTTGAGTTGCCCGCTAAGCCCGGGTGATGCTGGTGGCTTAGGCTACTGGCGCCTATCTCGGGCTGGTCAGTTTGTGACAAAGGCTACAATACGTGATGTTTGAGACACTCTGAGGAGCTTCTTATTGGCTTTCTTCTTCCAGCCCGAAGGCGTTGAGCGCAGCGCACAACCTTGACCGTGGACGCCCCGCATCGTAATCATCATCAGTATGCATTCATTTCAACTTTCTACAGCAGAAATATTACGTATATCAATATAAATGTGTGTAACACATTTGGGGGTATCGTAGAAGAGAGAATCGTCTACCCACATGAATACGTGTCGATGCGTATGGTCAGCATGTCGTGTGTGCGCGTATGCACGATGCAAATGCATATATATATCGTATTTATAATATAACAAGATGTTAAATATGACTGCAAGGCGTTTACTATTAACAGTGGTCTATGAGATATATACATAGTGTTATGGTATGGGACATCGTGCTCCAAAATACACAAAACGGTTGCCTCAAGTCAGAGCGTGTCAAAAAAAAATTATATATATATATATATATATATATATTTATATATAAAGTGGCATTACTAGTTAAAACTGTTCGTACTCCTCTAGTGTAGTGTACTGCAAAAAGGGTTTCGAATTTGTAGAAACTTCGCGATCAGTCGAGTAAGCAAATTTGCAGGCGAGGTACGATTGGCATATTTGCCATTTACTTTACCAATTTTTTCAATCATTACATTATTGGACGAGAAAACTCCAATGCTATCTATTGCTTTCTCAAACTTCAACGTTTAGAGCTCAAATCTTTCATCGAACATCTCTTCTCTCTACCAACAGTCCAGCAACTGGCTAGGCGCAAATTAGCCCGCTCTGCAGACTACGACGAAAAGTGTACCAAAAGAGTGCCGTAACACACGCAATTCTGCCTACCCCTGGGAATCTTACTGGTGCGTCGTGCAGTACCTTTCTGCAGTTTCTGTCCTCGTGTTTTCAGATATAAATATCTCTCCCTCTCTTAGTCTCCACAAAATTATCTTAATGAAAATAACTTCTTAATTCTGAAGCCCCTAAGATTTTCTCTGGATATTTTTCTGCGGACATCTAAGTAATTCTACGTAAAATGCATTCAAAACAAGCCCAGCAGCTCTGATACATTTGATCTATAAATTAATACTTAGACTAATTAGCAAAGAGCCGGCGCTGCTGAAAAATTCTACTTACACTTTTTGGTATTTCGTAGATCGTTAATACGTACAGGATAAGAAAAGCATGTCATAATTGTGCCTAGACGAAATTTCAAAGACAGCAAGTACGAACAATATTTTTTTATAAATAGTAGATTCTTGTTTTAGCGTAAAGTATTATAACAGCAATTAAAGTAGATCACATTTGAACTTTTCGTTTAATACAATATCATACTGCTATAGCTCAGTGTATTAGGTATGAATCTGGTCAGGTTAAATTATTCTCTTCATATAATGAGTGCTTATGATATAGTAATACATGTATGAGAAAATATATACAAACTCAAATAGGGAAATCGCCACCGAGCCCAGCCTGCCCATATCCAAAACCCACTAGAGAATGCGGTAATATTTACAGCTTATTACAGACACGTTCGCAGGGACCCAATAAGCATTTTCCGACCGTTAATATTTAATTACATTGAATGAATGATTTGATATATTGATTTACAGATTATTAGCATTTTCAGTTTTTTTTTGTTCGTCTTCCAAACAGTACAAAGAAACATTTTTCAATTCAAACAACACGAATTCTAAATAGCGCTGGTCCTGGGAAATCACTAACTTGCAGACCACTTTCCAGGAGATACGAGTACAAAAATCGCAAAGCCTGCCGATTCTTCGCCTGTCATGGAGGGCTTAGCTTGAGGCACTTGACATTTATCCTTCGGAGTGTCATCGGTCAACATTTTCCTTAAGGCGAGTCTTTATTTGAGTAGCCGGAAACGTGTATTGCTGAGGCATAGAGCCTTCGGTTTTGCCTTAGATGAGTGGCGCCCGGGTCTTACTTATAGTTCAGACAACTGTATGCATCGTTGCGTTTGCTTTTAACTGCAACAAACTAACAATCGCTGCAAACAAAGCAGCAACCGCAAGAGCTTTTGCCGCATCACCAACGCTGTACTCTGGGCGCATATGTGCGCGCATGTAGAATAGTATCACGTTATTTAAAGGTACTTACGCTTATATATATATATATATTTTTTTTTTCTTTTTTTCTTTTGTAGCTACGGTCGCTTAGGCGGCTAACGCACCGTTCTAAACGGGGCGTTGCTACAGCAACCATGATTAGAAAAACAATCGAAAGTTCGAGCCTCGGCTTTGTATGGCTGGTTGTATTTGTTGGACGTGGTTGTCATTGCCCTGCTGCTACATACCTCTGCTGGAGGAAGCCTATATAAATCTAGTAACGAAAACGGCGATGACGATAGATGCATTTAGACGATATTGTGCCACAGATAATATAGCCCATTACGAGCGTCTAATATGTGGGTGTCAGAGCGAACAAAATTATATATATATATATATACATACAAAATATACGCTTATATACCTATATACACGTACGACTGAAACTCGTCTCTTCTGCAAGATCCATCACGGTGGGAGACCCTAGCTCGGTCTTCTCAAACACGATACGGCTATGCAAATATGACGTTGATTTGGCCCTAACTGCCGGTGAAGCCGCCGGCTATAGTTTCCACTTTGTCCCCTTGACAGCGTACATCTGATAGTTCAATAAAAACATCACGTTAGGCTTATCTATTAGATGACAAAGCTAAAAGTAAATCCATCCTATTCTAAGTTCAAACCGTGTGCAAACGTTGTCAGCGCAATTTTTGACGTATATACTATACGTGGGCATATGCACGTTTACCATGTAGATGCAATGCTATACGCGAATGATGTTTGCACGCGTGTATACATATATACGTACACAGAAGACGCGGCGTGCCGCGACGTGTGTGAGACTGGTGTCTTAGAGAGGAAGAGAGAGAGAAAGGGGCAGGAATAGATGGGACAGGATAGGGCGAACAACTCGTTGGCACTCGCCGATTTAGTGGTAACCACCGGCTGTTTCCGGCCAGTTACTCAGTTACCAGGCAATTGATGATCTATCTGATTGCGGCTCATTATCGACAGCACCGGTAATAGTGTTCACCCAGTGTTAGGCGCGCCATCGATCAGTCGAAGTCGGTCACGCAGTGGCGGAACTAGCGCCCAGTAGCGGGGTAGCCGGCCACCGCCCTGTTGACCAGAGCCCCAGCCAGAGGGCCCCGTAGCTCTGTTGTAGGGCAACAGAAGTCGTGGCAGAAGCCCGTCGCACCCCTCGTGGTAGCGTAGTAGCAGTAGTCAATTAGATCACTCACTTCTCTCACTCATAGGACATTGTGGGCCACGTGCGTCGGCCGCCATCGGTTGATGACCACCCCAGTGTTGTCATCAGTGTCGTCGTCGTTGTCGTCGTTTACGTTGACGGTCGTAGAGCACGCAGCGTTAGTGTCGCGTGTTTATCGTCGCTCGTTCTCCTGCCTATCATCGGCTGCAAGTTACCGATCGGCTACAGGCTACAACGTAGGCAACGCACGAACGCACCGACGTTAGCCGAACTCATCATTGGGCACGAGGAACAAGGAAATCCCCACTGAAGTCCACGACTTGGTTCTTGTGCCGCTTTCCCTATGCCGCCTGCGTCCTCCCATTCACACTTCCTTTGTTCTCTACCCTGCCAGCCTTCTTCTTCTTCATCATCCTCCTCTTCTTCTTATTCGTCCTGTTCTTATTTCCCTTTATATATATCCCTTTACCGACGCCGACAATTCAATCGGCAGAGCCTACAGGTCTACAGCAGCAGCTCTAAATGCAGGCATACGCGGCTGCCGCTTCTAGCTTTTCGGTACGGGTTCGTCATCGCGTTTCCGGTTAGTTACTAGTTAGTTAGCCGGGGCTAGCTGGTTAAGTAGGCAGGCAGTCGGCGGCAGCTTTGCAACTATTACCAATGCCGCCAGTGGCGACCATAGATAGCCGAATTACGCTTGCCTGAGGACGGTACCTCGCTCTCCTTAAACACACTGACCCGCTTGCCGATCGCCCAAAACTGGTTAACCTCGAAGTTAATGCGCTGGCTGTTGTTTGTCGGGGTGCCAGCACAGTATAACTAGCGACAATACAGTAGACGAATCTCTGCTAAACATTTGTACTCTGCTAGGACTGTAGGCGGATGCGGTATGACAACCAACGCGCTAAGTAGAGGAAGTACCGGCTCAGTAATCTGCTATTCTGACAAACGTGACGAACGGTGGTCACGTGACAGTGCGACAAAGGCCTATTTAAAGAAGTCTATAATGCCTTTAAAAAAAGAAATTACGAGGCGACAGAAATTACAGGCCAGCCCTATTCCCCTTAGGGAATTTTTATTAGGGGGGCATTACAGGGGATTTTTTTAGATTAGTGATTAGTTAGTGACGAGTACCAGTCCATGCTAACCATAAGAGGAGGACACGGAAGAGACTTGAGCACGAATGAGTTTGTTGAAGACATTAAATCGCTAGACTCACATAAAGCTTTGCACGTTTTTTAATAATCTATTTTCTACGTCTTTGCATCCGCGAGACGAGGGAGGTAGAGATAAAGACTTAACTATTCATACTAATTATGTTTGATAGCTAAAAACCAAATTCTAACATTTTAGCAGGCCTGATATGATCAGCTATAAAAAGACAAATCAAGAGCTCATGCTATGAGCACATGGTCGCCATTCACACCGGTATTCTCTTTAAAAACCCGTTCTGCTCTGAGAACACGTTTCAACTTTACGTAAAGCAAATCCAGAAATGCAAAAATAAAGTATCCCTATTACTTAAGCCCCTTAGCGGTAAGACGTAGCCAGAATTCATATTTCCACTTAGCGTGCAAAGTGCACCTATCGATGTCCATTCCGTCGTTTGCTTTTTATTTAAACGATCTCCCATAGCGCCCGCAGAAATGTATAATACACGCCCGTTGAACTTGTCTGAATAAGATGTGTAGATGACTAGTGTCGTGTCATCAGAATGTACGTATATTATAAGTCTCGGCTACCTTCCCTGTACTACAGAAAAGCGACTTAGTTATATTAATTGATGAGTGAAGGTTTCCTAAATTGTCCGCCTTATCTAGCGACAGCGACTCACAAGAAAGAGATAGCGCAGTATACGAAGAAAGAATTGGCAACAGCAACAAAGAATACGAAACCGTAGTTCCACTGATCGGACACGTTTTTCTGCCCCCCAACAAAAACGGACAGTAAATAGTGATTGGGCAATATCGCCCAAAGGCCCTAAATTGGTGGCGCCATATGATTCTGCGCCGGTCCACCCCACCAGACAGTCGGCGTCGAAGCAGCACGATCGGTCCATTTTCGTAGAGTTCTCACGGGGTATTTCGCAATTACGGCAAAGTGCTGTTGCTGGCCGCACGATGGCCCTTGCTGAAGGGTGTTCGCTCGCTCGCTCGCTTCGGAAGCGGCGTCCATGTAGAGCGTTGCAGCGCCTTAAAAGCGTTGTGTCGGGGGTTGTAAAACAGCAGCAGCAACAACTAGATCGACAATAATGTCGGCAACCGGTGCGACGTGAAGCGCTTGGACGGACCTCTACTGTATCGACGCGACGAGGGATATCAAAAGCGATACGGAAAAAAAGAGAGTCGCTTGGTCAGCGCGGGTCGGCGTACTGCGACAGGAGTGACACCACACCGTCTCCAATTTCGAGCAACAGCGACAAAAAATGAATGGTAGCGATACGTTGCACGACTGAAAAGGAAGCTGGCAAGCGCCATTGTCTCTAGGGAGCGCCGCAGGAACCTGCAGGATTTCAGACGGAAGCGCCGTAGCATTTCCTCACCGCGATCGAAGAAGAAAACTAATTGGTCCTTAGGAGCGGTACGCTTCCTCTCGCTCAGGATGGGGGCGCGCCGCGCCCGACGAGATATCTGAGCGTCTGCAGGCTGCCGCCTTAGACATCACTTGTTTCGGCAAAAACAAAGATCGTTCTATAGCTGTTCTTCTGGAGATTTTAAGACCAGCCGCTAGACTGGTCAAGCCAATGGTTGGTTGACAATTCGTAACGATTGCCTCCTGGTCGCGCATTTTCCCTTCACATTGAGTACGCTCTTGTATACGGATAATCCTTGTGTTGGCAGCACCAGCAGTAGCGCGGCCTCGCTTTGCAACCAATGTCCGCAAGTCATTGTGTTAATCCGAAGTGTTTTTACTACCTCAATATGAAGGACAGTTTCGAAAAAGAACGCAGAGGCTAAGTCTCATAGGCGTTCCAGGCTTCATTGCAGCTGCTTGGAGGTATTATCGCGATATTTGCCTCACTACCGTCATCTTCTTACGACTTAGGCTCATAGCCTAAAATCCAGAAGTAATTTGTTAATGGTGTCCTAATATTTTGAGTATAAGAGTTTTCTAACAATAAAATACTAGATAACTTATCAACGTAATAACACCAATTTATATTGCGTTTGTATAAATAGCGGTACATCGCACAAAACTATATATTCATAAGCTGTCCATAACAGTTATTTTTTTATTTGCGTCATTCTAAATAGTCAGTCTGATCATACTAAGGCCCCTGCGTCCTCCGAATTTGAAATTTTAGATAGCCACAAAAAGCAGTCGATTGTAAGAAAATTTCTTTATTCAATAACTTGTTACGTTTGTTTAGAATTCCAAACAGTGTAACATATTTGTAATACATTATTTGCAATATATCATTGACGAAACAGAAAGGCTAGTACAAGTTCATTATGATGTAGTATGATGTATGTAATATGACATACAGTTAAAGACTAAGAAAGACACCGTACATAGCAACCACAAAAAGCTGCCACGACTAGTGGCAGAACGCTCTCCGAAGTGCTGCTCTCCACAGGGAGTGGATAGCAGAGTGGTAGCGCCCCGACTATTGGTCTAAGTAACACTGATTCGAGTTCCATTTCCAGCTTTTTGACTGGCTTATTCTAATGATTTACTTATTCGAATTTAATTTATGATTTAATTTACTTTTGTTTAATATTTTGTTTATATATATATATATATATATATACATATATATACTCGTATATAATATATATATATATATATATATATATATATATCTATATATATATACATATATATAATTATTTATTTACGTGTTATTTTATTTTACTGATTTATTTCAAGTTATCGAGCAGCCACGACTATTTTTTCCCGGAAAAGAACCGGGCAAGAGCAACTCCGAATCGGTCTATGACGAAAATACGAAGGAACACAACAAAATAACTAGTGACAGATGCAAAAGAGCTTGTCAACCACACGGCCAACAGAAAATAACGTGGCCACTATGGTAAAGAGCCTGACGGGGAACACTAAACGTCAACGAGACCGCAGACTTTGAATGCCAATACACGCCTTCTGTAAGCCCTGGAGCGACAGGCTAAAACATTACCGCATGATTGAAAACTGCCAATCAGACCTCACCATCAGAGGTATCTAAAACGCAAATAACTTGCCACACATGACGCCAGTTTAAATTGTATATAAACTTTAATAGTGTATATTAACTGAACTGCAACCGCAGTAGAAGTGCGGTTACATGCTTCAAGAAGTAAGCAGCACGTCGAGTGCCGACTTTTTTTAACAAAAGGTTTCTAGAATGCGTGATGCACATGCATCACTAGCAGCCTGCGTGGCTAGTGTGGGACGTATATACCCATTAAAGTCGGCTTCTTTTCCACCCCCCAGACTCGGTATTACATTGGTATTATTTCAAAATTGTGGGAGAGGTGTCTCTGCCGTTTTTCTCAATTCTATCCTCGTCTATCATCCCGCATGTTTGCCTCCGGTTGGATAGAGGGAATGTGCCATTTTGTAAACCGTCTTGTGAGAATGCGTCAAGACCATAAGGGCACTGTTCTTTACCCACATCCCTCGGCTTCTCGTCTCAACCACTTTTCTGAGAGACCCGCTTAAGCCTCTCCCGCTTGGCCTTTTCCTTGGCTGTCTTAAGAGTCAAAGCGGCGTTGAACAAAATCATCGCTTACCTACATGCCTCTGCCGAAGGCATCATATGGGTGACTACCTCCCTGATAAGCCGGTCTGATCACTGCAGGTGATCCTGCGTTCCTCGCTTCCCTGAGAGCATCACACCGCAGAACAGTATGGTCGTTGTTGCCCACCTCCTCAATGTCAAACAGTACGCAGGTATCGCTGATTGCCGTTTTATTTTTTGACATGTGAGGTTAAAACTGGCCGTGTCCGGTCAGAACCTGAGTCGTACAGTAGAAAGGTTCCCCGTATCAGCGGTCGTACCACTCCCTAAGGTCCAGCATCGGACCTTTGGTCCATCGCCCTGTGATCACGCCTGGTCTTACCTGCGTCCTTTTCTCATGCCACGCCGATATTGTGGCACTCCTAAACCTGGTGAGATCCAGATCTTCATCTAAGCACATTTTACTTCTTTTAGCCACTAGGAATTCCCATGACATTATCTTGGCTAGGTCCAAGACATTTCAGTCGAAACCTTCCAGTAAACCCAACTTAACCTGATTGTCTAATTTGCTAGGTCGGCCTTAGTGCACTCCTATGTTTCGCTGTTTGCAATGCCATAGCTCGCCAAACTGGGACAGCGTATAGCGCAGTTGATTCGGCCACCGAAGTTAGGAGCCATTCTTTCTTGTCGGCCACGTTACCGACCCTAGGTATGATTTGCGCCAAATTCACGGAGATTTATTGGGCCTACACGGCAACTAACTTCACGTGTGTCGATCCGGTCAGTCCCGTATATAGCGTATTACAGCGTCTTAGCTGTAAGCTTTGGTATATTTTTATGGATATTCATCCCGACAGAGGCCACAGGACCCAATTGTTCAGCAGGTGCCCTTCGAGAGTTCCAGGACAGTCCGGGACCATCATCGCCATAACCTTTTTTGAGTGGGGAGAAGTAGTCACATTGTCAGCGACTGACCTTGGGCAGGGTGCCTTGCTGCAGGATCACGATAATTATCTACCAACACGTTGACACCCTTTTGGACGACTGCTGCCAAAGGTTGCAACGGCCTTTGTGTCCACCACGGGCGCGCACTCCTTTGGAGGTAATATTATATAGGTTGTTTCTGAATGCCTGTGAATCCTTGCTGATTTCTTTAAAAGTTCCATATGATTTAGCCGCTGAATACCTGGCTCAAATATCGTTTGATGGTTCCTTTGCATAAGCAACAGTAAGCGGCCGGACTGCAATTCTTTCGAATGTGGTTCGTGGAGCCGCAGCATCGACATCGCGATTTAGTTATTAATTATTTCAATTGACTGTAGCAGCGGCAACAATAGAGATGCTGCCGGTAAGAAAACACCCACGACGTGTGACATACAACCCAATAGTACTTCGGCCCGAAAACGTGCTTCTAAAATTAATATTTAAATGACAAACAAATCCGATCGAACAAAGCTAAATCGTAGCCATAACTATGCTCGTCCTGGCGTTTTGAGATCGAACGCAAATTGCTACGGGACTGCAAGCAGCTTAAGAACACTGGCAATAATAGATTCACTTAACGATGGGTGCACACTGCTAATCATGCCCTGCACTATTGATCTGGAGCCACTTATTCGGGAAATAGCATGAACGCCAACTAACGACAGCAGACTCCGTAAAGCTGGCAATAACCAGATTTCCTCCTCCGTTGAAACCGGGTTTTTCACCGGACTGCTAATATGGTTTGCAATGTCGCAGCATATGACATTGAAGTTTGTTTCCTACTGATTATTTTTGGCTAACAATGTTACAGCATCAGTTCTCTTCTTGGCTTAACCGTGATAATTGTTTCCTTAGGTGCCACGGGTTTTTACTCATAGCTTCCGTGTGTTGTTCTCTTTCTCTCTCTTTCTCTCTCTCTCTCTCTCTCTCTCTATATATATATATATATATATATATATACACACAAATAAATGGTGGATATATATATATATATATATACAAGAATAAATGCAGGTGGATGCGTATAATGTATTATTTATTAGATAATGAGATTATAATTGAATCGGCATAATACGATATGTCTGCTAGAACTGTAACGAAGTAATATCTCGTTGTGCCGGAATTAGTGTGAATAGGGGTAGAAGTAATGTGTGCTAATATACTTAAGAATATCAGCATATTCAGCGTTAATGTAACAATATGCCTGCAAAAGCATTGGTAGGAAAACCGTATCTGTTAGTAAGTATAGTCATTCGTCGCTGCTTTCTGATTCAATTGAAGAAAATAGCACTAATACAGAGTACGAAACATAAAAAAAATACGGGGTTTTAAATAATAAATTGAGTTTGAATTCAATTGGAATGAGTTTGAACTAAATCATTTCTAGTTAAACCTGAGTGTATTCGTACTCTTTGTTTAGTTTTCAAAAGTGTATGCAACGCTTGCCCGTGAACTTAAATCTAAATAGAAAAGAGATTCAGTTTTTAGATAGCTAAAATGTATCTTAATGAAAACAAAGCTACTGACATGAATCAACGAGTGATTACTATAGTCCTATAAAGGTTGGTCGAATTTAAACACGTTAGATTATGCACGTGAAATGATACTTTGTCATCTATATCCATTCCATGCCCAAAGAAGCGCTCGTAATAATAAAACTAAACACAGATCTAATGAGGAACAAGCAAAACCTCGTAACAAGATAAAGGCGATACTTTGTTCGGGCCTTGTTCGGGACTACGTTTTGCAACGGCAGGTCTGCTGCTGATCTGGAGGTACTAGCTATTAAACTGCTATTGTTAACATGGCTAGAGTCAAACCCGTCGTTTAAATGACCAGTCAACCGTGCGCATGACGGAGTCATAACGAATGAGTCTCATCTAACGCCGCAGGTGCTATGCTAAGGTAATTTCAATTCCAGGCCGTATCACCATCGTGTGAACAGACTTTCGACTCTCATGCTAGTCTTCAAATCAAAGAAGGATCACCGTAGTGTCAGTCTGGCTGAGAGGAAATCAGCCACAAGTAACGTTCTTTCTGTGTTTTCATTTGGGAGATCTCAGAAACACTAACGCACATGCGTCGCGAGCAGCTAGCGTGACTAGTGTGGGACTTACAAACCCGCTAAAACCGTGTTCCTCCCCCCAAGCTCGGTATTGCTTTGGCATTACTTCGAACACGTTCCCTCTGCCCCGGGGCCCGTCACCGAAAGTAAACTGAAGTTTTTATCATTTTTGCCATGTAACCTTTCCCATGACAGCTTCTAAACGAGATAAGCATTTTCACATAAAATATTAAACGCAGCGAGATCCAAATAACCTAGAGGTTTTCGGCGTTTCTGGGGATCTAAGCAAAACTTCACAAGTGTTATCAGCGAAGGAAGATGCTTTTCTAAGGATTAGTCTACGACCGATAAGCACGCATAGTGCATGCATAGACATAACTACACCCTACAAATTCCCGCGTCTCCATTATACCCAGAAGAACTAGAAGTCTGCGACAAAGCTAGCAACGATGCACTAAACAATGTTTTAAACACAGATATTTATAAGGGAATACCCGAATAAACGCAGGGCTTCCTATTTACCTGAATAGAGACATTTTTGTGAAGAGGCCGTGGCCTACACCTACTGAAGTGTTCTAAGCAGGCTCTACAGACACGCAGAACTCAACAGCGTTATTCAAAGAGCTCTCAGATGGTCAGGTATCCCATCCACACTCAAACCGACAAGCTTGGCAGCTACCAATGAGGCAACTCCTGATGGAGCAACTATCCCATTATGGGCATATGGGAAATGCTTAGCGTTAAAAACACGGCTGTTTTACAGATCACGTAAGCCAGGGTCGGTAGCAGAGCATACAAAAATCTCAAGGATTTAGCTTAACTCATTCAAGAGCTTATTGGAGATTAAACTTGTCGGAGAGAGGAAGAGTTTTTGAGATGCATGCTGTCGATGGCTCTCTGTATGGGGAACGCGGATTCTATTGTGGGTGCCGTGGGCTAAGCTAGTAGAACAATAAATGTCAAATAGACGTTCACACCTCTCAATTATGCTAATCAAACCATGTAAGTGTTAAGTTTCAAACAGACGTTCACACTTCATAATTGTACTAATTGTTAAATACTAAATTATGTTTGATGTTTATTTACCATTATTGGTAAATTATAATACACAAACAATAAATGTTTCAATAGAAGCGTGATTAATAATGCTGAAATAGGAACAAAGCAGTGATGAAGCAGGGTATTAACAGCAGATTTACTCAATTAGCAAGTGAATAATAGAATATGATGGAAGTCGACCATAGCGTTCAAGTGTGTGCGTCCATAAGGAAGAATATCTGACTGAGTTAGTAAGTTGAATAGAATGAAGCGTTGTATCACCACATTGCTGCCCTCTCGACGACCAATTTTGGTCGCACGAAATCAAATGTGAAAATATGTGTGATTTGAAAGATGTGATGAACATATCTAATGCAAATTGCTGAATAATTGCTAAATAATCGTCTGCTTGTTGGTTGTCTCTCGTCCGTCACCGCCAAACTTACACAGTGCGAGACTGTGTAAGTTTGGCGGTGCGTAGCGCAGAAAGCTGTTACACATGAATTATATTCTTACTATATAATAACAACCGCCGCACGGCCCAGCCTCTAGCTAAACTGAAGATCACAGACTAGAGCATGCTTCCACTAAAATCTCGATTCGACCCTCAAGATGTAACCCTGAATGTCCTTCCTGGACCCGCTGCGCACGGAGATGCACGGTGCAAAAGCATTGTGCCGCCCGACTGGCATTGACACACAGGTGCTTCGTCAGTGGCACATGCTGTGCCTTTCGGCCCACGCTACTAGCGGTCCTGAGAGCGTGTGTATAAAATAAAACCACCTTTTGTAACAATAATTTCAAGACTAGCAATCACGATCTACGTAATCGTAAAGGTTGGATTGGACAGAAAACGTTTAGCTTTCAAGTAGAGTGTGAATCGTAGCAAGGGCATGAGAGCGGCCAGCAAAATCGCCGTTTCTTTTTCGCCTTTATACAAAATGTAATGACACACGTAACAGATGATTTGGAAAAACAAAGCAAGTGCTTTGTATGTAGATCGGCATATATTAAATAGCTGCGGCAACACACACACACAATGCTTGCCTAAATGCTTGCTGTCGTCTCTACGGCGCTACATGCAGATAGTGATCACGCCGTGCATGCATTTTAATGGCTATTGGTGTACCATCGTTTCCTCGACAGTACGCGCCACACAGAGTGAAACCGAGCAAGATGGCTTAGTGGCAAAGCCTTTGCCTTGCATTCGGAAAGCCTGGGTTCGAGACCGGCCACTCTTAAATTGGTTTGCATAGTTTCCAATTTAGACAAGGTAAATGCCGGAGTGGATTAAAATCAGCCATGACATAAGAAAACGTACACGGGCATTAGCCTTACAGAAAAACTTTAAAAAAAAACAAAATTGCCCACCACCTTCTGTGCAAGGCAACGCATGACGGTCGCTGCTCAAGCGTCTTCTGGAGTAGTCTGATCAGTGGTCGTACAGGCAGCGTCCACGCCGGCCACAATCACCATCGATGTGCGTACCTTCGCTACAACGTTTCTCTCTCTTTCGGTTCCTCGGCGCAACTCAACATTTCCCGCTTCTTTCTTTTTACAGCAATTACTGCTTTCCGGAAGAAAAAAGAACAACAGTATCATAAAGTGCTACTTGCGAGGTTTGTGCACCTCTTTTCTCAAACAGTGCTCCGCATAATGAGGTCGCCAGTTTCTAGCTGCGCCGCGGCAAGCGTATGCGTACATGCATAAGTACATATCTGTGAAAGTTTGTCTGGGGGGGGGGGGGAGAGGGAATCCAGCGCCGACATTTCAGTTGGCTTACGTAGTCGCCCGGATAATGGGTAAATCGAACCCGGACCCGGTTGGGTGGTGGATGGATGACAGCACATATGTGCCCTGTTCTCGTTACGACCTTCTGCATTCGAGAGAACGACTTCGCACGAGATGCGCTACCGATCCGTACCAGCAAACAAAACATGCATTTTGATCGAAGCTGTTCTCCTAACGAAATTAGAAACCGACACAAACCTATATAGCATAGGTAGGGCGTGGCATAAGTTCTGTAACAAGCCTTGTTGGAGCCAACATATGTTTGCGCACGAGTGGCTCTCCTAGCGTCGCTCATCTATGAGAACCACAACCTAATCCGAATTCGAATGCGCTTAGCGGGAGCAGAGCCGTTACAAGAATGGCAACTCTAAATCGTAAAGGCATGATTTTCGCACAGTCGTGATATATCGGTTGCCAAAACAGCTCGATACAATGGCTGTAGTCGAATGAATGTGTATAGGACATCTCGGAGATTGTTCTCGATCAGGTCGACCGATATCCGTTAGAACATCACTGTAGGATAGCAGTGTCCGTTAAGCAGCGCGGGCATAGACAGCGTCGGTTAGCGGCAATGCCGAAGCAAGCTAAATGCATGGCGCCAATTAGAAGATGCCGCCACCCTACTAGCGAAGACGCGGGAAGTCACTAAATGCGCGGGCAATCTGTGAGTATATAAGGAGGCATGAGAATAAATGAGTTAGTAGTCGTTTGTTCGAGCCAGGCAGAAGACGTGTGTTGTTTGAGCGAGAGAATGGCGAACTCGTAACGGTTGTCGCCCAGCCATGGGGTGGTGGACTCTACAACTGGCGCAGCCAACAGGATCCGGAAGAACGAAAAGGCAGTGCAACAATGCCATAGGTCTGCCACCCCCACCTACGGTTCTGTCATCCACGGACCGGCCAACAACACCGTGGGGAAAATGGCACCAGGCACGGAGCCGGAGGAACACGGCGAGGCGACCACGTCAGGATGGTGACGAAGCTAACGGAGATGATTAAGAAACACAAGAGAGCAGCCGTTGCCGACGACGAATTCGGCAGCCGTTGCCGGTGAAAACAACGGTGAGTATCTAGCGGCACTGCGGTGACTGGTGTTGAGGAGCCACCTTATTCTGGGGCAACAAGGCCACAGGTGAGAGAAAAGCTCCTTCTCGAAGAGGCCTTGCAGGTCGAACTGGACACCCGCGCTACACGAGGAGAGGTGCGTCACGGATGCCAGATGGATCACAGGAGGAAACGAGTAGGTGAACGAGGTTCGGGAAGCGAAGGGCCGCCGGAAAGAAGCGGACCAAGGCCGTCGGCAGGGCGAGAACGCGGAGCGGGTAGATCGTGCGCGAATGGAAAAGCCACGAGTACGGGACAGTCGAACAGGCCCTGACGGCCGCGTTACACGTGGAAAGGTGCGTCACGGAGGGCAGAGTGGACTGCAGCACGACACGAGTTGGTGAACGAGGGCCGGCGGAACGAAGCGGACCTAGGCTGGCGGCAGGGCGAGAACACGGAGCGGAAGGATGCCAGGCGTGCGGATCGATAAGCCACGAGTACGGGGCCGAAATGCGTCCGGCGAAACGAGTAAGATATCAACGGCGAATGCCAGGAAGCGGCGGAGGATGCGAATCACGGGATGGCGACGACGAAGTATCGACTACGTAAGACGTTCTGGCGACTGATGAGGACAAAATTGGATGAAGTCCCAGGCGAGGAAACATCGAACGAAACGACGAGGACGAGCGGGCGCGAGTGACTAAGAACAGAACAAACAGGAGTACGCAGACGGTTCGTACTGTCGTGCCCGGCAACTGGGTCAGTATACGGAGGCCAGCCGCCGCCGGGTGCGCCACATTAAGAACATGAAGACGACAGCGCACCGCTCTGAAAGACGTCCACGGCGGGTTAGACGCGCACCAAGCCATTTACGGGAGTTCGTGAGTAAAGACGAGATAGAATTCAAAACAAGTTTGCGAAGGGGGGGAGCATGTATGATAGCAGTGTCCGTTAAGCAGCGCGGGCATAGACAGCGACGGTTAGCGGCAATGCCGAAGCAAGCTAAATACATGGCGCCAATTAGAAGATGCCGCCACCCTACTAGCGAAGACGCGGGAAATCACTAAATGCGCGGGCAATCTGTGAGTATATAAGGAGGCATGAGAATAAATGAGTTATTAGTCGTTTGTTCGAGCCAGGCAGAAGACGTGTGTTGCTTGAGCGAGAGAATGGCGAACTCGTAACGGTTGCCGCCCGGTCATGGGGGTGGTGGACACTACAATCACCACTTGCCAAGCGCGTAGGGAAATGAGTGAAGCCCGACGATGTCTCAACGTCAGGTGGTGGTCTTTGTGGCATAGGCATGGTTGCCAGGACGATGAGAAGAATTGTACGGCACACAAACATCAACTCAACCAATAACGTGTGACAGCTTCTGATACAGAAAAAAGCGCTGCGTTTGTGCAAAAGCCTGTTAAATCGCTTTCAGTCCGGGCGCCACCTAAAGGTGCTATGATCTAGAATTAAAACATTTTTAAAGAGGTTGTTTTTAATTCTAGACTTTCCTCCGTCCCCTACGGGCTTGGCACTTAACCTGAGGTATATCTTCACTGCACCGAATGCCGGACATGTTAAGATATCTAGGGTTTCCTCAACAGTCCTTGTGGCAGCATAGCCGCTGACTCTCGGCGGTATGGTTTATCATCTATTTTCAATGAGCATCGCTCAAAGCAGAATTCGACCCACAACAGGCAGGTGCTATAATCTGGTGAGTTCAATTTCGGCCTGTATCAAGCCGTAACTCGACAAAATTATAGATAGTGCTTGCTTGCAGCGTGCAAGAAGCGGTTGAGCTTGGCAGAGTGGTGGGCCGATCCATTGGGGGCCCTTCGGCCATTGTTTAGGACGGTAGTATTTTAAATGGCAAACTACACTGATTTTAGTTGCTCGGCCACTACCTGTGACGACCGAAATACATAAACCAAAATCTTCGGAAACGTCCTGCTTCCCTGGACGCAAGGGTCACTCGGCGGAGGCCACTCGATACCCCGCAAGAAGGTGCGCCGGCTCATACCGCAAGATGTGCGCAGAAATGGCTCAACACAGCGTTCCTGAATTCATTAACAAGGCTTGCTGGTCCAGAAGAGGGCAGACTTCAACCCTGCGTCTAACAATGGGCAGAGTGGTCAAACGCTTCAAAAAGTGTTTGATGAAAAAGGCAATCGATTTAAATGAAAACGTGTAGACATAAAGAAGGATCTGCTGCAACTCTGCTGCAAACCTCTTCACGTTTATAAAAAGTAGGTATAGACTACGTAGCCTTCCTCTTTGTTGTTAGCCGTTTCCGTAATCTCACACATAGTCCGTTTTTTTTACGGATGGAGATCACCGGCGTTCCAAATATGGTCTACTATTGGCACTACTGCGGCGCCCTGCCCTTTAAACTCTTTGAAGTCTAGTGAAGTAACGACTTGCTTCCTCAAATGCAATAAAGCCGCATGCAGAATTCAGCTCCGCCCATACCTTCGTCGCAGCATTCTTTCCAATTGCAGTCCTCGAATTACGCCACGTAATTTGCTTGGCGGATGGCCAAATGGACGCATGCCAATTCAAATAGCATTCGATTATATGGCGATTAGCTACGTTTATTTTTCTTTTGGAAGTACGTATATTATTAACAGTGCATGTGTGACCATAATGATTGCACCACACACTTTTTATATGACATTAAAAATGATTTTATATTGTGTTATGTGTCGAGCAAACTCATATAAATCAAAACATCCGTTTTGATGCAATATATATATATATATATATATATACGAGCCCGCCTATGTTACACTAAACAATTTAAGCGTTCCTGTCATCAAGTCTTTCCTGTCAATAACTAATTTGTGTTCTAATATTACTCCCCAGCGCGCATCCATGGAGAGCCACGAAAAGTATACTAACGCTTGAGCGGGAGTGCTACAAAGTCATTGTGCTAAAGCGTGCCCAATATTATCGAATATTTGCAGGAACAGACCCCCAGGCGGTGCGGCAGACAGATATTGCACGTTCAGAGCAAGCTGCCTAGAAGGTGCATTAAATTGGATCTCTTTGCACTCTACCACGAGTAGAGAAAAACATACGTTGTATGTTCCTCTCTACTTGTGGTGGAGTGTAAAGTGCATATATTCGCAACATGGTACTCGTTCTGCGAAATAGCCAAAGAGATGGACATTAGCTGTAATGCAGTACATCAAAAATTGCATCGGCATTATGCATGAAAAAATTGAAGCAAAGTGGCTACCGAACGAGCAAACAATTATGCAAAACTCCAAGGTGCTAATACAAATAAGTTATATAAAGAAATCATATATAAATTGTAAACGTTATTCAATAAAAAAGCAAAACTTCTACACACAACACGTCTATCAATAGCGAAGAGCAATTAGGAGCTTTTAAAACGAAATCCGCAGGATTTTTGGGCCGGTTACTAACTGCCGACGAGACCTGGATCCATTACTTCACTCAAGCACGGGAAGATGCCGCCAGCGGTGAAAGACCTCCCATTATCATAAAAACGCACATCTCGACCGAAAAGGGTTTGGCGACCATTTCATGTGATGCAAAGAAGTTTTATACTATTTGCCTACTTGGACAGAAAGATCGACAACTCTTGGACCAGCCGATGGAAGGCCTCATAGCACTACGGCCCGCGATACAGAGGAGGACTGTGATGTTTTACCACAATAATGTGCCTGCCCACACGTCTTTGCTTGCCATAACCAAATTACGCAAACTAAAGTCTCAAATTATCACGCATTTCTCATCTTCTATCTAATCTAGCCCTTTGCGACTATTATCTACTTGAAAACCTCACGAAGTACCCCTCCGGAGAAAGATTTCAGAGCGACAATGATGTGAGATGTACCGTAGATGAGCATTTTAGGTCTAAAGATCCGAAATATTTTGCTCGTCGTATAAAGGTTATTAAGCACCCATGTTTGTATGCTTCTTGTAAACTTTCGCACGCCGAATTTGACCCCGCACCGAGTGACAAGATTGCCGTCAAGCTGGCTCGGGCTAGTGCGCCGATAAATATTCAAGTCAAACATATCTTTATTTAGTCAAAAGGAAGTTTTCTTCGTCCAGTTAGTGCAATCCTGTAGGAGAACCGAATCTATATTAATGACAGCGTTGCAGATCTGGAACTCTTCTTACAGACAACTGTAGTCCGACAGGGTGACAACCCACTATTAATCTTTGTCTGGCCAATCTTCCCTACGTAGTGGAGGGTCCTAGAGGTATGCTTAAGATCTCAATGTCTGCTAACGAAGTGATACTGTATGGAACGCCAAGATTCCAAGTGCAGCAATCACTGGCTAGGTTAGACCTGTATGTCACGGATCTTCGCCTGAAGATCCGAGGAGAAAGAGACGTGTTTAACACTAAAGTTATGAAATTTTCAAAGGTAGGCGATGTATCAGACAATGCCACTCTTAGCCTTAATAGGATCATTCTCAACGTCGAGAGCTTTAAGAATCGGGATTTTTTTCCAGCGTGACTTTTTGTGACGCACGCGAATTAGGCGTGCTGCGGGCACTTTCTTCACTAATTAAAAAATGGTTCGAAATGTATAGTAAAATTATCTAGGTCCGCATGACCATGAGAGGCAAAGCATACGATATTATCTATATGGCAACGAATTGATACTGTTTTACTGCCGTGGTCCGGTCGAGGACTGTCGAGGCTAATAGAATTACGGCTAGGTGACTGCCCACTAATTCCAGACTGATCGGTTTACGCCCCAGGCCTAGTCAACTAGGGATACACATCGGGATGCCTGCTGTCTTGACTTAATGGGCAACATTAGGTGAGAGTACTACTACATGAAGCAGACCTTTATGTATCATCTTGCACCCACAGCCGCGTATGGAAATTGTTGTATTCTGTTGTCAACCATCTAACCAATAATTAAAGAAGTTCGATAGGGTAAAACTAGGATTTGGAAAGCGTGTGGGCCTACAAATCTCATGTGGGAACCGGCTCGTTTAGCTCCTTGCGGAACTCCTCCTTTAATATAGGACCTAAAACGCGAACATTTAATTTAATATCACAATCGTATGTCCAGCAACCGGCTACCACGAACCTAAACCATCCTGTTGTTGTACCCGTTGTGGGGTCTTTTGCCCTCAGTACTGTGCAGCAGGTTGGCCGAAATGCCTTCCCTCAATAGTTTAGCCTAATGACACTGATCATCTGATTTGCACCTATTGTTCTATCTAACAAAAGTCTAACAAAGGTGATTAAATATAAATATTAAAAACATAATATAAATGTTGTTTCACAATCTCCTCAATTGTATAATATTAACTAATCCAACTTTATTTAGGACTAGTCCGTATTTCGTACCAGTTATGAAATACGAATACTCTCCTACTTTTCGTGTAGCATGGTTTAAAGTTATGACATTTAATTAAGCCGAACCGTAAAATTTGAGCTAGCGCTGATGACCTGGTTTCCTACCCAAGCAGCAGACTTCACCTGTAATGAGCTGCGACTATTCTACAGGCCTCGTTGGTATTATTGGGTATGAACATGAGCTGCGCTGACGTGTTTTCGTAATAATCCGTAAAAGTGCTGTCTATCCGGTGGTTAATCAGCATTCCTAAAGTGAATTTGTGCCGTAACAGATAGCGTGCAGCTTAAAGATTTCCTGGAGAATATCTACATCTCTTGCTACCTGGGAACCTGCGTTCCAACATCCATATCTGGAGATTCAATCATCATCAGCAACGGTATGTATTCCCCATCAGCTTTTCGGGCTAAGCCTGAGCCAAGATTTAATGTCCACGGGACTGCTTTTCGTATTGCTTCATAGGCGAACCCCTACACATACAAATCGGTGCAACGGTGGGCTCGAACCCGCGCATCTATACGTCTCCTCCGGTCGCGAGGCGCAGGCAAATGCGCGACCGACGCCACAGGGCTCGACACTCTCCATCAGCTACCGCCTTCATTACCGCTATCATTATTAGTGTACCTTCATTATCCTTCGCCTCAGTTAGCTGTCACACACGGTCGTCATCTTCATCACCACAGCTATCGTCAACACCCAGTACCACTACACTTTACCATCAGGTATCACCTTCAATGTTATTGTCATTTGTTACATCATCCTGCTTGTAAACAGGCGCGGCGCAACAGCTGGACAAATGCCGACAAAGTTGCTCGAGACGGAGCCACTGAAACAACGCTGCAGCGATCCGCGCGTAGACGCCCAACAGTCATGCACCAATGTGCATGGCTGCACGTAGACTGTGCGGCATGAATGCATTACCGGCAGTGGATGGTGCGGGCCGCATCAAGCCGGAAAACGCTAGTGGCAAAGACGCGCGTATTGCAGGCTGAATCTCATTTGAACCTAGTGAGAGAGTGCTCTTTAAAAAGCATATGACGTACGAAGTATATAGCAAGCACTGTTAGCAACATACCTAACGCAATATCACAATGTTCACGTACAATTTCACATACATGCACCAGAAACGTGTGTATTTACCAATTGTGCCTATCTAAGTTTCAATACAACGACACCCAAACTTCGGCCGCCATTGCTCGAAGAAGCTGACCTCTTGATGCTAGACTTCATGCTTGGCGTTACGATGAGCGATGAAAAATTGATTAATGAAACGCCCAACTAGACGCATTGGAGAAATCGCCTTGGAGCGCGTTTTGGTACCCCCAGTTAGCTTGAGGAACCGACATTGATGTTGGTCTAGAACCAAGGCAACGACTCGGCGATGGTCTTTCCCAAAAGTTCCATACCGATCCAAAATCGGCTGTATGGCTTTGGGTTGTGAACTCTTATTTCGGACGTGATGTCTTCAGTGGCCGAATCGAGGCTACTGTCGGAACTTTCCCATCCACCTTTCAAGGCCGGAGTCTTTTTCGCTTTGCGCACCTTCTTCTTGGGCTGTTTGCCCTTTTGTTTGCGATTCCGTGTCATGTCTGTTGCCCTATGCCGGTGCTTTTTCGCGGCTGCTGACACAGCTGACGACGAAAGAGATTCGCCAACCTCGACGTCGGCGTGTTTCTTTTTCGTTGGGCAACACCGCCACCAAGGCATAGTGACGCCCTAGGGAACTCGGCGACTGATCTGTGTGCCGAATCTCGCAATGGCCTGCGTCGTTGTTATCTGGAGATCACAAGTTAGCTGCGTTAACACTCACGCTTCGTGCGCAATGATGTTCTCAACATTTGAATCACCTGCGTGGTCTGTATCTACGACAGCAGCTCGTTTTAGACGGTTGCACATATTGAGAGCTGAACGGCACGCTGTGACTAGCAAATTTCCGCGCTGTACGCATAGCACGGCCCCCGGGCGACCCCAAACCAACATCTGCTATGTGTAATAGGTTCTATTGAACACCCAATACAAGTTAAGTCGTATCTTCCCGTGTTGCTGGGCCAGTAGCCCCTACGGCTCGGGCCTTTGCTGCAAATTGAAACGCTGCTTTGCGTCAGTGCTTGCATTCACAAATAATCGCGCGATGTCGAAAATAATTGGCGCACGATCTGGATGCCGTCGTACCAAACTAACAACGTCGTTTTATCCCAATCGTAAATTGACAAATGGGGAAATGGGGTCGCAAAGGTCCAAATTAGTCATTGTAAACAGCGTGGCTATGCTGACCCTACCTACAGGTAGAACAGCTTGCATTTAATAATTACAAAATCTCTAGGTCATTCGATACAAGACAGAGTGATTGAAGAATAAAACTTTAACAATCTTTCGGCCGCGCGTTGCCCAGAAGCGACGACGTAGTCCCGAAACACTCGTTGTAAATAAATAAATCAATAATAAAATGCGTCAGTCAATGCTTTCGATGTGTCGTAGTGCAGCTAGTGCCTGTATTCCAGCTGCGCAATTGTGATAAAGGCTTTTTCATCGTGATCGCTGCTCGACCGTGCACCGACAATAGACGGCGGCCGAATCTGTGTTGTGAAAACTTGTTTCAGTTTGAGCTCCACCTAAATACGTAACATCCCACCTAAGCCACTACCGTAGTCTAGCAATCAATTACATTATACAACGAGAATAAACTGACTCAACGAGTGAGAAGAGAGACGGGGAAGCCATATTGTTTTGCCTCACCAGAACACCCGGTGTTGCTAGGCTGCAGCACGACCGACGGGTAGTTCCAATCCAGAACGTGCGTGGCCAAAGCAATTGCTTTGGCCACCCTCACGGCAGTTTCTGAGAACTGATTTAAAAGGGCCTCAGATATATGAAGGTTTCACAAGATAAGGATCTGCCGATGAGAACATTTTTCTTTTTAAATATAGGTGGTTTCGAGAATGTGCGGTACACGTGCGCCATGGCTGATTCAACCATGCGTAGAGTGTCGGTGGAAACGTCAGCTCACCGTAAACTCCTCTTAACGAGGTGATAATCGTGATATATTATTAGCATGATCGGGCTTTCGCTTTCAGGATTCAGTTCACGCGCTGATACTCACCAGTTACTTTTTTTTTGCCAACTTGTATCTCTCTATAACAGGGATTTAGAGTTAGATACCTAGTCAGTTCTCCTGAGAAAACCAATGAGAATAATAATAATTTTAGTATCAGTAAGAGATGAGAAGCCGCCAAGTGCATATGAGGAGACGTTGAAAAGTGGGAATGCTCAACTTGCATTTAGCTCTTACATTGTATTTAATCGAGCCTGAGCATTTAGCCCACGGGCAGCCCCACGGCAAGAGCACACACCTGTTAATTCAACGTAATGTCGGCGATCGCTCTTTGCGTCCAGCTTAGAGTTCATAGTAGCTGTTTTCGCGACACTCTCCATTATTACTATTTTTATGCTCTCTTTTTCTTTCGCATTTTCGCATGAATACAATTATCTTTATTGCGCGTTAAACAAAAAGACTTCACGACGAGCTGACGCCTGCTGGCCAAACTGAAAATGCAATCACTTTGCCAATAGTCATTTCGATGGAGACGCTAGCCGGGTAGAAACTTTAATTAGTAGTTCTTAACAGTTCCCTGCTGCGGCGGCAGCAGCGGCTGAAATGTGAACAAATCGTTCACGAGCACTAGATGGAAGCAACTATGGGATTTGCCCGACTTTGCTGGCTGGTTTCGTGCGACCACTAGTACTGCGGCTACGTTCTTTTTTGCAGAGGAGTGACTGGAAAATGCGATTCACACGCACGGATACCACTGCAGAAGACCTCAACTGTGGGCGGTAGTGCTCGGCTCCAATACACTAAAGGTCCGTCCCCCCAACCATTGGAGCTGCGCGTGTGCAAATACTTCAAACAATTGGGGGGCAAGAGTCTACTCATGACTAGCTTCTTTTGTGGAGGCCTGGTGGCGCACATGGTGCAACGAATCATTGCCACGTACTTGGTTATGAGTAGGCTTTTAAAAAGTGCCCTTTCTTCTTGCCACTGGGGCAGACACTCCTGCATTGACTTGCAGACGCTGGGTAGATCCACCCTAGCGTGTTCGGCGTTATCCTTGCTAGAAGTGTCGTAAAGGCGCGCTGCTTGAGAATCGTGGGTTCTGAGCGCCTTAGAATACACTGCCGTAGTGGACGCACGTCAGGCTAAGAATCTTCCCAGGCCTAGAGCCTTCATAATCCAGGTATCCGTTTCGGCGGGTGGAGTCCTGCGCAGATGATTCGTAGATCCCTTTACGCTCATCCTCAAGCATGGCGGCAACTAGATCCGTCACCGCCGTGTCCGAGGACGCAAAAGCAACCACTACTGGGGATCCCGTACGTGCAACTTCAAGTGCTGGGCAGAGGAAGATGGTGTGGGACACACGCAGGGTTCGAAGCTTTGCCCATCTTGTGCAGGTACTTCTAGAAGCACCTGACGCTTCCGTGTTCTCTGTTACACATTTTTTTAAGATCTAGAATGATCCGGCGGGTCCACGCTCTTGGTGGCATTCGACTCTATTCTTGTAGCCATTCTTCGAGCGTTTGCTTCCTGGCTACCGCCTTCTGGCTATCGCAATGACTGCCATCGTCTCAACCGTGCGGTATGCGCTGGCGGTTCTAATCACCAGTTTTCGCTGCGCTTTTAGAAGCTTTTCCGGTTCTTCTATAGCTTCATCACGCGTGGGCCCCACGTAGGAGCAGCGTAAAGCATAGTCGACTCTGCCACGGAGGCAAGCTGCCTTATTTTGCCCCCGCCGCTCCCCGTATCCTCGGCAGAATCTTGACCAGGCTGTTGGCGATTTTCTCTGCCTTGGCGGTCACCTCGTCAATGTGCTCACTGCCGGTGAGGGCTTTGTCGATGGTCAGGCCCAACTACAACTACTACTGCAAATACTACCACTATACTTTTGGAACAAGTGGGCAGGATCACCAATGAATCCGGTAGACGGTTCTCTAGCTACCGGATCGGCTTATTTTTCTGTTCCCTAGAGGTGTGACTTTTGAATTGGCTGTCTTTGCAGCCGCCTTAAGGACTGACAATTGACGCCTTTGGCGTTGGTTTCGGGACGCCATGATGTATCAATTTGGTTCTTCAGTAGTTCCAAGGTTAACCCCAAGAAGGGTGCGCAACTTTTTATGATCGACATTGCGGTACACGGAGCCGGATCGGAGATAGGGGCTAACCTTACACAGGGAGGCACCGGCGCCAATCGGATGTTAAGGCGAAGACGGTCGGGGCGGACTTCTTCAGTTTGCATTCGTAATTTCAGGCAAGCAGTCCCGCTAGCCGAATGCCCTTCAACGCCACAGTTGTAATAACGGTTGTGTTTAGAAAGGTGCCCCCGTTTTGCGCACCTATGTTGCCTTCTGCCTCAAAAGTGCACTAAAGGCTAGAGTATCTTACCTATATACACCGCTGGCATATCAGTACGACAATCTACTCCGTGATGGCGCACGAGGACCACCTCAGCTGCACGTGGTTTCAGTCTACTGAAGTACGTTCATACTTTACTATGTCCAAACGACATCTGTTGGTGTGCCCACTTCAGCGCCGGTAAGGTCCTCTTGTTTCTTCTTGGTTGCATTTACGGCAGTACTGAACTTGTCATTTAGGGTATTCGCCGCTACGTTCATGTTATTTTAATATTGTATAATTGATACACGTTTTGGTGCTGTTTCGGGCTTCTTTTACAATTGCTTGTATCTGTGGTGTAGCTCGTCGAACTTTTTTTCTTCAACTTTACAATTGTACAAATTTACGCCTTAAGCATTCGTGCCATACGTCTCAAGAACAGTTTACATCACTCTCTCTCTCTTCCTCTCTCCCTGTTCCTGTGGTGTTGTTGCTTCTAAGATTATCGAGGCAAATACAAAAATCTTGCGACGTGTTATTTGTTGTTCTAATTACTTTGTACGTTTAAGATTGAAATTTAAAACTCGCATTCTTAGGACCGTTAACCATTTGGCTCCTAGAAAAACAGACGATTAAATGCTGTGTCTTCCTTCTGGCTTATTTTAGTGCGATGACATTTATTTCGCCTGGCCGGCTGATTTCCAAAGGTTTGGTCTCCATAGAACAACATTTTTAGAGAATGCTCTATATTTTGAAGCTAAATGGCCGCACACAACCCCTCTAGTGGGATCTAATGTGGGCGAGGGCTATCCGAGCTGCTGTTGGTGTCAACGTCGTCTGAAGTTTCGGCTGCTCTGCTGTTAATGTAACCCAAAACGCAACGTTTTTTGACTCAGTTCAAGAAATCAGTTGTTGTGGTGGTGAGGGGGTCAGTGGCGTAAACGCTATAAGTTCCGTAGCACTTCCTAAAAAGTAGCGCAAAACCTAGTTTATACGTAGAAATTTGGGCAAAGCTACTAAACAGCTAGTCCTCTTTAACCCTAAGATTACAGAGGTGCAGTATATTGTGAGTGAAATTAACGATAGTTAGTGACAGACGGTAGTAGCAAACTCTCAGTCGCCACCGTTCGAATTCCAACGAATGTAAACAAACGTAGGCTTAACGAACGAGCCAAAACTTAAAACCTCGAACGTGCTATACAAAGATCAGGAGACAAGCTAATAAAAAGCACCGATACGTAATCACTTCAATTCGATCAGGCCACTAAAGGCCGAGCTCTCGAACTGACCTACTACATTGCTACTGCTACTACTATCAGGACTACGACTTCGGCAATTCGGCAAAGGCCGTCAGGCCCGCAGGCCGTTCGACGCCAGTCCTTCTTCGATGTGCTACCAGAGGAGTTGCTTATGCTGCCATGCTCGGCTCTGTTCTCTGACCGGCAACAACAGCGACAGCAGCTGGCGGAGACTGAAGGGTGGAGACTGTAGAGAAGGTGTTTGACGGCAGCGCTCCGACCTCGGCCCTCTCTTTGTTCTCCCAACGCATTGGCCTGCTCCAACGACCACCATGCTCTTCCTTCTCATCTCGCCTCTGAAAAGTCGACAGTCCGAAAAGAAGGCAAAAGAAGACAAAAGGGAGATAAAACGGGGCTGCGGGAAGCGAGGACGGTAGTGAAAAAGTGGGAGTGGCGCATTGCCAATGACGGTCCCGTGCAGCACGATATCAGCCAGCCAGCCAGCCATCAATCAATCAATCAGTGTTCTGTGTCTGCGTCATCTAGTAGTCGATGTCATCGAGGGGTGGTAGAGAAGATGAACTCGTTGTTACCCTTGACGGCGGCGAAGGAGAGTGCGTACTGCACACAGCGGACCGGCGCGGCGCCACTGCTGGCTACCGCAGAGACGGATTTTCCGAGCAAGAAGAGAGACATTGAAGGACGTATATCTATATATATATATCTATATATATATATATATATATATATATATATATATATATGGAGAGAAAGAGCGCGAGAGGGACAGATAGAGGCGGGACGGGGGTGAAAAAGTGTTAGTAAGAAAGATGGGAGGGCTTAAATGAGCCGCTGAACAGACTGCTTCATTATCTCTTGCATTGTCGTTCCTGCCGGTTGGCAGCTAAACACAGCAGCAGCAGCAGTAGCAAAAGTAGTAGTCGTAGTAGTAGTAGTAGTAGTAGTGGTGGTGATTGTAATCGTAGCAAGGCCAGTCGTGGCGTTCGTTGTCTCGCCGGACTGTGACGGCAAAGTCGTCCATGGCCGCCCGAGCGAGGGAGAAGAGAAAAGAAGGCTGAGGGAGGCATCGTCGAGCGAGAACGTATATGTTGTCGCATATATATATATATATATATATATATATATATATATATATATATCTATGTGCGACAAAAGAGATAGGAATAGCAAGCGTATAGAGGAACATAAGACGAGACGAGACGGTGGAAGGAGCAAGGAGAATAGAGGTTAGGCCTGTATATATTGGTGGCGAAGGTGGCATGGGGGAAAAGCGAAACAGGGAGGCGTGAAGACAACGGCCGCCTGCCAGAAGGCCCGGGGCAACGTCGGCGAATAGAACACCGGCGACGGCGGAGGCGGCGATGGAGGCGGCGCCGGCAAGCGCGAAAGACGTTATAATTAAATATTCGCACGCGAGCCACAAAGGACGCCACCAATTGCGGACGGACCACCGGACTACCGATGCGCCACCAAAAGCATAGCTGTACCGTTGAGGACAGACGACGCTGCTGTGCCCGGCCTTCGGTGTTGTTGTTTTTGTTGTTGTTATTCTGTTGTTGTTGTTGCCGCTTTTAGTACGCGTATGTTGTTGTCGTCCTGCTGCACGTTGCCGTCATCGTTGTGTGTTCGGGCACGACGATATTGTCACTACTATCGGCTGCTACTCAGCGGCCGGCTGTTACTGATGACTAGCGAAGCTTTCGACAACAACAACAATAACAACGGCAACAACAACAATAACAACGGCAACAACAACAACAAAAACAAAAACATTTGCATCATCAATAACCATAACATCACCAACAACATCGACTGCTGCTCAGTGCTCTGCGTCCCATTAGGGACGCAATCAAAAAACGTCTTGCTCTTCTGACTAAGTCACCGGCCACCAACCACCGGACGCATCACCATAATTACCAGTAATAGCAGTAATGGTTAGAAGTCGAGCTCGGTGGCGTGGTGGATTAAGTCTCCGCCTTACAACCGGAGGAGACACATAGGTGCGCGGGTTCGAGCCCCACCGTGACACATTTGTATTTATGGGGGTCCGTCTATGAAGCAATGTAAAAAAACAGTTTCGTGGACGTTAAATCTTGGCTAAGGGTCAGCCCGACAACTTTACTAGCAATGAATTGTGTGATAAAAAACCAAGGTGACCATAAAACATAAAACTTCAATAAACTGCGAATGGTGTTGGGCGCTAACGTACAGAAAACGGAATGCTGTTATCTGTGCACAAATGTGTTTTCTCGTAAAAATGCATGATTTTAAATGCATTTTCTTGTATATTCTACAGTTAGTTACATACTTAGCTGTAGCTGTAATAGTAGCTGTATTTAAACTACTGCTAGGGCGGCTGAAACTAGGAACCTTGTAGACAGCTCGTGCACATGCTGGTTGAGCCATTCAAATTTTGGCTGGCTTCTGATGCTTTCCAGCTTCACAGGAGGGAGCTGGAGACGCCCCGATGTTGTCGTCACTCACACATATTGGGCCAGGAGGTAGTAAAAGCGTTACGCCCTTGCCTCCTCTCCGCTCAGATGCTTGTATCCTCGTATCCTGCGTGCTTTCGAAGAACCTCTTTTAAGTTATTTTAAGCATTTCGTCTGAACCATGACCTTAATCCCGTGAGGCGGATTTATGATGTTTATAGATACAATTTGTAGAGTTTCTAGACCCAATTCAAATAATTTGCATTGCAGCTGACGTAACTAGATGGTTCTTAAAATGTACCTTAAGCTGTGACGAGTCTCGAAAGGAGTGAAGGCCGGCCCCTTGTCTCGACAAAGGGCTTTTCTTTTTTCACTAGAGGTAAGATCTCGAGGTTTCCATCTAGTGGCTTTTTTTTTCGGTGCGTCTAACGTGCTTCGTAAATGATCTTCAGAATTTGTGCAGGCAACATTTTCCTGATCCGTTTTTTGTGGTGCACACGTGCCTTATCGAACCCGTACGTGTAATAGCTGCCAAAACCACCGCCGTTACAGTTCGCTGGACACCAAGTTTGCTGGACGCTAACAGCACTCTGGCTCTTACGGAAACTTGCCGCAGCGAAAAGCCGTTAGTTTACAAAAGTTTAATGATTTATTCTTATTTCGCTGAACATGCGTTGTTATCCTAACACCCTACAGCTTCTGCCAAGTACGCCTCGGCTGCTGTTGCCGTTGAGTCTGCTGATCTTGTTGCTACGGACGTCCATTGTTCATGTTGTCTTTGTTATAAGTGCGGTTTTTTGTCGCCGTTGTTGTGGACGTGGCCACTGTCAGGATGTTTCGGACAAAAGCTTTTTTTTTCGACGTTTGGGTGGTGTCGACGCGACAGGCATCGAAAACGAACAAGAGGCAAGATTTAATTCTTGCCTAGCAGGTCTACTGCACCACAAGGCAGCACAATATTCGGCATCTGGTTGATAGTGCCCTATATGAAAAATTCTTTCCTACTGCACTTCGCCATCACTGCCTTCAGATCGGGCCGTGCAGCCGTGTCGTAGCACCAATCGGCTAACTGGCACATCAGACATTAGTCACACTGCGTTTGACTGTGACCGTCTCGATAACCGCTTCAGAGTACAACGCGTTCAATCGTCTTCCGCCTTATACGTTTGTCATGGGCGAGCTCCCCAATTGACTACTGCTGCATCACAAACTCATGAAGAAAATGACAAAATCATCATTTAGATTTAAGGATAATTTCCACTAATTTCTGTGAGCATTTCTTTAGGTCGGCCGCGACACGTTTGAACCTCATAACTGTATGCTGATAACACAAATAATAATAATATTAATCAAGTCAGGGTGGGTTGCTAAACATGCTCTGACTTGGAGAGAATCTACCGTTTCGTACGCGTCGCCATGGAAACGATGGGCCCGATCAGCAAGAGCACAAGTATCTTTCTCAAATACCTAGGCATCAAAATTAGTGCTAACACGGGTGATTTGCGCGCGAACAAGTTTCTTTATTTGCAACTCTCGCTCGCTCCCAATCGGTATGAGGTTGAGGCCGCTATTGACGTGTTTCTTTTAGCAATATTGGGTTTCCGATAAGCTCTCGAGTGGTCCTTACGTCACACAGAAGCGCAGACAAATCCCAGGCTCAATTGATACGCGCTCGTGGGCGGCCTGACTGTACAGACTAATTGGGTGTTTCAAATTTGTCTGTTTTATGTTACATCTCGCCTCTTATATCTTCTGCTAGGCTGCTTAGGGACCTAGACTATCCTCCGTCCCCTACGGGCTTGGAACTTAACTTGAAATATATCATCAAGGGCACCGAGGGCCGGACATGTTAAGATATCTAGGGTTTTCCCAACAGTCCTTGTGGCAGCATGGCCGCTGACTCTCAGCGGTACAGTTTATCATCTATTCTCAATGAGCCCAGACAAATTCGATCAACAACAGGGATCGAACCGGCGACACCCCGGTAGATGACAACCATGACTAGGTGGAGACCTAGTCCCCCCCCCCAAGGGATACGTTGTTACACTACCACCAGGTGCCGACCGTTTGACGATTTGCTGGCTCGGACTATGTTCTAAAACTGGCTGTCCGGACAACTGGGTGATTGCACCAGACAAAACAATATTTGCGACACGTTTATTAGCTTAATTATTTAAGGCTCGCCGTGGCCTTGGTAAGGCGTGCCTGCAAGCGACTATTACGCGGCTTGGGAGAGAAGCAAGGGTGAATGTTGGGCATCAATTCTTCCGCGCTGGACACACGTTATGACAACGAGAGCCTGCGCATCGGCTTTAAGTTGTGTTATATTAAGCATTACCGCGTCATCGGATGATGACGTGAGCGACTAGCGACAACAGTTCACGTTCTATCATGCGTCCAGAGAGCCGGCCAACACCTTAGGCAATTTATGATCTACGACACTTTCTCTAAAAGCCTGAGATCGTCCTCTAGTGCAAGCATTAGAGAGCTGGTCAGTGTGTGGTGAAGACCGATTACATCCTCAACCATTGCAAAATGACCCTGAACATAGACAGGGTTTTTATCAATTTTTATGTTTAATACAGCCACTACGGCGACCGGTGTATTTCAATCGAGGGCAATGCTTTCAATCGAGGTGAACAGACGAACCTCAGGCAATACGCGAGTTTGCAGAAGGGTCCGTCTGTCGATTCAAATTTGGCAAATATTTGTGAACGATGACAAGGATGTGACTGACGATGCTACTTAGCGCTAAATCGCCAATTTTACAGCCAAACCAAGGTTCTAAATGGACAGCAGCCAAAAAGTAGAAAATAAAGAATGGGCAGATCATACATTTATTGCGCACGTCCAGACATCATATTCCTTGTATTGGTAGCCCGGGGATGCTTGCCAAACAAATAGAAAGAATCCCCCGCCGGACAGGAGGGCAAGAAAGACGAGGAAGAAAGCATAATGGGCATTATCCATAAGTAAGCGCCCTTAATGAACTGGTTTACGTATTACCTACATTAGAATTTGTAACCAAAGGAATGTGCCTGAATTTGTATACACGCCTTGTTGGCGAATTTTTAATAAACGTAGCTCAGGCACAGAAGACGGCAGTGTGGATAGTGCCTTAGTCGAAAATTGCCTATGCGCTGGCATTGGTAATCATTTACTGCCCAGCAATATAGCACCGGGCCACGCAAACATTTTTTACGCATTTCCAGTTTTGTGTGCTTAGAAAAACACAAGTATAATATTATTATGTACATTTGTCGTAGTCAGCAGTTATTGTTTTTTGCCGTTACCGTTACGTCGACCACCACCACGATAATTGCTATTTTGTCATAGTGTAACAGCTAATAACCTCAAAACTGTTATGGCGGTGCTTCATCTCTCATTTTACGCCCGTTATTATTTAAACATGTGTATTTAGTTATAATAACACTTGGCGTTTAAGTAATGTATATATATACAGGGTCATTCATATCGTTGTGCACGCATTTCGAGGTTTGATAGAACTCGGCAAGAAAATAAGTTTTCCCTATGGAGGGAAGACGTGGAAACGTCTTGTTTAGGAGAGAGAGTGAAGTTTATAAAAGTAGTTTTTCTGCCTTTTTTTCCTACATAGTTGTGCGAAATCTCTGTTTGCGGGAGAACCAGTCAACGCATGAAGGAACCGATTACACCGGCGTGTTAGGAGGAAAATTCTGCGGAAGACACTTTACTAGCTTGCGTAGCAAAAAGCTAATACCCAGATTAAGGAAAGTCATGAAAAGTCGATATTTTACGTTAACGCCTTTTCATGAAAAATCGTAAAATGTTTCCATTGCGACCAAAAATGTACGTCCGAAAGACCACTCTCGCGCAATAGCAAATTTAATGCCCATCATTTTCGTATCAAAGGTGATGGTGCTGCCTTACGTAGTTGTCAAGTCACTAAGCTTTTTCGATAGCCATATCGAAAGCGAAGGCATGCGTATTTCCATAGGGCGTATGAGAAAGTTAGGTACATATTTTGAGGTTTGGTAGAACTCAACAAGAGAATAAATTTTCCTAGTGGAAGGAGGGGCGGAAACGTCTTGGCAAATGTTTACGGTTCTGAACGTGAAAACTTGCACGTAAAACATAACAACTATGACTGTCGAAAAAGCCTAGTGACTTGACAACTACGTAACGCAGCAGCATCACCTTGATACGAAAATGATGGGCAATTAAATTTGCTGTTGCGTGAGAGTGGTCTTTCGGACGTACATTTTTGGTCGCAATGGAAAAATTTTACGATTTTTCATAAAAAGGCGTTAACGTAAAATATCGACTTTCATGACTTCTCTTAATCTGGGTATTAGCTTTTTGCTACGCAAGCACGGAGTGTCTTCCGTTGTGCAGAATTTTCCTCCGAACACGCCGGTGTAATCGGTTCCTTCATGCGTTGACTGGATCTCCCGCAAACAGAGATTTCGCACAACTATGTAGAAAAAAAGGCAGAAAAACTACTTTTATAAACTTCACTCTCTCTCCTAAACAAGACGTTTCCACGTCTTCCCTTCATAGGAAAAACTTATTTTCTTGCCGAGTTCTATCAAACCTCGAAATGCGTGCACAACGATATGAATGACCCTGTATATATAGACAGATAGATCTTTATTATTTATAGATATTTGTTATTTGTATTTTTGCCACAGATCTGCAGATTCTTCGCGACACCCTCAACCAGTACAAGTAGAAAGTTGTGCTACTAAGGCGTCTCTTGACAAACTACTGGTAAATAAAAAATATTTTACACAAACCAAAAAACCTGATTCCAAAAGCTGACGGTGCAGCTTTCTGGCTCTTCGAACACGGTAATGAAGCCGTTATCGTAAACGACGGTGACTTTCACTAACGATTAACAATTACTGTTTGTATAAACGTTTCTGAAAAATGTATGTAAGCAACATTAGATCTTAATTAATTATCTAATTAAGACAATCGCTTTATCGAATTACAAAACGTATTTTAATGGCTTAATTATCTTTTATAGGTACTAACTCAATCGGTTCGAAGCAAATCAGTGCAAGTACGTGTTGGAACGGAATCAAAGTCAATTCAGGTACACTGCCACTTTAACTGTGTAACTGTAATGACGCACATGTGAGAGACATATGTATAAGGCAGGGCGGCTACATGCCTCGTCCTTCAACGTTGGTTTCTTTGCAAGAGTTGACCCGTCAGGGTCTGATGACGTATTCTTATCATAGCCATTCAGTTGTTCGGGTCTTATAAGCTGCCTGTTCTTGGATTTTTGACCGCAGTCACCCACTCGCGATTGCCGTCTCAATTATGCGTTCCGTTTCGCTAAGTCGAGGATTCTTCTAAAGGCATTGCGCACTCGCCATTGTGTCGCATTATTGCAAGACTGGTGTCCTCCAACGCTGAAATTTGCGCTTCGTGGTAATATGCGGTGGCGGCGGCAACCACATGCGTCGTTTGCGCCATTCAGTGCCCGGAACGATGTCCTGTCATCGACAGGACATCCGACAACAGAGGTCGATAAATAGACCGGCCGGAGATAGATCATCATGGACGTGCTCGGCAAAGGCCATCATCTTAGATGGTGGCCGCTGGTACTGCCTACGCAGACCATTGGCGGAGACATAGGCGCTGCTCTCTGCAACGTCTGAAGGGCAGTAGGAAACGCCGGTCAATATTGGCGCCATCCGCTACCGCCGGTGGCCAGCCCGTGGTTGGCGTAGAAACCAATATGACGGTCGGCAGTGTTTGCATAATTCGCTTATCAGGCCAGAGGACAGTTGTTTAAACAGGCCCTGCCCTGACGAAGGCCAAACGGCAGTCTCCCCGGACAACGATTGCAGGCCATTGGCCTCGACGGGCACAGACAAGGCTCGGGGACAGGAGGGGGAGGAGACCCGTCCAACAGACAGCCCCCCGCCGCCACCCCCCCCCCCCCCCCGTTCGGCGAAGCCGACGACAACGTTGCTCGAGCGTGTGCTCGTGGGGTTCGTAGACCTTCATCTACTGTGCGAGCAACAACCACCCATCAGACCTGACCCCTGTGATTCATGGATCCCCTCCAATCAATTGCTTTGCGCGGCCCAACCAAAGCGGGTGAGGAGAGACGCGCCCGCGCACACACACAGACGTCTATCGGATAGATAGTGTTTGCCCACGGCCCCGTTTATTTCTCCCGTTGGTTCTTTTTTTAGCCAGCCGCCACCGCCAACTCCAAATAGCACATTACGCACGTAGGAAATGCATACCCACGAACACACCATAATGCACATATGCGCCGATACGACTACCTGGAACACAAAGATTGGCAATGAATAAGCCTGCGTATTTTCAATGAATGTTCTGAACTGCTGTAAATCCGTTTGTCCGTCATCTAATTTATTTCTCTGCTGCTGCTGCTGGTAACATTGATTATGAAGCTGAAGTGCAGGCAGTTATTCAAATGTGTGTCGAGCTGCATACCGCGTTCGGGGACAACAAGCGGGGACGACTATTAAGAACCCTGTGTCCTATTAAGTGTCGAATGCGAATACGGCTTTATAGTCAACGATTTTGATAGCGCTAAATTTAAATCACGATCTAGCGGCTCAGTACCCATGCAGCGGATTAAGAGGAAAATATATTACTTAAGTACGAACGCCAATGGATAAACTTGAGATTAAACTCGACTGGTAGCCTCTCCTCACAAGCCATTTTGTAGTAAGTTAAATCAATATCTCTGTAACCCTACAATAATAAAATATATGTATATATATATATATATGTATATATATATATATATATATATATATATAGTGATAACTTTACTCAATGGCGCCTAAAATCGATACCGCGGTCTTTCTTCAAACAGCCAAAGACTACGGCTTGCCTCAAGAATTGACCCTCTCTTCGGTCGCTCGTGAGCCTCCTGAATCCGCTTACTTAAGTTTTTGAGAAATGCTTCGGTTCCGTTGCTTATTGGTCCTAGTGTCCTCATGGCAATAGACACAAAACTACATTTGTTTTCAGTCCAGCGTATTAATTTCGTTTTCTGGTGTCTGCATATTTTGGTACCCACGCCGGCTCAACGCTGAGCTGTGATGCAAATAGGAAGCCGCGGTTGTGCACGAAACCATTGCATCCCAAGATGTACATATATATATATATATATATATATATATATATATCTATATACATATATATATGCGCGTATGTTCAGGGTGGGTAAATCAGGGCAAACTTTGGCAGACTGTCTGAACTTTCATTCGTCATGTCTAGTATCTAAGGAGATCCAGATTTCAACGAAGATCAGCTAATTTTCACGCTCTTTGTGCCAGACGGATGCCTAGTGGGGCTATAGCATTCTATGGTTTGTCGAAAACGATACTTTGAGAACCCGAGCATAATACCAATAGATATAACCCAGTTCCTACGCGTAAGCAGAGCGGAATATTCACGATAGAGTGCGTTGTGCGATTTTAAGGACTCCAGAACTAATTGAGGTAGTGCAGACGTGTATTGGGGACAAACCTCGTAGTTGGAATCTATTGATACTCATTGGCTTGCAATACCCGTTTCAGCAGAGCGGCGCACCCGCTCATACCAGCCGTTTAGTGCAAGAGTGGCTGGCACAGCGTATGAGCATGTTCCGAGAGTCTAAAAAACTCGACATAACAACACAGACCCGCTCACTGTCTTCATTCAGCAGGTCTTTGCATACCCTCATAGGCAGGTAAGATATGCGTAGGCGGTTTGGGCCTTGAATTGAAGCGTTGTTTTCAGTAGTGGTTTTGTTGAACAAGTACGCCCTTTAGAAATGTCCCAACCGGTATATGCCCAAAAAAAGTTCATTAAAAAATTACTTGCATTTGGACAGCGCATTTGAGCCAAGCGGCGTCATTTATTCCCACATTAGCTGGCCCGCCCTGCATACGAATGTGTGTGGTGTGACCGACGCCAGGCGGATAGTCACCTTAGTCAACTGTCGGGCAACAGCTACGCCGACACTAAAAGATGAATATCAAGCAAGATGCTTATATTAACAATTTAAAGCTTAAAGTTGTATTCATAGCGGGAGTTTATAGCAACGTGTCAAAACTGATAAAATCAACACTCGAACGGTGAATATTTTGGTTTAACGACGCTGCACAAAAACAGGCTTGAACAACAATAGCAACAACAACAACGACGACGACGACGATGGTTATGTAGTATTTCGAAGTTTCCCACAACTAAACGGAAACAAACAGCTGTATTGCTTGTACTATATGTACTATGGGTTTCTTAATGTCGACCACTTACAACAGATAAACAGTTAATGCTAGACATGAAGAAGCTAGGAGCTAGAATCTAGTGCACTTTTTGTTATATGTTCATATTTATGTTTACCTATATTACGTACTTTTGTATACCTACTATTTATTTTATAAACGTAACCGATAATGTTTTACTTGACATTTATATGCATGTCTATAATGGTAACTGAAGGATACAATAGCGTACTTTATGCATCCCTATATATATATATATATATATATATATATATATATATATGTATATATATATATACGTACACACATATTGGTGTGTATATATATTTATATACACCGACATGTGTGTATATATAATCAATATCAGATAAAGATCCCGTTAATCTGCTATTTAATGTGATATTTGCTTTGGTTTTTACAAAAAGAATCAGGGGTTGTTAAGGCAGATCGGGTGTGTGTTGAAAAGTGGTTACGCCCGCGAAGATCGTGCTGTAAGAAGAACACTCGTAACTCGAAGAATCTACGAAACGTTTTTTGAGGTGGCTGTTTAGAGTAAATTGAGGTAGCCTACGAGTTCACCAAAAAACAATACTCAGCCCGCAAGCAATCTTGCGCGAACTCGACGAAAAGACAACTATTCGCATAGGGAAGGCTAGCTTCATACTATCCAACTGCCATACTTGCGAAGTACTGAGATGTTTCCGCGTCGCTTGGATATAGGCAGCTACGAATGCCACTTCGAGTGCGAGCAATACCATGACCGAGTGAACGGACAGCTGTGTTGGGCTCCTTCGATAAGCGCTTTTCCAGAACGCTCAGTTGCATGTTGTGAAAAGGTGTTTCTCGAAAGTGGACTACTCAAAAAAGCAAGAGCTTTCTACGAACTGCACTTACTCGCCGTAAAATCGCAGCTTATCTGCGCGGCCTCGTTTCACCCCACGTCGAAACTGTACGTTTTTAACGCAATGACTATGAGGTCGTTCTACGAGAAATATTCTGCCTGTATACGAAGTAATACGCAGCTGTAGCAGCGGCGGCAACAGAGTGTTTAGTTCTGAACAATACTCCGTTCCCTATGGGCTTAGAACTCACCGTGATGCAAATCCTTAGTACATCGAGGCATTTCAATGCACACGCACGTTCAGGTATCTAACGTTCTATCAACAACAGGGATCGAACCCGTGACGCACTGGTAGATGACAACTATGACTAGCGTACTAGTTCCCTAGACCATGTCGCTACATAGCCCGACGAACCTCAAGACAGGAGCCCACATGCTGTGGCGGAACATTTCATAGCGAAATTGAAGTGGTCTACCGACAGATGCGTTCAAGTTCAACTCAGTATTAAACCTATTGTGTCGATGATCAAGAACGCAACGAAAAAGCGTCCAAAAACAGTTAGAAGTATTGCCGAAGAGGTTATGACGAGACCCGAAGTTAAGGTGGATTACGTACGATAAAGCCTTGCGTGCGGAGCGTCTCCCACCCGGTGAGTAGCCGAGATATGTTGGGGTCTAATATATGTATATATATATATAGTCGCTCCAAGATTAGTCGTGTGATATATAATGAGTCGCTCTAAGATATGGTATATATATTGCTCTACGATATGGTATATATATATATATATTTGTCGCTTCCAAAGTCCAAATTGATCCCATTACAACAGATTGAAGCCTCTAACGATACCTAAGGAGGTAACTTATGGGAGCCATGCTAGCAGTTAGACTTGCTAGGAAGGTGAGCAAGCAATTGCCACTTGGCGAATTCAACGTGTTATATTGGTCCGTCGCAGAAGTAGTGCTACATGGTTTATCTGCTCAGTCACGTCTCGTCTGGTCATGCGTGCGGATGTGTAGACATTCGGTTCGTAGCCTTGTGGCATAAAATCACGTTTAATCAGCGCAAAGTGCCCGTTTTGGTGGCGGGGTGCATACTTAAGTATGATGACTCAGTGATTGCTTTGTCGTGTTGTTCTTCGCGTGGATTATCATCATCGGTTTTTCTACCTTTCAACCCTACTACCGTGCTGTGTTCTTTGCTGTTGCTGTCCCATTACATCGTGTCCTGCTTAGTCATTTCTAAGCCTGCCTGCCCATTACTCTTTCCAAGAAGTTTTGTTGTTGCTGTTGTTGTTGTGGCTTCTACTCCGCCAATTGTTGATCTTAACTACACGGCTTTCGAAATTATTTTGCAATGGGTAAGAGAAACTCAAAACGCGGCAACAGCTTTGTCGCTGTTGGCTGCAACAACCTGCTTAATTCAACATCACTGCCGACTAGCAACAACAATGCCGACTAACGACAACAATGCCGACGATCACGGCAACAACAACAATAGCAGCCACAGCAACAATAGCAGCAACAAAAACAATACCAACAACAACAAAAGCAGCAACAATAACAATACCGACAACAACACTGCAAAATGGCGGCCTCCGTGAGACAACAGCTGTTAACAGCACTACCGTAGTTAAGAACTCTCTCTTGCTAAAATCAACCAAACACTGTCGTAGGTTATCAGAGGCCTCGATATTAATACGCCGCCCACCATCAACGACACTGTTTCTCTTCTTGCCTCAATGGCACAGTTAATTTTGCGTGGTGGTAACAATGAGAGAGCACCGGTTCTCATTCTTGTGACGAATGTTGAGTAACGAAAGAGTCGACGTCATCGAGAAGTCGGTGTTGTCTCTCGAGCAGAGACTGTGTGCAAGCGAAGAACATAAGCCTTTGCTTGTCAAGTCGCTCATCCGCTAAAATCGCATCCCTGTACTTAACAAATTGCTCATGCATGGTCTCCGAGGATGAAGAAAAGAAAACATGTGGCATTTTGATCAAACGCAAAGTAATCGATGTTCTAAGATCTTTTCCGCTCTCTCTTGTTAAAACCAGTGTTAGCCAACGTTTATGGAATTGGCAACGTCCGGCCTTGCTTCACTCAAACCGCAAACTAAGGGAGGCGTTCGTGGCGAAATCTGCCGAGTATTCTAAGAGCATCCGGCAGAAGGGTGCCCATATTACACATTTCGGAGGTGATCTCCTTCTCTGTACGACGGACGCCGACAGCGTTATGCAAGTTACTGCACGCGTGGCAAAACGGAAAGGTACGCCAATATTTATCCGGCAGCAGCAGCAGCAATGAGAACAGCAGAGTTGTCGGTGACAGAGTCCGCGACAGTAGCGCCGCCAGGCCTCAGGGCGATGCCAACAATGACCACAAAAACAACAGCAATTGCAACAACAACAACAACAACAACGAAGACGGTGTTGATTGGCCTCCGTGGATAACAACAGAAACAGCTAGAACGAATAGATAGTTGAACATAAAATTTAGCCGTTCTCCGTTAGATTTTGTTTTTATTATCATTTCAACGTTTTTTGCCGTAGGGCTACTACTTTTTTTATGCTTATATATATATATATATATATATATATATATATATATATATATATATATATAATACTGGTAATTTGAATGGGGATACACTGTTAAGTGGAAACTGCTCATGACATCATGGCTGTTTTTTTTTCCATTTCTTTCTCGCAGACATGAGCTAAATACCGTGCAGAGAGCTGCCAGACGCATCGGCGGTCCCTGCACTTTTTCGCCCAGTAGAACGGTCACTGAAGTGTTTAGCTTGTATATAATAAAGATGAAATTATAATCATGTGATAACTTGAAATGCTAATTTATTACAAAATAAACAATATATAGTTCTGCCTTTTACATTTGATGCACGTGATTTTAAGGCTATTGGCAGAAAGCGTTTCTACGAGATAATTATTAGTCTCTTTGGGAGACTTGATTACCCGGACTTTGTTTGCTTATCTGAGTTGTGGTTTCGTTTCCACGAGGTACGTCTATATGATATTGAGGGTTAGAGGCGTTTCGCTTCCTCGCGGTTCTCTATGGATGGCGGTGGTGTTGTTGTACGTTTCTGATTCTACTCAAATATGTGAAATCATTTTTTTTTCTCCGAATGAAGCTGGCAATACATGTGGTAGCTCGTCTACGGCGTGCGCAACATTTTACTTGTGTCTGTTCATGTGAATACTAGTTCTCAAGCTAAAAATCTCATGGATATGCTTGGTGTGCTGCTAGGCCAATACAATAAACGATTTTGTCGAGCAAACCTTGTACACAATCTGCGACGATGTCTATTGAGGAAACATCATTTTGTCTTTTCCGTAGGTTTTGACCCTGGGCCAAACTATTTAGTTTTTCTACCGCGGCGTTGGTCACTTTCATACCATTTGTCACTTTTTTGAGGGAGGTTGAGGGTTTAAAATACATTTACGTACGACTGAGCAAACGCATACGGGGATTGGCTGTCCCCAGAACATGCTCATACTCAGACGGTGTGGGACTTCAGCCACCAAACAGCAAGTCTCACCACCAAGCCTTGGCGCTTTGCAAGAGTTGAGCCGTAGTCTTAAAGCAATACCCACTAAAACCCTACATATATGCACGACAGTGCCTACATATATGTATCCCCTTTAAGATGACCCTCCGACCTGCGGGATCCTTGACAGAGAAGAGTAACTACGCACAGACGGTGGGGAATTCTCGGAAGCTTCAAATCATTATGTCCTGCTTGTCGAGTCGCGTGGTGCAAGCGACTCGCTTATGCTTTCCACTAGTCTTCTTCTTCCGGCATCTTCCTTAGCCTTCATAATACGTTGAGTAGGCTTTGCAGCCGCGTCCCATTTATTGACCGACGTAAGCATGCGTGCGACTAGCTCTCCCAGTAGTGTGCTTGCTGGGCATGTCTTGTCTGGTTTCGCTCCATGCGGCGCATCTCAAAACCGTATGTTCCGGGGAGTCCACCTCGTCGCAATACAAACATTGCGTTGAGTCAACCTTTCCTATCTGGTTTAGATACACCTGGAAATTGCCATGATCCGTGAAAACCTGCCTTTAGGTCCCACAGCACTGTCTCTGCCAGTACAAGCGAGGCCGCCGTACTGATGGTGCGATACCCCCGGATGATGCGAAGAGCGCCGATCCGCTGAACCTTCCTCAAGAACTTCGTCGTAGCGTATGTGTTCATTGTAGGCGACATCCAGACTAGAATTAAAAACATCTTTTAAAGAGGTTGTTTTTAATTCTAGACTATCCTCCGTCCCCTACGGGCTTGGCACTTAACCTGAGGTATATCTTCAATGCACCGAGGGCCGGACATGTTAAGATATCTAGGGTTTCCCCAACAGTCATTGTGGCAGCATGGCCGCTGACTCTCAGCGGTATGGTTAATCATCTATTCTCAATGAGAGTCGCTCAAAGAAAATTCGACTAACAATCAGGGATCGAACCGGCGACACCCCAGTAGATGACAACCATGACTAGCGCACTAGTCCCCTAGACCACGCCTGCCACACTGCGCCAGACTGGCGAGCCAAAAAGGATGATGGACTCGGACACGGACATTAGTAGTCTCCGTTGGGGCAGTGCGTGTTGGGCAACAGGCGGGCAATGTCATTAGCCGCCGTTTGCGCCTTTGCGGCCGCTATCCTCACATGAGGGGTTCCCGCAGTCCCCGGTCTAGGTGTATACCCAGGTAATACAATTTGTCACTACAGAGGGCCAACCGCGCTTCGAAAAGCTATGAGACGATTGAACGTCTCTCTTGTTATTAATTTCCGAGTGACCCGTTTTAACATATCTATGCGGCTCAATCGAATGGGGCACAAACCCTATGTGGCCTCGTGCTCGCCGCTTTCATAGGCAATATGAGCCTTGCAATTCCTTCTTCATAAGATGTTTCAGAAATTTGGACAGAAAATACAGAGCTGTTTATAGAGTTGCGTTACATATGTAAGCACACTGCTGGTGTGTACAATGATCCTAAACACCTGGGTCATCACTTTATATAATGATTTATAATCGCGTCAAGTAGTTCTGCTAAAATACTGAATGTTTTATCAGCAAAGAGTATCATTAAGGAAGGGTAATAATTACTACCGTCACAGAATTACAAATAATTAAATATGAAACCAACCTCAGAAGACGCATCCTGGCAGGGCGCAGGTGCCTGGACAAAACATACAAAGCCCTTGACCATGCCCTCAGCCAGCGAGCTTAAAAGTTTGTTGGGCTATTAAAAAGCAGCAGCTCCCCAAGCGGATTAGCGACTTTTTTGCTGAACAGAATTAGCGAGAACTTGATGACCCAATTTTAGCAATACTTTAGGACGTATGAGACCAAGCGCGTGTAACGGTAATAATACATCAATATATATATATATATATATATATATATATATATATATATATATATATATATATATGGGTCATTCAGTGAGTTCAAATTATTTAAACTTTAACTTCTTAATTTTAGAAGGAGAGATATAGCTGCAGGCTCGCAGCGGACGCAAGATTGCTGTGTATAAGCTACCTTCTCTGCTACGTTGAAAACAATGCCATCTCAGTGCCGGGAACCGGGAAGCAATACAACAACTATTTTTCACAGACTATTTGACTGTAGCCGCAGATAGATTGGTAGATCAGCACGGTGGATTTGTTCTTTGAACGTGCAGAGTTTCGTAAAACGGAGAAGAACATTTGACTTAAGATGAAGACTGAACTATATATATATTGTCATAGACCATCGTGACCACCAGTGTGACCGAACTGTGAGATCAACACCGTCAAACAGTTCCTTTTTGCATTTAAAAGGAACTGCTTGACAAGCAAAATTGTTATATTTCGCCGCGTCACTGTTTTAGATAGGTTAGCAGTGCGTTCACCATTGCAAAGGCCTATCTATATGTGCATTTTAGCGTTTTTAAGTGGAAGTGGTTGTGCCGGTTTTCAGACTTAGGTAAGGTGAGTCCACCTATATAGTTGTTTTAGTGAAATATAGCGGCCCTAATTATATTTTACTAATCTTAACTTCTACATATATAGGTACAGTGTAGGCACTGGCTACAAAACCCAGTCAGTGCATATATCTAGTGGTGTATCGATACGCTTGGTTTTGAGCCTCTAAAATCGAACTCAGCGTAGGAGAATACAATAAGCAACGATATATTGGGCAGCTATATCGTGTTTTTAAACCACTATATATTTTAATTGACTACCAACATACCTACTATATACTTGTGATAGATGCTTCAATTCCACTGAATCGAAGAGACAGCAATTAATTTGTCTGATAATAGTCTTTCATCTAACTACCACAAATATATATCTTAGACCGACACTACTATTACACATATTAATGTGCAATTTTTAACTTCTACTTTCGACGCTATTTTGCATAAATACAGTACGTGACGAAATATAACATAGTGCTCCCTGGGGTAGAATTAAACAGAATGATGGTCTAAAGACCGCTTCATTCTAGCGATTTTAACAACAACATCTGCGTAAAATCGCGCCATCGTTCACATACGAAACTTTTAAAGAAATCTTACCACCGCTGTGGACCAAGACAACGATGGCATCACGTGACGGCAACAACACCGCCGGAAGACTCAGCTGCCAGACCTGCGGGCGAGTATGCAAATCTGGCGCAGGCCTCGCGAGCCACATTAGATTGACTCACAATCAACAAAAAGTTCGTGCCGCCTCCCCGACTCCTTACCGATCACAGACTAATGATTTGATTTTAAGTTCCACACAAATAACACTGCTGCTTCTAATAATAGTTTTAACCCCCCTAGTACTTCACTCGTCTCCCAGCCAAATTATAGATGTCCCATCTGATACTTGCTTAAAGGCTTTTAATTCTAAATCAAGTCTTAATTTACACCGGCGTCATGCCCATCCGGACGAATATACTGAGAACATGTTAGCCCCCCCCCCCCCCTCTGAAAAGACCAGATGGAACCCACAAAACCGTGAATTTTTAGCAACATTAGAAGCAAATTTTATATTAGATAATAATCACGAGACTGCATAGAGAAATTGGCCACCTTTTAGCTACTAAATTTAACTTGCGCACACCTGGGACGATTAGAAGTCCAACGTAATTCTCAGGCGCATAGGGATCTGGTAGAGGACCTTCGTAAAAAGAGGTCTCACCTGGATTCCAACCCTGACAGATCTGAGCTTCCTGGACCTAGTCGGCCCAGATACTCTGAATCAGATGGCCCCTATAATCCCTCCCAAGAATATATTATTATATCCAAAATACAAGCCCTCACAAACACATTTCCCAAACGCAACATAATTTCAACACACTTACTCATCTGTCAAATATAATTTGCTCAGGTGAGGACCACACTATCGCCTTAAACGACTTTCTGGACAAACATTTTACGCACACTGTCCAACTTCGTGCTTTTAGAGAAACACCTTCCACTGAAGCGCGAGTATCTAAAAGCCAACAGCGACGTCAAGACTACGCAACCACTCAAAAACTTTTTAGCCAAAACCGATCCAAATGCGCTCATGAGGTGCTGGACGGCAAACACACCATACACAATATGCAGGCCACCGAAGTTGTAGAACACTGGGCCAATACGATGACACAACCACCCCCTGAACCACTCCCGTGCCCCGTATACACTCCTAACTCTGATCTCTTCGAGGTTTCCCTCGCTATCTCCCTAAAGGAAACCCTACGTAGCTCTTCGCGGACCTTCTAAAGCACTAGGCTTAAACGGGATTTGTTTTTCGTCCCTCCGTAAACTCCCGTTAGAAGTAGTCTGTTGTCTTCTTAACATACTATTAATTAGCGGTATTGCCACAGCCCATGAAACTGCTCGCTTAGCGTTCATCTCTAAAATTAACAATGCCACATCTCTCTGCGACCCCTATCTATTAGCTCATACTTACAACGAACGCTTAACAAAATTCCTTTAGACGCCTGCAGAACTCTCTCCTATAATGGTACCTTCGAGAATTTTGCGGTTCTGGATAGCATCCTTAACCATGCCAGCTCTGCAGGACGTGAGCTCAGACTCGCCTCAATCGACCTCCGTAAGGCGTTCGACATGATGAGTCATGGCTTCGTCCTGTGGTCACTCCACGGATACCCGGAGGTATTCATTAATTATATCGAACGTTCTTAAACTCTCATAGAATTTGGACAAGAATGCACATTTCGACCAACGAGGGGGGTTAGGCAGGGATATCCTCTGTCCCCCCTTTTATTTAATCTAGTTCTCGACGACATTCTTTCAAAATTAGACAAAACTAACATCGGGTACCAACTTACTGATGAGTTCCGTCTCATGGGCTTAGCTTTTTCGGATGATCTCATCCTCCTAGCCTCTACAAAATCCACTCTCCAACGACTCTTAATATTGCGGACCCACTTTTAAAATCCCGAGGCCTTGAAATTAATACTAATAAAAGCTTTACTATCTCCCACCTATTTAATAGGAAGGAAGATAAAGGTTTTATTAATACCGTACCAGAATTTAACGTCGGAGAGCGGCAATTACCAGCTAAAGGTATAGGCGATCGATGGAGATATCTGGGAGTCGACTTTGACAGCAATGGCAGAGTTGACTTACCAAGGATATACTCCTTAATTTACTCAACAGACTTACGATAGCTTCCCTTAAGCCCCACCAAAGACTCATATTTTTGAAACACTTTCTCATTCCCCGCCTCCTATATAAACTGGTCTCCCGTCCCAGACCATCTCACGCACTCCTTAGCGACCTAGATAAAGAGATCAGAAAGGTTGTTAAGTCAAAATGGCTTAAGTTCGAAGACTTGGTGCCGAACGCCTACCTGTACACGTACACAGCACACGGCGGTCTGGACATCCCCTGCCTCCAAACATTTATCCCCAGACCCATGGATGCTAACCACCGAGCACTTCAAAAAAGGCCTTGCGAAAACAAGACTTCTTTGCGAGCGCTTGGGAAACTCCATTGAAACCGCTACATAAGAGACCGATTACTGGTCTTAACAACTGCACAACACGTTCGATGGGGCACATTTTAAAAAAGCACACGAAACACCCTTTGTACATTACTGGATTAAGGGTATGCCCGACCTATCTGGTAAGAAGTATTTAAACCTACCAAAGCTCAGGATCAACGCATTACCAACGCGTGCCAGATTGGCCAGGGGACGCTCGGGCTACAACAAACGGTAGGCACGGGAGTCATGCGCCTGAGACGTTGGCTCATGTCGCTCAGATGTGCAATACAACACACAAACAAACTATATAGAGACATGACGACGTCTGTGATCGTGTGGCGCGTCTTCTCCGCGAGAGGGGTCATGAGGTGGTTCGTGAGCGAGTATTCCGTCGACCAGGCGCACCGGGTCTAAAGTCCAACCTCGTAATAATAACACCTACCGAGGTCTGGGTTTTAGATGCCGAGGTTTGCGGTCCGAACAGGGACCTGGCAAAAGCGCGGCAGGACAAGATCACCAAATATGACGTCGAGTTCCTAAGAGCTGCGCTCCCCGACCCGCAAAAACCTCGCAGATTCGGATCCATCACTATCTTATGAGTGGTGTATGGGACTCCGAATCTGCGAGGACGCTCTTGGGGCTCGGACGTCACGAAGAGGAATCTTATGGATCTCACCGTTTTAACTTTGCAAGGAACCTTGAGGATATACCGCTCGCACCGGGTCCATAAGAGCGGGGGCTACCATCAAGCAAGGACACGGACAACTGACTCTTAACTTCACGTGACACCTTTTTACCACCATTTTTATTAAGGCGAGCACTGCCGAGCGTGCAAACGTATTGTAAATGATTAATAAATCATCACAATATTTTATATATATATATATATATATATATGTATATATATATATATACTTTGTATTTTTCTAAAAAAAATTGTAAAACATTTTAGGGGGTGGAACTTGGTTTGCCAAGTGCGTAGCGAGCGGCGCTGTCGTATAGGCTATAGCACATTAGCGCCTGAGCGAAACAACTATCGCTGGTGATGACAATTTCAACGCCTCGAAGAGATCAATCGACGCCTTATTGCTCGGATAGGTAACTGAAGCATATATCTGAAGTATATATCGTGCCCCACACAATTCAACACTCAACCATGCACGCTATCTGCACTGTTGCAGCAGTTTCCGTGCAAATCTCTCTCAAACCGTGGTAAATACACTATTTTGCAGGAGCATCCGCTCTACACAGCCGCACAGAGTCGTGGAGCACACATTTGCTATTTGCTGTTGTAAAACCGCAAATGTCGTTAGTGATGATTCTCAGCGGCCCATCCGCAAAGTGCGAGTATAGCCTGCGTTGGGCTGCTGCACAGTGTATGACAGCACTGCGGCAGTGGTGCGGAGTCAGCGGCGGGCGGGCTCTCTAATAAGCACAGACTTAATGGACAGCTAATTCCTCTCACTAATTAGCCGCAGGCTTGCCTAGCGGGCTCGCTTTCGGCTGTGTGGCGATGATAGGTCGGCCGACTCCAGTAACTGTTATGACGCAAAGCCACCTGCTTCACTTCTACGAACAGAATTAGCAGTTAGGCGTGTTTTAACGCACGCGCGCCAACCGCCAAAGATACTGCCTCCATCCACGCGACAAGATCCATCTATCTGCTTTACAAACTGCATTGTAACGTGTGGCTTTTCGCGCACTGGCCGCACAGTACAGTTCGCTTTTCCGCAAGATAGCCTGAGCTACCTTAGCACGCGCTACTGTAATCCTAAAGTTTTATTTGTGGTTATTAATCTTTCAGATTTGTTTGTAAAAGAGTTTCAAAGAAAAGCGTCTAGAAAGCCTACGTTAACCACCTCGTACCAGTAATTGCTGCAGAACGTCGGTTAATCAAAGCATACCACCTAGCGCAGTACAGCGTTTGTTCTGAGAAACAATGTTTCACTCTCTATCGAGGCATATTTCACAAGCGGCCCAGTGCTGAAACCATGAAGAAAGCGATCAGAGTCATAAGGAGAGAAATTGATTACGCAAACTCAATTTAAGTCGATATTTAGTTGTCGAGCTGTTTCGAAAACGTGTAGCCCATAGTGATACATTTTGACGACTGCTCAATCGCCATTTCTAATTTTGTTTAACGTACTTTTGGAAATACCAGGGAGCTCTCCGTGCTGTGTGTATGCCTATGATGGCTGCCTTTGTTTGTTTGTAGCCATCTGAGTTTAGCATTTTTACGTGTTTATAACTATTTTAGGTAACAATCAGATTTGACAAACAACATTGTTGTTCCGATAGACCGCTTAATATTGTATTGGCTATTTCTCTGACCTCCTGGCATACTGCCCACGGGTCATTCATGGGAAGCGGATAGCCATCGGAAAGGAGTGCCGTAAAGTTAAGCCGTTTCTAGATAACGGCGGCGAATTGCGATCGAGAGATTTATTAGCGCCGCTGAAACACGTGTCAGTGTGGTCGTGGCATCTATATATATATATATATATATATATATATGGTTTGCACAAATGAAGAGTAAATACGCATGACAGCGTCACATTTAAAGCAGCGACAGCAGCTGAACAGAGCACAGTAGTAAAATCTTTAGTGGCAGAAGGTGATCGAAATGCTGACATTTATCGTCGAATAGTGGCTGTGTATGGCCTTCTTTGTTACGAACAAACGGCTGTGCACAAACAATGTAAACGCTTTCATGAAGGGCAAAAGTCAACATCGGACCTGTCCAGACTACGTCATTTAAACACGGGCATAGCCAATACCAATATTTTGCTGTAATTGACACAATTAACACAGATCATCAAAGGGCACGCATTGATGAAAATGTTTATTGCAGGCGGCAAGTTGTGATGATCCACGAGTATTCAGTAAAACAGACATCATCGACATCAAATTCAAATGTCAACTGAATGCCGAGATACACTTCAACCACACTATCATTCGGACAACGAAATGATGAAAGTAGTTCAGAATTTCTTTAAACATTTCATCTTACTACCTCAATTACCATACCCCCTAATATATATACAGGTAGTTCAACAAGTTCTTAAAATGAAAACCAAGAATTTACCAAATCTTGTTTTTAATTTTTTTTATTCGATATACTCCCCGAGAAGCTCAATACACTTTTCCCACCGAGATTTCAGAGCATTTATACCTCTTGAGTAGAATTCCGCGTCTTTAGACTGAAAATAGGCATTGACAGCAGCCTTAACCTCTTCATTGCTGGAAAAACGCTTTCCACCGAGACTATTCTTCAAATGTCCGAAGAGGAAATAATCAGAGGGGGCCAGGTCTGAGAATAGGAAGGTTGTTCAATAAGTTCGAACCTCAGTTGGGCCAGTTTTGGCGTTGCTTGCCGCGACTTGTATGCGGGAGCATTGTCCTGGTGAAACAGGACAACCTTCTTCTGCAAAGCGGGGCCGTTTCACGATGAGTTCTTGCTTCAGGCAGTCCAACAGTCTTGCATAATATTCTCCCGTGATCGTTTTACCGCTCTCAAGGTAGTAGACCAGAATTATCCACGTTGGTCCCAAAAAACCGTAGCCATCATCTTTCCGGTCGATGCCGTTGTCCGCACCCTCTTCGGAGGTCCTTCACCAGGTGCACACCATTGACGAGATGCTTCTTGGGTCTCGGGAGTGTAGTGATGACCCAGCTTTCATCGACGGTCACGAATCTGCGCCAAAATCCGACGGATTTTTCGACATCTTGGCCAAATTTCGCTGTGAAGCGGAAACACGCGCGTCTTTTTGGCCTTGGTTGAGCAAATGCGGCACCCATTTTGCTCTGAGCTTTTTCATCTTCAAGTTTTCGTGCAGGATGAAATGCACTCTACCCAAACTGATCCCCAAGGCCTCCGCTATCTTCCTAATGTTCACTCGCTTATCTGCGGCAACGATTTTCCGCACGTTTTTCACGTTTTCCTCATCAGTTGCCGTTTTTGGGCGTCCTGAACGTAGTTCATCCTCGGTGCTCCTGCGACCTCTTTTTAGCTCATTAATCCAGCTGGAAACAGTGGCAAAACATGGCGCAGAAATCACCGTACACCTCGTCTAACTCAGTTTTCACTTGGGTTGCATTCCAACCTTTGAAATAAAAATGCTTGATAACCACTCGAAACTCTTTTTTCTCCATTTTTCAAAATCACGCCGATACGTTGCACGGGAAAAGCGATTAAACGAAATCGCAACGGCCAATCACCATAATATTTTGACTGCTAGCATTCGAAAAGTTGTCGTTCCAATAGCGGTGAAAGCGCGCCAAAATTGAATTCTGAAAAGCTCATTTTAAGGACTTGTTAAACTACCTGTATATATATGCATTATTCAACAAACGTTTTATAATCATTTAAACGGGCGTTCACAAGTATACCCTAATTAATTTGTAATACACGGCCGGATCAGTCATAAGGGACCTCTAGCAGGTGCGCTATTCAGCTGGTCAGGGTACCCAACACGGCTGCTGAATTTCCCCGTAATTTTTTTAATAACAACCTTTGCCTAAGTAGTTCACCGGATTGCCTCTCGCCAGCTGACAACGCAGGTCGTTTAAAAACACAATTTTTGTTTTCGATGCCAATGGGCCTGGTCTTTGGAGCGTCTCGATCGAAATCGAGACCCCCTGATGGATGAGTACTTTCTTCGCTTGTGGACTTCAGCTTTACGGGAAGCATGTCTCGCCTGTACCGTACCCTTACTGACCGTAGAGCGAGCTAAAGAGTCAGTCACGGCAACGATCCAGTCGTCAGCATCCTTCTGTTACCGAAGGCTGTGTGGGCCATCCCATCTGGCCGCCTACCGTCGTCGAAGCATACGCCAAAAAAGCTCGAGGATATAAGGAAGCTGAGATGTTCTGAGAGCGCGCACTGACTGTCATTTAGGACAGCATGCGTGGACCGCACTCCGGTCTCGCGCTTCGAACACGGGACAATCTATGATGCGCAGGAGAAAAGTTGCCCACCGCACGCGCAGATATGTTCTTGAACCGAGTCGCGCAGCAAGTGCATCAGCCAAGTGACCAAGATATACAATATATATATATATATATATATATATATATACATATTAGAAGGCAAAAGCCCATGACACACCGAATCGCGGAATTGGCTTGGGTGCTGAACAGTGGCAAAGTTTTAGGCCTTCACACCCAAGCGGTGCATCACGGTAACTCCATCCATACTGTGGCCGCATGTAGGACCCGAGGAAGAGCCTGCCAACAGTAATTTGGAGTGAACGACGGCTTTGTTGTGAATTTATGGGCCGTTCCACTCTTTGACATCTATGTGCCTCTGTCACAATAGGGAAGCCGATTCACGAGTCTTTTGACAAGACAGCCACGAAATGAAGATTATGAAGATGGTGAAACAAGTGGCGATAACAAAAGCAACGACAGCAGCAGGAGGAGCAGCAGCAGCAGTGACAACAATGTCTATAACAAGAGCAACAACATTGATAGCAATAGCAACAACGGAAAACCCTAATAACAGCGAGGACAACAACAACCCCAGCAACAAACACAGCACAACAACACAACAACAAATGTGTTGCACCCAAAGACAATAGCGCTACTGTTGCGAGCGCCGCGACGCACCGAGCGATCAATGGTGTGACATCGGCGGCTGTGTGGAGACGGTCACGATGTGTCACCACTTGTGAGGCGGACAACGAATGGCCCCGTGATGGCAACCCGTGGTGGCTCGGCGGGTGCTTGAGAAGTTGGCTCTCGATGGTTTTCCTTTGCGCCCCCCCCCCCCTTCCCCCGCCGTACAAAAGGCGTGAAAGAAAGACGTGCAGTGTGGTAGTGTCGCCCATCTGAGGTTGCGGCGCTCTGAGGGCAACAGCCGGCCGGAAGGAAAGCAGCAGGCATACGAGACGAAGAGACGCTCATTAAGCCACCGCCCACGCCGTCTGCGTATGCGCACAGATTGGCCAGCACTAGCGTACCGCTCGTAACGAAAGCAAACGGGCGCTGCAGATGCGGCGGTGACGCCGGCACGCGGCACCAGGGAATGGGATGGGCGAACGGCGAGGACAAATGGCGAGGCTGCGCTTGCGAAATTTGCGAAACTCTGCATGCGTCCACGGCTGTTGTTGCCGCCATCCTGAACGCTTCTACCGTTTCGTTGTCTCATTGCCTTCCTTCTGTACCCCCCTCTCTCTCCCCACATCTCTTTCTCTCTTTCTCTACACCTTTCTCTCTTCTGCGCTATCCGACCCCTGGGGGGGGGTGGTTTACCCTTTTGTCTAGTCTATCATATACACACGACGAAAGTCACAAGAGAGCGCGTAGAAGATCTCTGAAAAGCCACGGTGGCGATGATGACGACGACGACAACAACGGCACGCCTCGTTTCTACCCGACTTTGACCGTGAAGACAAAGACCTAAGAATCTGACACAGAAAGAGAGAGAGAGAGAGAGAGAGAGAGAGAGAGAGAAAGAGGAATAGACGGAGAAAGTAGCGAAAATTGCGAGGTGGAAATATGAAGGGGGAGGTAAGAGGGCATCAGAACCCTCCAGCAAGCGTTGGCAAATTGAAGATGCATGCATAGAGCTCCATGTGTTGACCGGTCAAAGACGGCGGTTTACTGAAAGGCTTGATGCCGTAAGCTCACTAGTTAGGTCAACTTCACCAGAAGGGGGCGCCTGAAAGAAACACTGAGGAATCGTGGGGGCGTTGGTACGACAATGACAAAAACGACAGCAACGACGACAACGCTGGCATCGCCAACGCTAGACGAGCTAGCCCGACTATTAGCCGTTCATTGTGCGACTCTATGCACTTTGCGGCAGTGTCAATGATAAGCACATTAATAAAAGCTGGGCGTCTGACGCAAACGGCTCCCGACGTTAAACTTGACCCGCGTACACGCATAAACACCATACGCGGCATAATATTTGCATCGCTTTGAAGCGTGCGTTATATATATATATATATATACACATATATAATGTATGTATATATATATATGATTAATACGATTTATTTAAGGAAATATTTAGTCTGTTAACATCATGGCTTAGTGTTTGTTTTGTCGCTACAAACATTGGAAAAATACTCTTCTCACGACGCGTCGTCGTGTGGATGATATTGAACATCTTTAACATCAGATCGGTATAATTGTTTTCAATATTTAGAGGAGTATCACAGTCAATCTTCCGCAGTCTTTCCAATATGTTTGGAATCTGGACGTCATCACTTGGGATTCCACACTTGTATGCAATCTTTCGCCGGTATTTGCTGCGTAGCTTGTCTAGGAGTCGCTGATCTTTCTTCAGGCATGGATTCCAGACTGGGGTTGCATATACCTCAGTACATACACCTCAAATAGCTTTGAGTATATATGTGGATCTCTAAGTATGAATGAGCGTGTAATCCAGTTCGCTCTCTGTGTTGCTCTTAAAACGATGTCTGTTATGTGTTCGGTGTACTTCATATTAACAGATATGATTACACCAAGGTCTCTGATCAGTTTTTTTCGAAGTAAGGGGATGGCCACCGATGGTGTGACTGTTCTCTGCATTTCCGTGACCAAAATTAAGAACAACGCACTTTGTCACCGATAGTTTCAAATCGAGCAAAACGAACCCTTGTAGAATTTGTTTACCGTATCCTGCAGTTTTTTGCAGCCTTCAGCCGAGTCCGCTTTTCCGTATATTTTAACGTCATTCGCATATATCTTAGATTTCACGTTTTCAGGAATAATACCCTTTACCGAATCAATGTAAAGAATAAACATTAGTTGCCCATGAATGGTACCTTAAGGGCAACCAGAAGTGGCGTTAGCCTTCTCTGACAGTATCATGAACACGTACATGGAAGATCCGTTCACGTAGGAAATCATTTATTCCATGCAACAATTTTAGTGCCCACATCGAATTTAGGCAGTAACTCAAGTAGTTTACTGTGTATTTCTTCGCTCTATTATTTTCTGAAGTTCATTTTTCAAGTTTTAAAAGCAATAAAATAAAAAACTTAACGTCAAAACACCTGGATGCATGAACATGTTTCGCCCAGCAAATTGTTTTTTAGTGATCAGTCCCTGCTTGTTGGCGTTTTGATATACGAGGTGTGTTCAAAAAGTATCGCGACTTTTGTGTTTTTTTAAAAATTATTTATTTATTCATGAATATCTATTTTGTCTCCTTCAAAGTAATCCCCATGAGATATTATACACTTGTGCCAACGGTTTTTCCAATCTTCGAAGCACTTCAAAAAACCATTTTTTTTTATCTTGTTCAGCTCCTCCTTCGATGCCGTCTTTATCTCGTCAAGCGTAGCGTAACGTCGTCCTTTCATGGGCCTCTTCAGTTTAGGGAACAAGAAAAAGTCACAGGGGGCCAGATCTGGGGAATACGGTGGCTGCGGCATCATTAGTGTGTTGTTTTTGGCCAAAAACTCGCGCACAAGCAACGATGTGTGAGCAGGGGCGTTATCGTGGTGCAAAAGTCAATTTTTGTTCTTCCACAAATCCGGGCGTTTCTGGCGGATTGCTTCGCGCAAATTGCGCATAACTTGCAGGTAATATTCCTTATTGACCGTTCTACCCTGTGGCAAGAACTCATGATGCACCACGCCCCTGCAATCGAAGAAAACTGTCAGCAAAACTTTCACATTCGACCGAACTTGGCGCGCTTTTTTCGGTCTTGGTTCGTGCGGCAGCTTCCATTGAGATGATTGAGCTTTGGTTTCCACGTCATAACCATAAACCCACGATTCGTCACCAGTTATGACCCTCTGGAGCAAATTTGGGTCGTCGCGGACAGAGTCCAACATCTCATTAGCAATGTTCATGCGATGCTGTTTTTTGGTCGCAATTGAGCAATTTTGGTACGAATTTCGCGGCGACCCGTCTCATGCCCAAATCATTGATAAAAATCGAATGGCACGAGCCAATCGATATGTTTAGGTCCTCAGCAACTTTTCTAACGGTGATTCGACGATTGGCCAATACCATTTTCTCCACTTCATTAATTTTCTCGTCTGTTGTTGAAGTGCTCGGGCGTCCGGCACGCTCTTCGTCGTTCACATCTTCTCGGCCTTCTGAGAACATTTTGTACCACCGATAAACGTTGCTTCGGTCCAAGGTAGCTTCTCCGTATGCCACAGTTAACATTCGGAATGCATCCGCGCACTTAATTTCGTTTTTCACACAAAATTTGATACAGGTTCTTTGATCCATTTTTTGAATAGGTAAAAATCGAAGACGATCCAAAACACGTGCAAGCAAAGCAGCTGTCAACAATTAAGTGAACATTCAAAATGGCCGAGCTTGTCGGCATAAGTGAGAGACATGAGTACCAACATAACGCCACAAAAAATCGAAATTCGAATATACGTAACCCGCGAAAATTCGCGATACTTTTTGAACACACCTCGTATAGCCATGGAAGTAACGCTTTCTAACAGTTTCCAAGCTATAACAGTGAGCGAAATCAGTCGCTTATTCTTAGGGATCTGATTTATTTCCCCGCTTGTGTACAGGGCTAACAATCGCCGTCCAAAAAATCTCCAGTACGATCGAATCTTTCAGCGATCGACGAAATATAAAGCTTAAGGGGTGGCATATCGAGATTACAAGCTGCTTGTACACGATTGATACATATATATATATATTTTTTTTTTGTGATACCTTACGTACAGAAAAGAACTAGCATCTAATCTCTTCTATACAGACTGCTTGTCGTGTGGGAGACTATACCCACATAACTTCCGTTACTCGAAGTTCCTGACTTGTTTTACCCGAGACGTCAAAATATGGCTTTTAAATTGGAACACATGACCGAAAAGGAGATTTATTGAGGGCGATAGTCTAATTATCAATTTTTAGTTGTCATTTCGAGTTACATTGTCTACCAAGTTATAGCTCAGTGTGCTTCTTCGCCTTGTGTGTCAGTATCGTCAATTATATAGTATAAGTATTAACTTCTGTTTTTATTACCCTATTTTCTCTTTTTATCCCCAAATCCTTGTACCACTTTTCATAACGAGAACTTAAGCATGTGAATATATGCAGTTGTGTAAATAAACCATGTCTGAATTGAAAAAAAGAAATATATATACATATACAAGAAAATATTTTTTTCTCAATGGAAAAAGGGGACAGAAACGTCTTGTTCAAGAGTGAGGACGAAATTTATAAAATAAGGTGTTCTGCCTTTTTGTTGTAGCCAGTTTAAAGAAAGCCATAAAAAGTCGATATGTTGCTATGTCTTACGTTGAAGCTCTCGCGTGCAGAACTGTACAATTTTACCATTACGATCAAAAATGCACGCCCCAAAAGACTGTCCTAAGGTTATAGCAAATGTAGTGCCCATCATTTTCGCAAGAAAGTGATAGTGCTGCGTTACGTAGTTCCCGGGTAATTAAGCTTTTTCAACAGTCAAAGTTGTTAGGTTTTACGTTAAAGCTTTCAAGTTCAGAACCGTAAAATTTTATCAAGACGTTTTCGCCCCCTCCTTCCATTGGGAAAAAATATTTCCTTGCCGAGTTGCCTTCGCTTTGGATATGGCTGCCGAAACAGCTTAGTTACTCGGCAGCCACATTTAGGCACGAAAATAGTGAGTATTTTTAAATTTGGTTTTGTTTGAGAATAGTCTTTTAGGCGAAGATTTTTAGTTGTAATGGCAACATTTTACGGTTCTGCACGTAAAAGCTTCAACGTAAGGCATAACAGCATATCGACTTTTTACGGTTTTTCGTAACCTTGCTATTTGTCTTTCGCTAGCTTGCGTCTGGTGCCATTCAGATTGTGCAGAATCGTTCGCCGAACACGCCGGTATGATTGGTTTCTACATGCATTGACTGGTTCTACCGCAAACGTAAATTTTGCACAACTATGTAGGAAAAAAGGCAGATTAACGTACCTTATAAATTTCATTCTCACTCCTAAACGAGACCTTTCTGCCTCATCCTGTCATTGGGAAGAATTATTTTCCTGCCGAGTTCTACCCAACCTTAAAATAAGTACATACGGCTATGAAAAACCTATATATATATATATATATATATATATATATATATATATATATATATATATATATATATATACAGGGGTATAACAGAATTTTTGGAAGCGATATAAGGCATTATAGAGCTCGTTAAAGCAAACTGTCTTCCAATGGTCTTTAAGATGTCTCGATAGTGATATTACCATATATACCTAAATAGGAGCGCAAAAATGTAATCCTATACAGAAACCGTCGTGTTCGTGAGGATATTCTGCTTCCTCCGAAGAATACATAACGCCGGCCAGAAGATGTGACACGGTCGTTTAGAACAAAATTAAGTAATTTTTTAGCCTTTAAGCCCAATACCTCAAAATCACAGCCCTATGATCAATCACAGCGCTCAAAATTAGCATATTCAGGCAAATGCATTATTTGTTTGCAAATAATTTTCTAATTGACCGTACCGCATTTTCTGGGCGGCATTATATATATTATATATATATATATATATATATATATAAATAAATAAATAATTTTCATGAAAATATTTTTTGCCAATGGAAGAAGGGGGCGGAAAAGCCTTATTTAGAAGACAGAATGAAATTTATTAACGTAGTTACTCTGCCTTTTTTCTCCTACCTAGTTGCGCAAACTCTGCGAGAAACAGTCAACGCATGAACCGATCATACCGGCGTGTTCAGAGAATTATTGGGAGACACTTCGCTACTTGCGTAGCAAAAAGCGAATAGCCAGATTAAAGAAAGTCATAAAAAGACGATATGCTGTTATGTCTTACGTTAACGCTTTTACGTGCAAAATCGTAATTTTTTCCATTACGACCAAACATTTACGTCTAAAAGACTAATCTCAGGCAATAGCAAATTTAATGCCCACTATTTTTGTACAAAAGTGATGGTGCTGCGTTACGTAGTTGCCATGTAACTGAGCTTTTTCGACGGCCATATAGAAAACGAAGGCATGCATACTTGCATACAATTTTACAATTATGTTTATTTCACTCAAATTATAATATACATTTCAAAATGTATCTTCATAAAGCGCTATCTTCTTCACGCTTCCGACGAGAAAAGTAGTGCAACGATTTTCGGTCCAGCGCTGAGCACTCCACTGCATGGTAGTTGGCACATCTCTGCAGACAGAACCGGCAGGTGCACAACTCGTACTCCTCGTGAAACGTTGCGTTTGAACAAGCCAGGTAGTGATAACCATGCACTATGTACCTAGTGTATACGTGGCGATTGTCACATGCAGGACCAGACCAAAGGTGCAAGGCATTGAAAACGTCCAAACCACCGACCTCCCGTCTGGCCTGTTCGACTTTAGCTTCCCACTCCGAAATAAATGAGATACACAAAGCGGCTTCTTGCTCGGATAGGCAAGCAAAGCACTCGCTTCATCTATAATGAAAAACACCTTTCAAGCTAGTTAAAGTTCGCCAGCTTAAGGTGGTTCCATACCCTGTCAAGACCATACATCAGCCCCGGAACAATTTTAAGAATGAAGAGCCTCCCTGCTGAGAAAACGGACAGTCTTCGGACATTGCCCACTCTCCCGTAAAGAGAGACAAGTGCCTTCCGTACTGTTTCGTTTATATGCGCTGTGAACATCGTTTCTGTATAATGACCCCAAAGGCCAAAATATTGGAAAAAGTATACAAACTCCAATGGTTGGCCACAGCAACGTATAACGTCTCTGGCAGCCAATCGACCTTCATGCCTGAATTCCATGGCTTTGGTCTCCCTGGTGTTTATCTCAAGTCCCTTCGAGACAAGGAACGCCTCTATCATAGAGCTAATGCGCTTGATGACACCTAGGTCGCGATGAGCGTACACGATATCATCTGCAAACATCACCACTACGGCTTTTTGGTACTCCTGTCGGACGTAACCGACGAGGTCAGCAAGGAGAAGTGTAAACGAGACGCAGCTTAGCGGGTCTCCTTGCGGAGTTCCCACATTTTGCTTAATCTCTAATACACCCTGCCCACCGTCTACTAACAAGGAGTCCTCCTCAAAGAAACCTGCTATTACACTCAGGAGAGAGCCACCCACTCCTGCTCGTTGGAATGCTTCAACCAGCAGATAGCGAAGGGCTTTGCCAAAGGCCTTGACGCAGTCAATAAAGACTGCATACAGATGACCTCTAGGTTGTGCCACAGCTCGCTCGATTTCTGACTGGAGAACGTGGATTGCATCACGGGTGCCTCGGCCTCTCCTAAAGCCGAATTGCTCCGGTGGAACTGCCTCTTCAGCCACGTGCTCAATCCGCCGAATAACCATTTCAGAAAATCTTCTTCAATGTGCGTTCTGACGCCACTCCACGGTAGAGATTTGGATCCAATGCTCATAGCAGACCTGATCGGGCCCTGAGCTCTTTCTCTTTGGGAGTGACCGTAGGACCTGGCACACCTCCTCCACCCCGAAAGGCAGATTCATGCTGTGCTGCTCCAATGTAAGCGGATGCTGTACGATTGGAGATACGCCCGAAACGTCACGATTGAATAAGAGATTAGTTAGGTTGCTCTTTACCTGTCCGTCACTAAGCGGATTCACCGCCCTACGAGGTCGCACGATGTAAGCTGAGGGCTCTCGTTCTGCTCTTTCGAGCAGCCGTCGTTCCTCCCTCCTCGCGTGTTGCCTTTTATGATCATAGCAGAGTCTTATATAGACCTTTCTACGCTCAAAGTAGTGCCGCCTGGCTTGCAGTGATAACAGTGCTCTGGCTCTTGCTTGGCGCAGGAGTCGGAGCACTTCACCGTGGGCGAGGCAGCAAGCTCGAGAGTACCACGGACGTGATCTCTTCTGCCATAACCTTTTCCACTTCACTGCACTTCTCATCGTTCACTCCAACTGATCACAAGTGGAATCGATGTCAGGGCTTACTTCAAGACCGCTCACTGCTCTGTCCAAAAGAGATAGACGGCCAACACTGGTTGGTGCTTTCGGGCCGCTTCATCAAGAACATCGAAGCTTTCAATTTCACGGCTGACAAGGTTGCGAAACAACAGGTCGATGGTGCTGCTTCGATTGTGACTTAAATATGTATAGTCTTCGCGCGCGTTTGCACATCTTAGACCAATATTTTCCATCATCTGAAGCAGCACCTCGCATTTATCATCGTTGGCTCCACAATCGATTCTGGCATCGAAGTCACCGCCGACGATAGTTGGTATAGTCAGGTTTAACTCAGAAAGTCCAAAGCTTACCGTCTCAGCAACCTCCGCAGAATCGAATTCGGGTGGGAAATAGAATACAGCGACGTTTACCCTCCCAGAGGAGAGCACCACGCAGTATTCATCTTTCCTGACGCATTGCATCGGTGGTAAGCGTTTATGTAGGTAGATAGATAACCCACCCATCGGTATTCCTCGACCTCTCGCAGGTAAGACAGCCAGCTGGTAAAAGCAACCGCATATCATTGATATGCAGTTCGTCCCGCTGAAAAGTCTCCGTGAGGAGTGCAATGTCAACCAACTTAAACATGTCATCACGTGCAAGATCCATTGCCCCCTTAAATCCCTCACAATTCCAGCGAAGCACTCGTAGAGGTATGTTTGCCACTACGCTTGCAGTTTTAAAACTGGTCAGTCACTTACGGGGGCTTGGACCGCCAGGCGCACTAAAACTCTCCTTAACCATCCTCTCGTAGGGAACGTCTCCAACCCACAGTTGTGCCCTTGCCAGTAAGCCACGCTTGCAGCCCGACCGCCGATGTCTTCTGCGCCAATCGTGCCACTCTCAAGGCGCAGATCTTTGCAGGTCTAGCATAAACTTCCAATCCGCCTATGTCATCTGTTGCACTACCGCGCTGCATTCGATGTTTTGTTTGTTGTCTCGTCGCTTACGAATTGCTCCGGTGGAACTGCCTCTTCAGCCACGTGCTCAATCCGCCGAATAACCATTTCAGAAAATCTTCTTCAATGTGCGTTCTGACGCCACTCCACGGTAGAGATTTGGATCCAATGCTCATAGCAGACCTGATCGGGCCCTGAGCTCTTTCTCTTTGGGAGTGACCGTAGGACCTGGCACACCTCCTCCACCCCGAAAGGCAGATTCATGCTGTGCTGCTCCAATGTAAGCGGATGCTGTACGATTGGAGATACGCCCGAAACGTCACGATTGAATAAGAGATTAGTTAGGTTGCTCTTTACCTGTCCGTCACTAAGCGGATTCACCGCCCTACGAGGTCGCACGATGTAAGCTGAGGGCTCTCGTTCTGCTCTTTCGAGCAGCCGTCGTTCCTCCCTCCTCGCGTGTTGCCTTTTATGATCATAGCAGAGTCTTATATAGACCTTTCTACGCTCAAAGTAGTGCCGCCTGGCTTGCAGTGAAAACAGTGCTCTGGCTCTTGCTTGGCGCAGGAGTCGGAGCACTTCACCGTGGGCGAGGCAGCAAGCTCGAGAGTACCACGGACGTGATCTCTTCTGCCATAACCTTTTCCACTTCACTGCACTTCTCATCGTTCACTCCAACTGATCACAAGTGGAATCGATGTCAGGGCTTACTTCAAGACCGCTCACTGCTCTGTCCAAAAGAGATAGACGGCCAACACTGGTTGGTGCTTTCGGGCCGCTTCATCAAGAACATCGAAGCTTTCAATTTCACGGCTGACAAGGTTGCGAAACAACAGGTCGATGGTGCTGCTTCGATTGTGACTTAAATATGTATAGTCTTCGCGCGCGTTTGCACATCTTAGACCAATATTTTCCATCATCTGAAGCAGCACCTCGCATTTATCATCGTTGGCTCCACAATCGATTCTGGCATCGAAGTCACCGCCGACGATAGTTGGTATAGTCAGGTTTAACTCAGAAAGTCCAAAGCTTATGTGTCAGCAACCTCCGCAGAATCGAATGCGGGTGGGAAATAGAATACAGCGACGTTTACCCTCCCAGAGGAGAGCACCACGCAGTATTCATCTTTCCTGACGCATTGCATCGGTGGTAAGCGTTTATGTAGGTAGATAGATAACCCACCCATCGGTATTCCTCGACCTCTCGCAGGTAAGACAGCCAGCTGGTAAAAGCACCGCATATCATTGATATGCAGTTCGTCCCGCTGAAAAGTCTCCGTGAGGAGTGCAATGTCAACCAACTTAAACATGTCATCACGTGCAAGATCCATTGCCCCCTTAAATCCCTCACAATTCCAGCGAAGCACTCGTAGAGGTATGTTTGCCACTACGCTTGCAGTTTTAAAACTGGTCAGTCACTTACGGGGGCTTGGACCGCCAGGCGCACTAAAACTCTCCTTAACCATCCTCTCGTAGGGAACGTCTCCAACCCACAGTTGTGCCCTTGCCAGTAAGCCACGCTTGCAGCCCGACCGCCGATGTCTTCTGCGCCAATCGTGCCACTCTCAAGGCGCAGATCTTTGCAGGTCTAGCATAAACTTCCAATCCGCCTATGTCATCTGTTGCACTACCGCGCTGCATTCGATGTTTTGTTTGTTGTCTCGTCGCTTACGAACCACAACAAAACCATCGTCGTCTGCCTTCTCCTCCGGTCGTGGGTCAGCTGGATCTGCTGTCGGCGTTGTTGTTACCGCAGTTGGAGATGCCGCTGTACCACCACCCGGTGGTTCCATCCCAACAGCAGCGCCGTTCAAGTTGCGCAGACGCCACGCTTCTCTTGGCGCCTGCGCGGTTGTTTTTGCTGGTCTCTTGCGCCTCGCAACCAGAGGAGTCACATAGGCGCGCGGGTTCGAGCCCCACCGTTGCACATTTGTATTTATGAGGGTCCGTCTATGAAGCAATGTGAAAAACAGTTCCGTAGACGTTAAATCTTGGCTGAGGGCCAGTCCGAAAACTTTACTAGCCTTGCTTTCTTGTTTTTTCCGCGTTGTCCGCGTTCCGCCGCATTTCTCCACGCTAATTTTGTCACTTAGCGTGGAGTTCAAACTCCCTGTAAGCGTGAGCGGTGCGGGAAACTGTTCTTGCAGGATTGCCTCGATCTTGGCAACCCGCTTCTGCAGCTCCGCGTGTGCTAACAACAGTTTCACAAAGTTTCACTGTAGTTCACTAAATCGACCGCTCAACGTACCTTGACTTGGTTCCTGAGGCTCACACAACGTACCTTGACTTGGTTCACAGGCTCCACAGGGAGCCGAGTGTGCTCCTTGGGGAGCACGGGGTTTAGGCAACCCGCGTGAAACACTTTTGAGCAGCCTTGGCTGCACACCACTAGTTGTTCACCCGTTTTAACGGGAGCGAACACTTCGAACATCCGAACATCACGACTGCTAGCAGACAACTACTGCATACTTGCATAGGGTGTATGAGAAAGTTAGGTGCATATTTTGAGGTTTGGTAGAACTCGGCAAGAGAATATTTTTTCCTAAAGGAAGGAGGGGGCGGAAACGTCTTAGCAAAATGTTACGGTTCTGAACATGAAAGCTTTAACGTAAAACATATTAACTATGACTATCGAAAAAGCTTAGTTACTTGGTAACTACGTAACGCAGCACCATCACTTTGGCACGAAAATGGTGGGCATTAAATTTGCTATCGCCTAGGAGTAGTCCCTTGGACGTACATTTGGTCGTTATGGAGACAAATTACGATTTTGCACCTACAAGAGTTAACGTAAGACATAACAACATAACGCCTTTTTACGACTTTCCTTAATATGACTATTCACTCTTCGCTACGCAAGCTAGCGAAGTGTGCACAATTTTCCGCTGAACACGTATGATCGGTTCCTTCATGCGTTGACTGGTTCTCCCGCAAACTTAGATTTTGTACAACTATGTAGGAGCAAAATAGGCAGAAGAACTACCTTTATAAATTTCATGCTCTCGCCAAAACAAGACGTTTCCGCCCCCTCCTTCCATTGGGAAAAAATATTTTCGTGTTGAGTTCTACCAAACCTTAAAATAAGCTCATATTGTCATGAATGACCCTGTATATATATATATATATATATATATATATATATATATATATATATATATATAAATATATATATATATAAATATATATATATATATATATATATATATATATAAATAATATATATATATATATATATATATATATATCTATATATATATATATATATCTATAAATATATATATATATATATATCTTTATATATATATACATACATAGATATACTATTTATGTGTTTGTATATAAAACTGCTCTGTGTGGTGTTATGCTGAACGATTGCAAGTCCCTTGAGACCTGCTGTTTACCGATTGGTGCCAACAGACCAACCTACTTTGTCTATCGTTATGCCAACGCATAGGTAGTGCCCGAAACAGTTTTATCACGGCAATGACGATTTATTGAGTAAAGTTCAGTTTACGTACCGTAAATTGAACTTTACCCTCAGTGTCCTTTCAAGATTTCCTGTTACCTCTACGGTGGATAGCCTACAGTGTGTCCGTCGTGAGAATAATACCTACACCTTTCGTCGCTTGACCTGTTTAATTTCTTAGAGTTGCAGCGCATTGTATGTGTGGGAACGTATTTTCTGTCAAGCAAAAACGAGGTAGATGCATATTAACTATCCTTTTAGCCAAGAGTCGAAACCCTCTGGCGTGAACGCAATATGATGTCATTTTAATCGTTCTCCTGCCGGTTTATGTAGAGTTTCATTAATCTAAGCTTGTCGGCACCAGCGATATGTTTGACACCTTTCCCCCAGCGTCAACGTCAGTACATATACTCATTTAAAGCTATGTTGCTTAACAATGTTTTTTCTTGGAGATTTGAAATTATATATATGTATATATATATTATTTTTTTGGGACGACAAATTAATTTAAGTTCAATAACTCTTCATTGAGCTTGAAATTTCCATTATTACAAAAATTCAAACAATTATAACTATTCAGGTAATTTTGCAGAAAAGGCTATCGCCTGTGTCTGCAAATATATATATATATATATATACGCAAGAAAATAAAGTGGCAGCCACCTGGGCTCTCGCGCATTCAAGAAGTGCTCGCCATTACAAAGTATCGGGGCACGTATTAACGAATGTATACTTCACATTTGATACGTATGTATGTATCTATCATCTAGGAAAATGTATCTCTTTATAGGTAGTGGCGGATGTGATATATATATATATATATATATATATATATACAAGGCCTACCAGAACTCGTACAACAAATTTTAAGGTCTAGCAACTCGGCGAAAAAGAATAATTTTTTTTCTAATGGAACAAGAGAGGGAAATTTCTTCTTTTGGAGTGAGAGCAAAAATAACCAAAGTGGTTGTGTCAAGCCTTTTATCCTGACATATATTCATTAAATCTGCAATTGCGCGAGCCCCAGTCATTCTATCGAGAAACCAATCAAAAGAAAAAAATACTCTTGAAATGCATTCTACGTTAGCTCAGAGCAGAACAAATGTCGTATGGAAGATAATTCTTATAAAATTAAAAAAAAATCAATTCTTACATTTTAGGTTTCACGCTCATCTACCTGTTTCATTACCTGCTAGAAGACATTTCCGCCTCCTTGTTTTATTAAAAAAAAAATTTCACCATTTTATATATATATATATATATATATAGATAGATAGATAGAGCTCCCCTCATATGATTCGACATGGAGCAGAAAATGTGATAATGGGTTGGCGCTACGCCTGGAGAGTTTGGTGGGTATTGAAGAACCTCCCATTCAAGCTCTTGAGATGCGGTTTTGATGACTTGTGCAACATGGGACCTAGCGTTGTCCTGAAGCAGTTTGCCTTGGCCTTGTCGATCGGGTCTTTTCAGTCGGTGGGGAATGTAGAGCTCCTTGTTGACCGTGGCTTTCTTTCTGAGCATTTCCCAATGCACCATGCCTTCCAGTCATACCGAGCGAGTGAGTGATCGTGGTTAGCAGGCGCAGGTAGAAATATATACATATATATATATTTAGTTGAGTGATTGTTAGAAGTAGCGCAGCGGTATTGTTGAGTGAGTACTGTGTGTGAGTTCTGGCGGCGAAACAGCTTAGCGCTAACCGCCGGGACATTGAGTAGAGTGTAAGTTAGCAAGGCAATAATACGAAGAGAGGCGGCGCTGCCGTATTGCTCTCATTCGTATCGTGAATTATAATAAATATAAATCAGCGTCAGTGAACCCGCGCATTTTCGACTGTCTTCATTCTACGGTTCCGTTGGCAACATATCATAATTTTCGTTGGGTGGAGGTCCTTCTTGGTTCTCGGTCGCGGTACATCTCCTAGAGCCATGCACTCCTTTTTTTGCTTTATATGGATGTATAGGCACAATTTTGCATCTCGCGTGACGATTCGGTACGAAAGAAGTTGTTCGTGTCCGCCTGTTACTCGGCTGCGGAAGAGATGTTGAACCGCAAATTGAAGGCGTTTTTCTTTGTTTCCTTCGTTGAGCTCGTGAGGCACCCAACCTCCGAATTACTGAGTAAAACCAATTGATTGAAGATGGTTGTAGATTGTCATCGTACTGCAGTCCATTTGTTTGGGCAACTCCCGAGTTGTTTGGCGACCTTGGTGAACCATTTCCCTACTGTAGACTCGCCTAAGAAACCTTCTCCGTACACATCGCAAATGTCGAGCTCGGTGGCGAGGTGCGTTTGCCTGCGCCTCGCGATCGGACGAGACACATAGGTACGCGGGTTCGAGCCCCACCGTTGCATATTTGTATGTATGGGGGTCCGTCTATGAAGCAATGCGAAAAGCAGTTACGTGGACGTTAAATCTTGGCTGAGGGTTAGCCCGAAAAGTATTTTTTGTACCCATCGCAAAAGTCCCGAGCGTCTTTGGCAGCTTTTTAAGCCAAAAATAAAACGAAGAAGAGCAAATGTCAAATATGCTGATGTTTGCCTCCTGGATATTCTATTTCTAAGCCTGAAGAGTAATAAAAAATAAATGATTAAAAAACAAATGGCACATTTTTTTAGAGCAGGAAGAGCTCTTTTAAAAGCATTTAAACATTATGCCAAAGGACAAAGTAAAGCTTTGTAAAATCAAAGAAAAATAATGACCTACAAACTTATTTTGCAGCGTATATATATATATATATATATATATATATATATATATATATATATATCCTCCGTAAAGGACAAACGTTCAATCTACAGTGCCGAGACCATTCGAATGGCCGCCTCACTGATAGGTCGAAGATGATGATTTGCATTCGAATCAAGAGAGGCAAGAAAGCTAAAAGCGTCGTCGTAGACGAACCGACCGCTAAGTTCTCATTGTCATGGTAGCCGTCGTCATTACCTATGGCGTCGTTGTTCCTCCTCAATTGATTCCTCTATTTCTCTGGTGAGTGACGGCGGCCAAAGTGAATTATGAAGTGTTCACTTTCCCACGGAGACAGGCTTCGTTCACCGAACGACGCAGAGGTACAGCAGTCATATAGAGACAATACCTAAGAGAGAGATACGTTGAGGAAGACGGTCGAGAGCGAGAAAACGAGAAGGAAAGAAAAAAGGATGGATATAAAGGGGAATAGCAAGCCAGGTCAAATATGTGGTGTGCGAGAACAAGATGTAGAGAAAACGCGTACGAGAGAGAGCCGTAGAGAAATAGAGAAAGGGCTAGAACATCGACGAAAGCAATTAGCTCAACCCGTTCGTAGTTCCAGGGACCCACCAAGCGTTACACAGCATCGGGCCCCTGCTAGCTCGGCCCTGTACAAGGGCCGAGGGGCGGGGCTTGAAGCGGGCCGTCATCACCGCCACAGCCGACAACACCGGTGATAATGATAATGATGATGGTGATGCTTGTGACGATGACGATGGCACGAGCCGTGCCGGTGACCCACGAGCCTACGAACAGAACGACGCAGAACGAGGTAGGGGCGTGTAATGTGATTTGCCCAAAGACCTCGCCTCGGGCTAGTTGCTGTCCCTGCCGCCGCCGCCGCCACTACCATCACCATTCCTACCGCTGCAGTCGTCGCTGTCGCCCCTGGTTCTGTCTGACCTCGCCTGCCGCCTGTTAACCGCCGCCAAGACCGCTGGGCCCACGACGGGCTCCCACTGGGCGCTTCTTGCCGGACCCCCTTGACACTTCCCCCCGGTCCGCCCCGTCCCGTCTTGCCTTACCCCTATCAGAGGGGCTGAGACGACATCGCTAGAAAGGGGGGCGAACCATCGCGCTGCTGTGCTGTTCCATTCCTACGCCGCGAAGTCGACCTTCGTTGTAGTTGTCGTCAATCTTATCATCATCATCACCACCACCACCACCACCACCACCCATCATTCTCGCCATCATAAGCGCGAAAATTGTCGTCCCCATCACCATCGTCGAGGTCGTCATGCTGAAAAGCTATCAGCTAGCGGACAACGAGAACGGCGCGGTGGAAAAGGCTGCTTACGGCGCGACACACTCATTGGCTCACTGATTCTACCGGCCTCAGTCACTCCTGACTCACTTCTGGGTGGGCGGCCGGAGCGGCTGGCTGTGCGGCTCTCGCAACTGCTGTCGTCGCCGACTGTTGGTGACAAAGGGAATCAAATTTTCACGTTAACTGGCGAACGACACAACGCCGGCCGCGCTGCAAACCAGACGACAAAGAGCTGCTCGCATTCGGACATAATTCGATCTTCATCCATCAGCTGTGCACGTGGAAAAGGCTGCGTGTTCTGTTCTCTTCGGCCGGCACGCTTGTCATACTTGCTGCTTGGCGAGGACACACACATACGCACATTCGCACACTCGCGCACTTGACTCGTTATTGATCGAGTCAGTGACGGTAACATTCTATAGGTGTCATACTCGTTTCATACATGCAGACACGGGCGACAGCCTTTTCTGCAAAATGCTCTGAATGGTTACAATTGTTTGAAATGTGTAATGATGGAAATTTCAAGCTCAATGACGAATTACTGAATTTAAATAAATTTACCGTCCGGAGAAGACGGTTCTATAAAAAATGTATATATATATATATATATATATATAAAGCGAAAGAGAGAAAGAGAAATTAAGAAAGAATACCTGTTCAATGCGGGAAAGATGGTTAACCATTTGGGCAAAATCATACTACGGATGGGAGACGTCGGAAAACGCTCGAGAGATAGCTGTTAATAAACTAGTGGTCCTGCAGCAAGAACGAAAGATGCCACCAGGAGGGCAATGCTGAGCACGCCGTCTTTTACTGTGAACGCCTTAAGGTAAGAAAAAACAAGCTACTAGAAGACCGCGAAATGTGGTCGCAGGCATTAAGGAGGATCGTTGAACTATTGCTGTAGTTCAAAGACAAATGTGTGTTTGTAGGAGACTGCATACCACGTCATGATCCTAAAAACGGTGCCGCCATTAAGTTTACTTCTCATGCACGTCACAGAGAGTAGGCGATACAAAGCCCACACAGCAAGCGCACGCGGGGTCACCCAGAAGAGGAATCTTATTCAGCTGAAAATGCACTGGGACGGCGCCGGAAAAGCATTAGTAAGCAATCACAAAATTTCGGCAGCTACCCGCGGTTGACCCATGGGGGATATACCACTTCCTGAATGAGGAAAAGATGGAAAGAGATTTCTTAGAGATTTCTTCTTTTCCGGGAGACGCTAGGGCCAGAGGGACTGAGCCGATGCTTTCTAGAGTGGCAATACGATACTTGCTAGTGGTTATGCCGCTCACGGAAGCAAAGGATATTGTGGTCCACAAAATCCTAAAGCTCGGGTTGGGGAAAGGGGATCGGAAAAAGCAGCAGCGTAGAAGAAAAGCAACACAAAGCATTGATGGAAGAAAAAACACAAGAGCAAAGGCATAAACAAGAAAATTAAAATTAAAAAAATATCTTTTCGACGCCCAAGACGGTATTTATTTTGTTGTTCTAGTTAACTCACGGGGGTTTAGTTACAGGAATGAACAATGCAGGGTACTATCACCGTCTTACAGGGTTCGTCGAGACCCGGCTTCTAGAATCTAACCTATGACGGAATGCTGAAGCCGAGATGTCTGCATTTACTCATTCCCTTAATTTTATGCTCTCATTCTCACACCCAGTGGTGCCCATCAGCCCCCGCTGGCTATTTTCGCATGGTCTGCAGTGCCATGTCACCCAAACAGGCGCTGCATAAAGAGTCGATAATTTGGTAACCGAAGCTAGATGTTTACAGCTCCCCTGACAATCCCTTTTTTTCTTTGGCATATTCCGCACCAGTTTTGGGACAATGTACTTCCCCCTTTTCAAGTCGCTATTGGGAGGCCTGCCATAACGAGGTTTATTGCCTTTGTTCTCTTCCAGCCTGTTAGATACAGCGATTCGGTCTTATCGGGTGCGGCCCGAAACTACTTTCAAGGCCAAGTCGACTGCGTAAAGTTGTGAACCAAAGCGCCCTTATAAAACACGCCCACGAAGCCATATCTATTGTGGCGGAGTGGATAGACCGCAGTTCCCTGGCGCTCGCACCGAATGACACAGAATCACTGTATCTAACAGGGCGGAAGGGATACAGTGATTTTTTGAAGAAATGCCTTGCACCCGAATCTGGAGGTAGGGGAGAAGTCGATCACGGCTGTTTTCAGCCGTAGAATTTTCTACGCAGAATTGGAAACTCTAATCACAAGAAACGCGTAATATGAAATAATTAAGACAACGAAAATACCGACCATACATTACTAACGTGGTGCGCTTACATAAAATACTAGTCCCAAAACTATGTAAAACCTCGGCAACGCCTCCAAAAAACGCATGATAGTACCCTGGCTCACGGTACTATGAATTAGCGTAAAATGTACTGTGTGAAATGAACTCCTATGTACACAAACCATGGTCGGTTAGTACCTTCTTTATTAAATCACACAGTGAGAGGAGCAATGGTCTTTACTGCTGAAAATCCCCGGGTGGCCCTGCTCTATCCTTTTCCGTTAGTTTGTTTGTTCTAGAAGCTTTCAAGAATATATAACCTATATTTTAGGAATGCATGATTTACCACAGCCGCGAACTTGTGTGGGACCCACGAGCCCAATAAACCCTAATTTATCCCAACTTTTCCAGACATGGCATATTTAACATTTCTTTAAAGCCGTGGAAGATTCTTCGCTGCCATTCTACTTGATTCAGCTCTGTTGTAATATATCATTTTGCCTAAGACACGTGGCTATATGAGGAGCTTCTTTCAAGTTATACACTGTCCTAGGGGATGTGTCAAGTCCTTAAAACTCTTGCTTGAGAGTGCTTGAGTTGCTTGATACGTGTGTATTGTGTGACTCTTGCCCAGAGTCACACAATACACACATATCACTCGTGGCTTTTATAATCTTAGCCATGCAGCTTTGGAACTGACCGTGACCGATCAAACCCTGAGTCGCACAGTACATGTTTTTAAGCACTACGAATTTGCCGGCATTTAATTTATCTATCACCGAGACTGAGGGGGACTGCATCGCGAGCCTCCCTAGAAGAATTCCGTCGGATTTACCTTCCGCCAAGATACGGACACTACTTTCGGTAACTTGGCATCTGAAATAGGGCACCCCACGTTCGTCTCCAGTTTTGCTTGGTTGCCCCATCTTTCATGAGTTTGCCGATCCTCCTTTGAGGTATTTGATGTACCCTCGTTTCCCAAGCTTACGCCCCCCATCCTCATCTAAGGAAGCTTTTTGGTCATTTAGTTAGTCTTTTTCTTCGTGGAAACGAGTGTTTTACGTCATACTATGCTCGTCGGTCAACGCGTGAGAAATGCATTCGCCCCAAATTTCGCCCAGTCCACCTTCCTTTCTACCCTCTGTTGAGCTCCCGCCTCTCCCCACAAGTTCACTACACAGTTGCATCTCAAAAGATTCACTAAAATTACACCGCAAAACAGGGCACCTAATTATATACAAACCGAACACAAACTTCCTAAGGTGTTTTCTGCAGGCCTGCGACGCATAATACGTCCACATCATTCGATTTGAGACCGAATTTGGTGTCTCAAAGTTTATCGCCTAGTTATTGCCCCTAGTCTAAACGTGATTTATCTTTCGACCTAGGACCAAATCGTGGCGCCTAACTAGACTACTTGAAGGTATTTAGAGAAAAGGTGGCTGTTTTGTGTACATCTAACGTTTGACATTTGTCACCAAGCTTTTAGAAAATGGCAATTAAATTCATGCTTAGCTTACAGGATTTGTATAGACTATGCAAGCTCCGCAAAGCCATGTCCCGATTGCGAAATAGTTCAACCCTGAGAATTTTCCAAATCTTGTTTTTAATTTTTTCTTATTCGATATACTCCCCGAGAAGCTCAATACACTTTTCCCACCGAGATTTCAGAGCATTTATACCTCTTATGTAGAATTCCGCGTCTTTAGACTGAAAATAGGCATTGACAGCAGCCTTAACCTCTTCATTGCTGGAAAAACGCTTTCCACCGAGACTATTCTTCAAATGTCTGAAGAGGAAATAATCAGAGGGGGCCAGGTCTGGAGAATAGGAAGGTTGTTCAATAAGTTCGAACCTCAGTTGGGCCAGTTTTGCCGTTGCTTGCCGCGACTTGTGTGCGGGAGCATTGTCCTGGTGAAACAGGACAACCTTCTTCTGCAAAGCGGGCCGTTTCACGATGAGTTCTTGCTTCAGGCAGTCCAACAGTCTTGCATAATATTCTCCCGTGATCGTTTTACCGCTCTCAAGGTAGTCGACCAGAATTATTCCACGTTGGTTCCAAAAAACCGTAGCCATCATCTTTCCGGCCGATGCCGTTGTCCGCACCCTCTTCGGAGGTCTTTCACCAGGTGCACACCATTGACGAGATGCTTCTTGGGTCTCGGGAGTGTAGTGATGGACCCAGCTTTCATCGACGGTCACGAACCTGCGCCAAAAATCCGACGGATTTTTCGACATCTTGGCCAAATTTCGCTGTGAAGCGGAAACACGCGCGTCTTTTTGGCCTTGGTTGAGCAAATGCGGCACCCATTTTGCTCTGAGCTTTTTCATCTTCAAGTTTTCGTGCAGGATGAAATGCACTCTACCCAAACTGATCCCCAAGGCCTCCGCTATCTCCCTAATGTTCACTCGCTTATCTGCGGCAACGATTTTCCGCACCTTTTCCACGTTTTCCTCATCAGTTGCCGTTTTTGGGCGTCCTGAACGTAGTTCATCCTCGGTGCTCCTGCGACCTCTTTTTAACTCATTAATCCAGTTGGAAACAGTGGCAAAACATGACGCAGAGTCACCGTACAGCTCGTCTAACTCAGTTTTCACTTGGGTCGCATTCCAACCTTTGAAATAAAAACGCTTGATAACCACTCGAAACTCTTTTTTCTCCATTTTTCAAAATCACGCCGATACGTTGCACGGGAAAAGCGATCAAACGAAATCGCAACGGCCAATCACCATAATATTTTGACTGCTAGCATTCGAAAAGTTGCCGTTTCCAATAGCGGTGAAAGCGCGCCAAAATTCGAATTCTGAAAAGCTCATTTTAAGAACTTGTTGAACTACCTGTACATAGCGGATTGCATCGGCATACACCAAACTTTTAAAAACACGGTAAATGAATTATTATATCTATCATAGTATAGGATACTTACCGAGGCTAACTGCAAGAACTGACTTTGCTAAGTCATTTGATGGTCTTTATTTTCAGTGAACCAAACAACATTATTCTGTGAAAAGCTGAGAAGAGGCACCAGTTAAAACCAAATTTGCAATGTTTTGCTGCAAGTTCCTGAAATGTGCCAAAACCGTTGAGGCTTATTAATATGAGTGATAACAAAATTCCACATATTATACATTATAGCAAATTCCAAGGAACATTAAACTGTATACAAAATAACAAGTTTTGAAACCCACTAAGCGTGTGAAGAGTGGAATACTTTAAAAAGATTCTTTATTGCATTATATTCCAGTCGCACGCTACGGGGTGTAGTGTGTGTCCTGCACAGCGGATCAAGCGGGACAGTAGTAACAGGTTTATTTTATAATTATGTATATATGACCATCTTATATCTCGTGTATAACGTATTTCACGCATATATATATATACAATGCTACTATAGCCTATATCTATAACAATTGTCTAAAATATATCATGTGCAATGCTAGACGAACTACGTATATATATATATATATATATATATATATATATATATATATACGCGCTTTTATTTACCAACTGCACATTTTTAACGTTTTTTACGTCTTCGCAATTTTAACTTATATTGCAACTCACACCTATTACGTATATATTATCTTTTAACCAATTTTACATAGAGAGATAGAGTGCACATTTCCATTGACTGTTTCTAATAAGAACAAAGTCAATCATAAGTACTGCATACCATCGCGTTTTAACACAAGTGACCCACCTCAGGGTGTTAGTTATACCGTTTTCGACCAAAGTATGTCTTAACCTCACAAAATCTACATGCGTATAGAACACTATGAACATTTCATCCTAACACTATATTTAACCAGACATTATATTTACACCATATAAAGTATTAATTAATGTATACTTGATTCATACTTTAATTTTAAACAGTACATTGCATTTCATTCTCCCTTAGTTTAATTCTGCGGGAACATACGCAAATTTAAGTTCAAGTTTAAAAACAATTTAGGATTTGTATAACTAGATGCAACATGCCCTCTATTTATTAAAAAAACCTTTAGAAGGAAAAATGAATAGTTAAGCTTGCTGCCTGGAGACCAGACGCTATTTCGACAGTTAATTAAACTCTTAAATTATTGCAAATAGACGAACTAATACCAATGTTTAAGATATTTATAAATGTACCCCTTCGCTACAGCCCAAGTATACATAAAGGGTTTTACTACATATTATGCCTGCTCGTGTAACGTATGTTTGACGTGGATTTTTAATTGATTTTTAGAGAGCACGGCACTAACTGGTGCACTAAATACCTCTTCAGGTCACGTCTTGCTGATTGGCTTCGATTATGTATTTCTTCTAATTACGATATTATTTGAAAAACGTATATAATATATATATATATATATATATATATATATATATAGAGAGAGAGAGAGAGAGAGAGAGAGAGACTAAATATCTGCCTTCTAACCTTCTCTAAGCTTCGCGCTGGTGCTCCAGGGGTATAAAGGTCGGTATGGAATTGACTATAGTCATCGAGTACATAGAGAGAAGAGTGCTAATAGCCAACTTTTCAGATAAGAAAACAAATAAAGCATTGCTTAGTTTAACGCCTTATGCATCAACGCATTGCAGCACTCATTAAAAAACCTTGATTTGCCGAATGCTGGAGGATTACGGGTCGCTACTCGGGGTTGTTGTTATTTTATATTCACACACCCTTTAGCAGGGGGGTTTTATTACAACCACAGATAAGTGCTCTATTACAAGAAAATAACCCTGCCAAAGCCGGCGGCTTACGAGGAAGGCTGAGTATGATTATACCTACAAGCATGACGTTATGCAAACATCCTGTTAACAATCGTTTTCTTTGCAACAGTTCTTGACTGGATATTGAGCCCGGCGCGAGTCCTTGTTGTGGCAATATTGAAGGCTGCTTACATATCCAAGTAAACGCGGATTTGTCAAATATTTCTAACATGGATGCAATATCTTCACATTTTACGTCATTCTCATTAATATTGCAGCGAGACGCAACACGCCTGACAAATTTCTTGTGAAGTTTAGTAATTGTGTTATTGTCACGGAAATAGTCTAGATTCCACACGGCGAGGCATACAGTAGGACCGGCAGAACATATTGCTTATACCACCTTATGTACAGAGAGGGTTTTTTTAACAGAATACAACAATTTTAAAAAATTAACGAGCTTTACATTTTTCTATTACCAGTCTATGTATATATGTTCTGATAGGTAAATAGTATTATGTGACGAAGTGCGCTTGACATACTTTGTGCATAGATTATCAACCAAACATCGTGCGCAACCAGCATGCGGAAGACTACAGTAACGATTGCTCATCAGAAGAGATTTCCGAGGCGTGTCCGTTAAGTTTTAAGGCATTTATGATCCTAACATACATTTTACCTTAAAGCCGAGCTTGAACTAGTATTTCCACGTAACACAGGAAGAGCTGGTCGAAGAACTTAAAAGAACTGGTTGAAACCTGCGTCTGAAAAACTAAAAGGCAAGAAGCTACTCAGAGAGGCACGTGAATATACAAGGACGAATCAAATAATCCTGATAGATAGTTATAAAAAATATGTTTTTAATATTCCAAGTTTTTTTTTCGCTTTAAAGTAGCTCCCACCCACTGCAACGCATATGTGCCACTTTCTTTTCAACCTTTGAAATATTTTTTAAGTGTCAGCAACTTTTGAAATAGGGTAGAGTGCTCCTGTGATTTTTTCTTTGTTTCCCCATTTCAATTTAATTCAAGTATTTCCTTATAACTTTTACAGGGTAGATCATTATTCACATGGTAATTCAAAAAAATCTTGTATTCGGTATATACAATACAGAATATAAAAGTCTTAGAGGAAAGTTTGACATATATCAGAATTCGTGATATAAGCAATAGTACATTTTAAGATATTATATCGTGAGGTCATTATTCTCGACATTCTCGCCATGCGCCACGAAAATATGTTGTTGATTCGGTCAGATCGTGCAACTCCTTTTGACGATGTGATTCGAGTACTGCGCAAATTGTTGTTACACATATTAAAAAGATCGAAAGCCTGTTAGACAGAGATTCGCGCGAACATTTTAAAATTTGGTTTGAATTCCGTTCTGAGATAAATACTAAGTAAAGACTGCTGCGCTTTACCTTAAATTTTATTGCGACACGTCGAAAGAATTTGGACTGTATAAGGAACTTCGACCGTATAGTTTTGAAACGTTGTCTTTGCAATTTTTAATCCGTGGGAACACGAAAACGTTACCTGGAGCCACGTAGAGTGAATATGGTGGTTGATGATTCGTCTCCTAGAATTACTTTCTGTAACATTTCCATCACGTTAGAACATATGATTTGGTCTTTAACACAGAACTTAATGCAGATTCGTTACTCCTATATTTTCGACTTCCTAAAAAATCGTCGAATCTTTCGGGGCTGACTCCGCCTTTTCACTTCTTTAAGCCAAAGTCAAGCAATTAACATTGTCACAGATTTAGCGTGTACAACTCTTGGATACGATGACAGCGTGTACAACTCTTCTAAGCAGTATACAGCAAAACATACTACCAAAAGAAGGGCAAAAAATGCCTGCTATAGAAAATGCTTGCACAGCAGACTACTTTATTGCCATAAACGACTGCATTTGTAAACATTGTGGAACAATAATCAATTAACTGCCCGGAATTGGACACCATCCAACTCTAGCGGTCATAGGAGACGCAATGTACACACATGACCAACTGCAATAAATGCTACCCTAAATATGGTGAATATATATATATATATATACATTTTTTTTGGAAAAAAACGTACATCCTTATAATTGTCTAGAGCAATAGAGCCTAGGGCGATTCTCAGCACTGCAGTGCATACAGTAATCCCCTATAATCATCCAATCAAGATCGGGGATTTTTCCATTCTAGTAAAATGCGAAGACAAAGTGAAGAGTGTGGAAGTGGGGGAAGTCAAGTGTCAAGCACAATTTGTCATTTACAGCTAGCCACCAGCCTATACAATGTATTTTGTTTGATTATAGTTTATCTCCAAGGAGTTGCTATCTTGTAGTTTCTGTAAAACGGCGCTTGACTGCACGTGGACTCGACAGCGCGGATAGACGACCAGATTGTCACCGTACCTAAGGGTTATTCACTTCTGCATAGCGGGTCTTGATTTCGCCAGGGATATAGATTTCTTACAAGACAAGCACTGAGAACAATAGCTGGCTGAATTTCTTACCTTAAGCAACACTAGTAGCCTGTCTTATGGGATCGTAGTCAGAGAGCCCTCGTCTAGCACTACCTTATCCTCTTAAAACGTAGCTTTCAGGGACCGTGAACTATTACCAGGAACTCCAATAAGTGCTAGCTTATCAGCAATCACACTTCTAGAAACCGTATCAGACGCAGCCCCACAGTCTACAACAACCGCTGTTGTCGAATTATTTGAATATTGTTCAGACGACGGCGCAAGTTGTCATCGGCGATTGCCTCTTCTAAATGCAGATTGTTAGAAAACCTGAATTTCAGTCTTCTGGCAGAGCCTGTTTTCATGAAATTGGAAATGCTTTAAAAAATTGAGTAGACATATAGCTCACTGGGTAGAGCACCGGAACCCGCCCGAACGCCTGTCAGTGCTCAACGATATCTATGGCCGTAATTGCACCTGAGCAAAATTAAGAAGTTGTCCTGCTTCTTTTCCTTGGACGTTACCGTTATTTTTAATGATTGACTGAGTGCATGAATGAATTGTCTATTAACCAATATTTGGTTTACGCACATATGTGCTACAGCTCTCCTACACGACTTTTATCAGCGATATTGCCGTTGTACACTGTAGGAGATCACACAGATCAGACGATTTTCCACATAGCTTGCATTCACACTCGGTCGAAATTTCTTGCAACCCATTTCGTATACATTTCGTCGTATGAGATCCATGTATCGCAAATCCAGTAACGTTGCAACATGGGCCCTTCCAGTAGTCTGTGGTCATCGCTCTAGTCTCATAAAAACGCCAATCAACATTCGCAGACCTTTATTCCCATTCAGCGAGATGATTCTCGCAAGCCTCCGTTCTGGGTAAAACGTAAGTCGTCCTAAGATCTTCCACAAAGAGTGGTGTCGAGGCCAACAGATAGACAAGCCGGTTACGGCTAGTGCGGTGGACTACTAGCACCCTGTTTAGAAAGCTGGCTTTAATTTTGTCGAGTACTTCCAGATTCGCTTTCGATAGGTGGGTCTATGCGACCTGCATCCCGCAAGCAGCGGTGGATGCAAACTTTAAATGAAAAAGTTTAAGAGCAAAACCGGGTTGAACCGATGATGCTCTGGGATACTATGAAACGATAGAATGCCCTTGCGAGCTCTTACCTCGATATCTTCAGTAAAATGTGAACTCTGCGTTGAAAAGACTACTCCAAGATATGAAAAACGTTGAGAGAAGTCTATCGGTGCTGTGCTCAAGCGTAATATATCTTTTTCGGCGAGTATACTTTCCGCGGCAAAATTTCATCGCTCTAGTTTTTATACATTTATCACTAGAGCGTTAAGGTCAACAAACCTTTGCAGTGAAGTAAGCAGTTGCTGCAGGTAAAACTGTTACTTTCTTTAATAACCTTCCTATAGGCTCGATTTGCACTCAGGTGACGAGGCACCACTTCGAAATGGCCTTCTTCCAAGAAATTTGCCTGATTCATGACAGTCCTACTCAATTTGTTATTCCTACTCTATTTTAAGAGTATCACAACATATTGCTTTGATTTCGTTTAAAACACATACTCTTCAAGAGAGCTTCGCGTAAGCATGAATAGTTCTCAACATCGATATTGACGGGTATCAGTGAAAGTGTTTTAACCATTCTTATAGGGAGTTCAATCACTGACATAGTGAAAGATTGTCGCCTCGGTGCAATAGTCTTGTAGGACCATGTTGAATCACACGGTTATGCTGTGGGCACATGTTTAAATTTGTAGCCCACGCCAGAACTCAAATTGAGACATTTATGGTATAATACCGAGTACAAGTACATCTTTGTGCATTCATGACCATAATGCACAGAAAGAGTATGCATATTTGGCCATGGCCACACCTAAATAGCTCGAATTGTTGCACCATTTTCTAACAAACACATAGGCCAGCAACGTATAAGCCATGTTAAAAATATCATAAAGCAGCTTCAAATGACACTAAGCTAGAAAATGCCGAATCCGTATCAAACAAGAGGAAAAGATATACACTACCATTAAGTAAATGCTTGAAATAACAAAAGCAATGAGCCAGCTCTAGTAAGTGGTTTAATATTAAAATGACACATAATTGCTCCAAATTCGTATGGTAAGTTAAACGGCTTTTATTCTTTAAAAACAGAGATTAAATGATCTCTGTTTGCGTGTTAATGCGTGTTACAAGGCAAGTGTTTGCAGTAATGGTGGAAGCGAGCGTTAGAATAGTGTGGGCAATTATGCGCAACAGGTTGCGTTACCGGAAAGTGTGCGCGTAGTGGCTTCCGAAGCAGCTCAGCGAAGACGACGACAACAGCAACGGAGTGTACTGGCCAAGTTCAAGTGGGATCAGCTTAAGTATCTGCCCTACAGGTGGGACATATCGCCCTACGACTTCCGTCAGTTTGGTCCTCTAAAAAAGATCTTAAAGGGAGACGCTTCAACTCGGACGACGAACTGAAGGGTACAGTAAAGGACTGGCTCATGTCACAGCCGCATCAGGTATTCTGGAAAAACGGGCAACCTCTCTCGGATTATGAATCTACGGATTATTGTGGCCAAGCCTCTGGTAATTACTTTTGTATAAGAACTTCAGGTATACCCACAGTGTAATTTCGTACTTTGTCATTTGAACGCCCTTAAAACCCCTAGGTGAACTTCCTATCCCTGCTTTTATGTATTTACGTCTAGGTGGAAAGCATCGACCGAGTCCTTTGCTGTTAAAGCGGCCCAGCTGCTATTTCTTAAGAGTGTTTTTCTTGCAACGGAAATTGAACTTCAGGACACGCTAAAAGAATCATGCAAAACCGTATTGATGTCCAGACCGATTCATAATAAACGCCCAGTAGAACCAGATTACTGGTGGATAGGAATATGGATGAGGAACAAAGAAAAGAGCCCAAGCAGAGCAATGGCAAAACTCGGCCAAAAGGAGATACATAGAAGGCAATGATAGCGGCGGCCATAAAGTATAATAGGTTCCGTATTCTGATTCTATCTACATTTCATGAAGGGCAAGAAGGCCTTGTAGCGCATGTTCCACAATAAGATAGAACATGGTTCTTAAGGGCTGCTCATGTTATGTACCTTAAGAAAAGATGAAAGCAAAAACAAGCTAACCGGGCAAGCGAAAAAAGAAAGAGCAATACGAATATACAAAGTTACACCGGCATTGTTTCTTAGCCACTCCGACGAGCAAGATGCATTCTAGCCTACGCAAGAGACAAGAGCATGGAAAAATAGGATAGTCTGTCGTGTATACATATATGCCGAACAAAAAAGGACTGGGTCGTAAAGCCAGTTGAGCGAAGAATATTTAAATCAAATCTACTATGACTTGCACTTCTGTTGAGTGCATACCATTCTACATTGCTTATAGCCTATTTGTGTAGTAAAGCAGCTTCTATATGCATACGTATATATTAAATATATTGCTATACGTAGACGTCAACACGCCCTTCATGACGGCATACACGTGGACGAAAGACAACGTCAAATTCTTCGTAGCTAACGACGGTTTGGCTTTGCCAGCAGCTGTGCATTAACTTAGTTGACACAGAAACGAAAATTGAGGCACGGAGTTTGTGCCCTGTTCTGCAACGTTAGTTGGCTTTGGATTTCTCGCGCATGTTAGTCAGGTAACCGGGTAGTGCGGTAAAAATAATAATAATAATAATAATAATGACATTTTTTCATTTGTTTTATCCGGTGTACACGTTCATAAGGAGACAAATGTAGCCTCTTACATATAAGCAAATAATAAAGACAACTCCTTCACTGCTGTTACGTGGCGACGTGTTCACCATACGACGCACCGTATCCGGCAGGTGACCAAGCCAACCCACCCAGTATCTTCCTATGTATCGTCCTCTTTACCTGTATATCTATTTTCCGATTTCTATCTCTGTCTTATATATATATATATATATATATATATATATATTAAGAGAGAGAGAAAGAGATAACGGAATGAGAAGTTTTGATCAAGCATTTACAAAATAATATTTATTTCTCTAAAGTATTTTTGTTCCCCTCAAAATAACTCTCACTCGCTCTTAAATGCACTTATGAAATCGAACTGATTATTTTTCAACAAATAATCTGAAATTTGTACGGATGTGCGTCGATGCGTTTTTTTTTTAGTTCAATAGAGTTAAATTTCAATAGAGGATCAATGAGTTGTTCACAACGAATGTAGTCCCCTTGCGTCGGACGTGCTTGGGCAATCTTCATAAAATGTTGGCGTAGTGTTCCTAATGAGCCGTAAAACCAGGTGAAAATTCGTGGAGATGATTCCTTTGTTGTCGAAAAAACTGTCGAAAAGAACTTTGGTGTCGGGTCTGCTCTGCCTTCTGGAACTTCTTTGATCGACACTCTCTTTGTAGGCACCACTAGAAGGACTGGGCTTTGGTCTCGATGTTGTAATTATATGCCCATGACCCGTCTCCTGTAACTACTCTCTGAACTAATCCAGTTTCTTATGGTACCGCCTGAAGGTCTAATTTGAACATTTCCCGACGGACGTTAATTTGCTGAAAGTTCACAATCTTCGAAACGACATACGCTGCCAGTTTTCTGACGCATAAAATAATCGGTCAAGTTTTATGGAAGAGTTGTGTCCTCTATAAAACATCTCCAATTCCTCAACTATCTTTCTGATAGTAACTCGGCGATTGTTGGGTACGATATCACGAACTTTTTCAACGTTTTTTTCTGTGATTGACGTCGAAGGCCTTTCCGAACGGGGTCATCCTCGATATTTCACGTCCGCCGTGAAATCGACGGCACTACCTATACACGGCGTTTTGGGACACTGCTTGATGACCACTTTGGAACATATGATTTGGGTTTTAACACAGAACTCGATGCAATTTCGTTGCTCTTTTATTTTCGGCTTTTTAGAAATCGCCCAATCTCGTTTTCTTTTTACCGTTTTGAACCAAAATCAAACAACCCCAGATTAGCGCCAAATTTGGCCCGTGTGTGGCTGATGACTGGCGCTTCTGAGCAAAATATGAAAACAAAAGACTTTAGCCGTTTCGGATTAATTTTAAATTAATTTTAGATTACTGGAGCTTGCCGATCCGCTCACGTATATCTGTTTTCATTCCTTGAATAATTGTCTTCCCGTTCAATATTGAAAGGGATCGAAAGTACGGAGCTTAAAGTAATGCGTTAATCGATAATTACAGTAAATAGCCGCAATAATCATTTTAAAAAAATCATACCCATTAAACACTAACATTAGAAAGTATATGAAAAAAATTGCAGATCACCATTGAATGTCATAATTGACAACGTGTAAGTCGTCATTTGTGTATTTCGTTCACCGATAATATCGTCCTTTATGGTATAACTAAACAAGAATGCATCAAACAAGATTCAAAGTACACACCACGAGGCTAATAGCCTTTAAACGAAGGCAAATCTTTTCTTAAATCTTTAGGAAAATAACGTGATGAAAATACTTTATCTGATTCGCATTCAAATCAAAATGTCAAGAAACACCTAGGTAACAACGACTTTCCGGACATTAAATACATATATAAAAATGAGTTCCGAATACTGGCCTACAAAAATATTCAAGGCCCAACGCCGTTAAACATTGAAATACAGTATCCACCAAACCATAGAGGAAGCCGCACTAACCAGCCGTGGAAAGTACAACTACCAAGTCACCAGACTGGACGAACTAAGGGAACAAATTACCCGCAAAAAAACGCAAAAAAGGCAAATTATAATTGTATATAAGTTCCATTTTAGATAGAACAAGCTTAACCTACGGAAAGTAAGCAATGTCTGTACGATAGATATGTGATATTCCAATATTATTCGTAAGACTCATAGGCTTTAAGGAACTAAATAAGAATCTAATATATATATATACATATATATATATATATATATATATATATATATATATATATATATATATATATATAACGCTACTCATTCAGACAGGGAAGGCAAATAGTATATATTCAGGTTGAGCACCGATATCATCGGCGAGAAAGCTGTGCATTGTAATAAAATAATAAATATAACGACGATATAAAAGTTGAGGAAAAGGAAAAGAGGAGAACGAAAAGTATAAATATTAGGATGATGCAAAAGTGTTTATTGTTGTTGTTGGCTCCGTTTTGGCGTCAAAAGCTTAGTTGCCCTCTGAGAAGACAGATCAATGGTGACTGTAATGGTACAAAGTCGGATTGTGTTGCTGTAAGAGGCTCGAAAAGATTCTAAGGTTCCAATGTAATGCGCTTAAAGATACAACATAATTCAACGGTTACCACTCGAGGGCTCCCGAAAAAAGTTGAGGTTGACCAACTAATAATTAACGCTTAAAAAAACTGGAAATAACCGCTAAACTCTGTAAGCCGGTTCCGCAAAAACTATGTAACGCCAACGAATTGGAGTGTATGCGCGTGAGCACTTTTCTACTCACTCGCCACTATGAAGCCTCGTTCTTGGGTCGTATACTAACCTGCAGTAAAATCTGGGTATTTTACGATCACGGATGTAAGCAGGCAAAAATTCTGGCCCACGGGCGCAGGCAGTTCCCCGAGTCAATCCAATCGAAGCGTCCACTCGAATAAGGTTATGTTGGATTGCTGGTGGGATCATCAAAGCCGTTGTTCTTGTTGAACTTCTTAGAAATGGAACCCGACGACCAATACAAACCTTTACTGCCAAGAACTCAAACAGTTTAATAAAAATATGTCTAAACGCGTGCACAACTCATGAACAGGAAAGGTATCATCTTTCGCCATGACAACGCGCGATCGCATGTGGGTAACAACATCCTTAAAAATGTAAGACGTGGAAACATATCGAACAGCCACTATACTCTTCGGACCTTGCACCTTTGGACTATCGCTTGTTACGTTTCTCCTAAAATCTTTGACTGGAAAAATACAAGTCATTCGAAGACGCTCAAAATGAAGTACAATACTTCTTTGTCTCGAGGAGGCAAGACTTGAGATGTTGATGAAAGAGCGAAAGACTAGGCTAGATGGCTTGAATGTATAAAGTCAAAAGTCATCATCAAGTGCATGCCCTTGCAAGGAATACGAGGTAAAAGAGGAGAACAAAAAATAAAAAAAGAGGAGAAGCAAATAAATAAGGAAGAGCAGAAGAAGAAGAAGAAGAAAAGGGAGAAAGAAAATAATAATAATAGCATTGGGAAGATGAGTAAACACATACAAAGAGAAAAATAGACAAAGAATGAGACGAGATAAACAAAACGACGGAAAGAAAACTATTATATGGAGCATATAAAGAGAAGTAGTAAAAAGAAAAAAAAAGAAAGGGGCGGGAAATGTAAGGAAAAAAGGAGAAGAATATTAAAGAGTAGAACAGATCGGTAAAGCAAATATGAAAAATTAGACTAAAACGAAGAAGCACCCGAAGAGGACGAAAGCAAAGAGAAAAAAGAATAAATATGAGAAAAAGAAAAAGAAGATGAGAAAGAAGAAGAGGAAGAATTGAGAAGGAAGTACAAAATGGTAAGAAAAAGAAGATAAAGAAGTAGAGCCGGTGAACAGTAGCCATATACAGGTCTGGCAGTTGGCCAGCTAAATGTTTGGAGTATATCAACTAATGTCGGCGGCAGCAGCAGCAGCAGCAGCTGCACGCAGTCCGTCCCGAAATAATGAATGCGCGGTGACATCAACAAAATCGCTTTAACAACAAGCAAACAGCTACGTCGTGCCTCCTTTCTTTGACGACAATTTTACCGTCAAGTTTGCTCGCGACTGATAGCTCGCCCCGTACCGCCACTAATTATGTAATTTCATGGCCGTCGTCTTAAAAAACAAATACATATATATATATATATATATATATATATATATATATATATATATATATATATATATATATATATATATATATATATATATATATAAATATATATATATATACATATGTTACAGAAAATGTAAACTACTGCTATGTTAAAGTAATGACATGTGTTTAAAAACTCCCGCCTGCAAGAAAACGCCTGCGTTGAAACTGAGTGCGTAGCAGTAACGACATTTTGCTTGTTTCTTGTGGTTGTTTTTTTTTCGTTGTACCTTTGCGGTGAAATCGCACGCAAACAAACATGTTATGAAACTGACTATAAATTGTTGTAGTCACACCTTGCAAAAGTCACACCGTTGGCCTCTCTCACTGCTTTATATGAAGAACATTCAATTTAATTAGACGACAACTTCCGAGCTCACGCAGAGCATTATTTTATTGCAGCATTATTTTATTACGCATGTATATGTTCTGACCAATAAAGCGCAGATCATCCGATTTACTCACAGCGGACCGACAGTTCAATTTGGTAGCGCTTAAGAAAATCCTTGAAAGTTAGGAGTCCCAGGAACAGAGACGTTTGGAGTGCTTGCCTTTACCTATACTGCATATACGATACAAACGGACGCATCAACCACACGTAAGCCTGTTATGGTGCGGGAACGAGCGCGACAGATACCATGAAACGATAGCCGAACGCATCGAGAAATCGCAGCATGATGTGCCAGTTCTAAGAGAGGATCTGCATATCTTCACACAGCAATCAACGGGTATTATTACAGCAATCAATAGGCCCGGAAGCAACGGGTATTAATAAAGCAATCATTAGAGCCGAAAATCGTTGCAGCCCGGTGTTCAGTTTAAAACTTGAACAAAGAATCTGACCATTTAGCGCTGTTTTGCGCCTAAGGGAATCAATACGTCACATTTTACGTCACAGGCAAAATAAGATTGTCAAAACGATTTAATCTTAGCCAACCAGCGGTGTCAGACTCTATTAACTAATTTTAGTTTTTTTTTTATTTCATCCGTTGCTACGGCTGCATAAGATGACGTTTCCAATCGAATCTCCGTAACAGGTTGAAGATCTGTGCGAATCCGTCGGATACCGGATGCACACACTCGAATCGCAGAAATGGGCAGAGGCTACAAGCCTGATTTGTTGGTCATCATTGCCGTATTAGATGTGCTGCGAGTTGTCGTCAAAGCAACACAATGCCTCTTACATAAAGTTTGGACATAAATTAACTTTTAAGATTCGTTTTGTTGAAACATAGCCGACTAAGCATTGCCACAAAGCCTAACTGGTTATCGTGCGTGTATCAGACTAGTCATGGGCGAATATTTAGGTGGTGTACGAGGTGATTCTTGCTGTTGTGCGACGGGTGCAACGTCCGGCTGCTTTGGGCTAAGAGAAATAATAAATATTAGTCGTTTGTCTATATCTTTGATCCGGAATACCCATGGCTTCAACGGGCGATCGGAAATTGAAGGTGTGGAGGCTTTCCGGCGCGTAAGTTAGTATTTAGAGTTTCTCAACAAGAACGACTGGCAGCCATAGACTTCCATACGCTGCACCCACGAAATTCATACACTAAGGAATCCTTTGTAAATATATTCGTAATGACAATACCACGCTGGTCACCACAAAAAGGGATCTTCGCCATGAATACTCAGACAAGCATACTCGCATGTGTGCTGGGGCTCGGTCTCGACGACTGTTCTAGCAAGAATGAGTTGTTTTCTCATTATCATGTTGAACTTGCTATTTCAACTATTGCAACATTAAAACCTGCCGTTAGCCGTTAACCTCAGGTCAGTTCTTGATTTGGTTGATATCATGTCAGAGTAAACCGATTCAGATAACAATGTCTATACGCACAACTTCGGTCATTATCCAGACGCGTATGACACCTATCCGGCGACAACGCAATGACACAAATACTTCTACAGTCAACCTGACTGAATTACCGTTCAGAGTCATCAAGTTTGCTTGCGCACGTCTGATCTTAAATGTTTTCAAAACAAAACATGTTGTTTGCAAATTTGCGCACTCCCATTTCAGCGGCTTTCATGAGGATATAAAATAAACCCGCAAAATGCGGTCAAGTCGGTTTTGGTACTCGGTATCCTACTGCGAGATGACATGAAGTGGTCTCTTCGAGCGCACTTTATATCTTTCAACGGGAGTACGGCGGCTGCCTCCGTTTCTCGACTACGCGCAGTTACGGTTGCCGTCCGTGTGGTACCTGCATACATACGCGTCATTTGTAGAACTTTTCCGAAATTACTGTGTTGCAGTGTGGGGAAACCGCGCACATTAAATTCAGGACCGAGAGCGAAGACCGGACTTAGCCTCAAGTAATCGTACTTGGTCTCGCAAGGTCGTAGAGACAACATATCAAGCTACAGCAGCGCTGGCCTGAAAAAAATCCACCATATAGTATTCACGTACTTGTATTCGCGAGTGAAGTTGACAAGTTGGGATTCTCTACTGTAAGCAGCGCGCAGGGTTACGGTAGCGTAAGCATTCAGCACGCATGCGCAGGAGGGGCACTCGATTTCACCAGGCCAAAGCACCCCCATAGGAGCCAAAAGTCAGCCCAAAATAAATGAAAATTAAAAAAGAAACTGCTTGGCTCACGCCGTAGCTGACTGACCATAGCATTCGATTTCTATATATACAGATTTTTAAAGTCGTTTTTAATAAACTGAAAGTATCGGCTTTTTCAATGAGATCCTGAATGTTTTGTACTTCTGTGATTTTGCGTTTATATATATATACACATACGAGTATATAATAAATTCACTACACAAGGGCCTGTAACGAGCGATACTAGTCGAGCTCATCCTCAGCGCAGTCTTTCATTGTGCCCATTATTGTTGCCGCATTGCCGCGCTAAACCGTCAGTGGTAGTCGTTGAAATAGATAGTCAGAGACTTCTTTCTTCCCTGTCGGCAGATCGATTCACTTGCCAGTATTCTGGAGAAACTACCATGTCCTGGGGCCAGTTCCCCGAATGTTTTAAGAACAAGCGGCACGAAAATGAACTCGTTGGAAACCTAGGTATGTTTTTTAACATTTAGTCTTTCAGCCTTGTGTGCCGCAAAGCCAGTGATGATTTAATTAGCCTCCAGGTTTGAGGGGGCGAAGAGGTCCGTGATCGTCGCATTCCAAACAAGCGCCTTGCCCCTTTTTTTTGCAAAGAGGACAAGAGTGAAATCGTCTAGTCTCCTTCCGTCGCTTCTTGCAAGGCCGGTTGGCTCTCGGATGCATGGCATTTGAGCTGACCTAAAGGCTTGTGCTGTAATAATATTCACCTTGCTGTGACGGCTTTCCTTCGCTTCTGCTGCAGAAGAGCCCTGAGTCCCCCAGATGCCCACCTTTGTTGATATTGTTTCTAGATGACTGCACGCAGTCTGGCTTTGTTTGCCGTGATTAGTGCGTCAGAAAGTAAACGTTGGTACACTTTGGAGACGGCCCTCGTAAGATCTCTTTAAACAAGTAAGAGCCGTAGATGTATTTTTGCTTCAGAGAGTAGGCTTACGAGGTCCTCGAATCTCGTGTCAGCGAGTTATTGGGCGTACTGGAAAGCCTGCAGGGACACGGGCGGACTGATGTGCCGAAAAGTGACCTCTAAGGCGTGTAACGACGCAACATAGCAGCTAGCTGCCAGGTCTGCTGTAGAATGAACTCCCAGACCTTGGAGTCTAAAGGAAATTGAAATACCTTGAGCTCAGTTGCTGTCGGCTACATTTAGATTAAGGAGGCCCCTGGGTCTTGAGCTTTTTCCAAATTTCGCAGCAGATTCTTCTGTGCTCGTACGTCCTTGCTTCGGAGGACGATCCTTGCTGAGCCCAGGAATGATTTTAATAGGTGACAAACGCTGTGGGGTCTGAGCAAGTTTAGCCTGTTCCAGGCGGGGGCAAAACCTTTCAATCCTCCCTGCAATAAATCCGGACGAATGACGGCCGACCCCACCGGGGACCCTAGAAGCGTAATTTCTGCTGCCTCGACGAGTTTGCACCGCTGATAGCCATACTAAAAGAGAGAAATACTTACACTCCCGCCGCCCGCGATTTAATACATGCGAGCCTTTGACGGGAGTGCCCGCCAGCCCGAATAGACAGGCCAGCAGCTCCCCCACCCTCCCCCCTGTCGAGGTTCGGAATGGAGGTACCACACTACTCCGCCGTACCGATTAGACGCGTTCACCTCGCGATTCCGCGTTACACACCAGAATATTACGCGCCCCCCCGAAGGGGAGTTTGACCCACTCCAGCGCAGGAGTTCCCCGCCAATAAAAAAATGCGGGGTCAGAAGGTCCTCTCGACCGGCGGTCTGCGTTCATGTGGCCACTTCTCACTCATTTTGCCTATTAAGCCAAGGCAGCAGGCGTCCCGGAACTATGTATCTGGTGTAGATGAGGCGATTGTCATATACAAGTACTAAAAATATCCAGGTCTGATGTAGCTTTATTTTCCCATGCCGAAACAAAGCGTGTTGCCTTACCCACAACACATCATACTCAACCTGTACCAGTGATATGTTCTTATCAAAGAAACTCCAAAATTAAGCTCACAAGATATATATATATATATATAACTTTTTTTCAAATTTCGGTGAACGGCCTTATTCCACTATCATTATTACTGAACGATGTACGAAGGTCGTTTTAGAGACAGTATCTAATAGCACACGTACAACATTTTCCGTACTTGGAAATAGTATTCTCAACACAGAAAGCGGCGTTTACAGAGCACGTAGAAGAAATAACTCGTAAGGGACTACTGTCGTTCCGTGGGGTAACAGAACCCCACAAGGTATCGATGGAGATAGCCGTTGGTATCTTCGACCTAAATATTGCCTTGTATGAAGTCGTCTAGCCCAATTTAACTAGCAAGAGCCTTAGAGTCGTTGACGCCCTTAGGCCCAACCTTTTAAAAACAGTATAAGTGTTGCTTTGTAATAAGTAAATAGGTGTTGTAGTGTGGTCGCCGTATCTCTTGATGATAACGGCTGCATGAGTCGTTTGGCGCTGCCCTTGCAACGGACGCCAGGGCAGGATTCATGTCAAGATTCGAGCCCCTCAATCAAAATCCGTAGCCATCCGGATTCATCCGTAGCCATCAGAATTCATCGCAACAGGATTATATTCAAGATTGTTTGATCTAAAAAGATGAAGATTGTTCAGAAGAGGTGTTAAAGAAAACAGACGGGGAAAATATCGGTTAGGGCAGAAGTTCAATAGATATGTGGTCACAAGGGGCATTTGGGAGGCAATGTTGGTGCCAGGGCTGGCGTTTGCAAACGCTGTTTTAGAACAGAGTTTGGGTTTTAATAGGGAATTTGGAAGGGATTCAGAGGAAAGCAGTTAGATTTTTATTGGGGTGCCGTTTCAAATGTGGCAGAGAGTTTCTTTTAGAAGAGGGTAAACATTCAAAAGTTATCGAAAGGGCAGTACAAAGAAATGGAAGTATTGTAGTAGAATTAGGAACTTAAATAACGGACGATGGGTTAAGAAGACACAAGGGGTAAAAAGGAATGAGAGTTAAAAAAATTACAAAAAGTTTAATTTTCTGCGACACAGAGGGAGCTCTGTAGTAAACAATGGATATCCAATACTGTATTCAGTGGGCAAATAAAAGGTAAGTTAAAAACTGCATGCATACGGAAGCAGTATTTACGATGAAAACTAGTTTGAAGGCATTATACAAGAAAATTAAATCAAAAAGTTAGAAGAAGAAGCTGAGACGAGGGTGCAGCAAGCCTGCTACGAAGAAGTAGAATGGAATAGATAATGCGTTTAGTTAATGGAAGGAGGCTGGTAGACGATAAAGCCCACAAAGTCGCCTTGTTGTGCAATTTTCTGGCTGCACGCCAGGCGATCACATTATTGTTTGTGTCACAGTTAATAATAAGATCAGCGCTCGCAAGTTGCGATAACGCCTGCGCGTTATTGTTCTTCAGTAAAACTGACAGCGACAGAAGGCTTACAGCATTCGGCTCGATATCACATCTTCTACAAAGTTTGTTAGGAATCTTCTTTGAACTCATGCATATGTGCTTGCATAGGTAAAAGCTCCGGACGGTTGAGAAATATATATCACAATTGCTTTATACAGGTGCATGTACACATTTGGCTTCTTGATGATAAAACAACGGAACATCATGTTTACAAGTATATATGCTAATTTGACTATGTCTCTAAAATGTGCAAAAATGTAAAATCAGTTGATATTATTACACCAAGGTCTCGTGCAACATTTGCGGCCAGCAATGTTGTTCCGTTGAGCTGATACTCTCGATCGAACGAGCGTATTCGTATGCGCTGTGGGAGAGTACAAAGGAGTGTATATTTTTAGATCTTCAGCGTACAATAGGCATTTGACACTCGACGGAATGTAAGATTTTATATCTAATCCAAATATTGTGTACAATTATGGAGAGAAGTACAATAAAGAAGAGCTTCCCTGTACGACGCCGGACAGAGTCAGTCATGGCTCGCTACGAGCTTCCCCGCATTTAACTCGGAATGACCGATTGTGCAGAGAAATGGCAAGCCATTTACGAGTCTGTAAATTGACCTAGAGTGTCTTCATCTTGTCAACAAGAAGCCTATGATCTACTTTGCCGAAAGCACTTCTCTGAATATATACAATTAAAGTAATTGTCGGCATTTGCGTGCAAGATCAAATCCTTTGTAATTTCTAACAGTTGCGTGCACGTGGAAATTGTCAAAAACTTAATTTGCGGTCATGTAATTGGTTACGTGTTTGATCAAGATCACTCTTAAACAATGCAGGCAATGGAATACTGAGCCACAGCGCGATTGTCCTTGACGCGCATGTTAGACCTCGTTTTATGCAAAGTTGTCATATGCTCTGTTTGAAAGTAACTGGAACTATGGCGTCATTGTATGACCCTTCAAACAGCACCTTTAGTGGCTAAGCTAAATAAATTAGAACCAACGGTTTGTCGAATATACGAGAAGATAAGGAGGAATCGAGAGGTCATCTGGTTAGGGAGGTTGAACGATTGGGAGGAATAAGGGATTTAAAATTAGGAAAAGTGTTAGGGTTAGACTAGGATGTAAGAAAAACAGGTCGAGATCTCTTGGTTAAGTCATTCCGATACGCAGGGGTTGGTGGCTCTCTTCTAAGCGTAATTTCCAGTTTCTTTGATGAGGACACCTTACTGGTACAAGGTGAGCAGGAAGTGTTGCAGGTAAGGCAAAATGTGGGAACCACGCAAGGCGACCCATTGAGCTGCGTCTCCTTCACTCTTCTGCTTGCCGATTTTGTTGATTATATTCGGCAAGAGTTCCAGAAGGCCACAGTTGTGATGGACGCAGATGACGTAGTGGTCGCTCATCACGACCTGGGTGCCATCAAGCGCATCACTTCTCTGGGGGAGGTGTTCCTTGTCTCAAGAGGGCTGGAAATAAACGCCATGAAGACCAAGGCTATGAAATTCAGAAGAGGAGGTCGATTGGCTGCTAAAGACGTTATACGTTGCGGCGGCCAATCCTTGGAATTCGTTAACTCTTTCCGGTATCTGGGGCTTCGGCTTCATTATACTGGGACGACCTTCACTGCTCACATCGTCGAGACAGCGCGCACAGCCCTAATTTCTCTTTATGGAGAAATAGGCGATGTCCGGCGACTGTCCGTCCCGACGGCAGTGGCGCTTTTCTACCTCAAGGTTGTTCCGGCGCTGATGTATGGTCTTGACAGAGTATGGGAACACCTCACTCGGGCAAACTTTGGTTTGCTTGAAAGGTGTTTTACAATGTACATGAAGCGAGTACTTATCCTGTCAATGTGGGCAAGGAGCCGCTTTGTGTACCTAATGTCAGGCTGTGCACCAGTTGTTGAGATAATTCGGTTGAAGACGCCGTAATTTGAGGTTGAAGACGCCGCGTACAGTACCATTGGAGAGCTTTATCTTGGAATGGGAAAATAAAGTTGAACAAGTCCGACGAGAGGTCGGAGACCTGGATGTTTTCAGGGCCTCTCACCTCTTGTCTGGTCTTGCGTGTGACAATCGCCACGTCTATACCAGATACATAGTTCATGGCTATCATCACCTGGTTTGTTCGAATACGAGCTTGCACGAAGAGTACACCGAGTGCGTCTGTCGACTATGCTCTCAGGCGTGTACTAAGTTTCATGCATCTGCCTGCCTGGCCCTTGCGAAGAGATCACTGCACTGCCTCTCTCGAATAACATGCCGCGAGCAGCTGAGTGTATAATTGTATAATATGTATAATTGTTCATGTTATATGCATACTCAATATGAGTGAAATAAATACGATATCAAAAACAGGTCGAAATTTCAAAACAGAAGCTATCCCGATAGAAGGTGCTTAGCCCAAAAGCCCAATAGAGTTAAACAGTTGGTGGAGCGATAACAAGTTTCACAAGGTACAACTGAGAGCATTCGATTCTATCCAGTCTCCCTTGAATCCCTGGTACCTAGACGACGACGCCATCGGAGAAGCATCTGTGGTATAGGCAGTCATCAAGAAAGTTATTGATTGCGGTCTGACGAGTGGGCTTAGCTCAACCCCCCAGAAGTGTGAGCTTTACAAGGGCCAGTCTAACCTATCCGCTTTTGAGGCACCCCGTTCCGGGTGCAAACACGCCAAGGCAGTAGACATGACGCTCTTGGGTTCCCCTGTGGGGTCGGCCGCTATTCGTCCGGAACTCGCAGGTAGGATAAAGAGCTTTTGCTCTCGTCTAACCCGGCTTAACCTGCTCAGTTCCCACAGCGCGTATCACCTCTTGAAATCATCACTGGATTCAGCAAGAATCGTCCATATCCTCCGCAGCACGGACCTCGGAGCAAACTGGGATTTGCTGTGGTAGTTGGGCAAAGTCTAAGACCAGCCTTAGCGATCTCCTTAATCTAAGCCTGGCCGACAACAACTGGGCTCAGGCCACTCTCCCTCTTAGATTCTGAGGTCTGGGAATCCGCTCAACGGCAGACCTGGCAACTAGCTGTCACGTCCCATCATTACACGCCTCAGAGGGTACCGTCCAGCACATCAGCCCGGCCGTGGCCCTGCAGGCTTTCCAGGATGCCAAAGAGGTTGCGGATACAAGAATCGAGAACCTTGCAGGCCTACTTCCAGAAGCAAACAAGCACCTGCAGAGGTCCTATGATGACCTCATCGTTTCCAGAGAGTACCAACGCTTACTCTCTGACGCACTAACCACGGCAGACAAAGCCCGACTGCACGCGGTCATCCAGAGAGGAGCCAGCAAATGGCTCCAAGCCATTCCTTCCTTAATTCTTGGCACTTTACTTGATCACGAAAGCTTTCGTCTGTGCATCAGTTTGTTGCACAAGGCTAACTGAGATTAGAAACAAGGCTAACTGAGGAGCACCGGTGTCCGTGCGAAGCACAGGTAGACATGTGGGGGACCCACGGGCTCTCCTACAGCAGAAGTGAAGGTCGCCATAGCCGTCACAGCGAAGTTAATAAGATTACTGCCCGGGCCTTGAGGTCAGCTCTATTGCCGTGCATTCGAGAGCCAACCGGCCTCCTGAGAAGTGACAGAAAGAGACCAGACGTCGCACCCTTATCCCCTTTAAAAGGGAAAAGGCGCTTATTTGGAATGCGACGATTACCGGCACGCTCACCCCCTCGAACCTGGAAGCCAGCTCATCTGCCGCTGGCTCCGGCAGGACGTCTAAAAATCGACAAATATGCACGGCTCGCCAACGAATTCATTTTTGTGCCGCTAGTATTTGAGACACTCGGGGGGCCTGGCCCTGAGGCATGGTCGCTCTTACAAAAGATTGGCAAAGGAATCGAACAGGCGACAGGGGACAAAAGAGCTTTTGACTTTCTACTTCAGCGGCTATCTCTGGCGGTTCAGCGCGGCAATGCGGCAGGAATCATGGGCACAATGAGGGGCTGCCTGGAGGATAAGCTCGACTGGTAAAACTCCTCACCTAACCATAAAATCAAATAATACATTTTATACTTTTTAAGTTTAGATATGTTTAGATCCGTGAAATCTAGATTTAGAAATGAGCTTCTTGTTCAAAAGTGACCTTTATATATGAGCTAAATGTATATGAACGTTCGTAGCATTGCCTGCCTACAAGTCCAAAATGCATATACTGACTACAGCTCCAGATAGAGACGATCTTTGGAAGTAACAAAACTTAGTAACATGTGGATTAGTTGCCACTTGCTTATGTAGCAGCTCGCGCAACTCTAACATATCAGACCATTTAGTGTCAATGAAGCCGAACCAATATCCTGCTGTAATTAATTGCTATAAAACAATTTTGAAATCTTAATTGCAACGGAATTTAAAGCCGAATTAGATGCATGCAGGACGGAACTAATACACATGCTTATTTTGCGAACAGTACTATTACTAACTAGACTGCCTCACCTTAAAGACATGACTTAGCTATGATGCAGAGCCTTAAATAATGCATCAGCAGGTATGCATGACTTGGTTGTTATCACACGAGCCTACCTTTCGACAGAGCACTCGAACCAGCTGAGCGAATGCATCATAGCATGCGGCTCGCGATGCAGAAGAAGACTGGGCTGTTTCACCGTACCAATGCTCTTGATATTTTGTGTCTAATGGTTCGGAATAATCATGCTCGTGGTATAAAGGTGACTGAAAATCGCTGGACTAGTTATATTAAGTTTTGCAGCGACTATACTGAACAATAACAGAACCAAAACCCTTCTCGTTGAAGGCTTCTGTCATCTTGGGCTTGGGTTCCAAGGATAGTTCAAACGTGGCTTGCTAGGTTTGCGAAAGCCCCAGGATTTAAAGCTTCTGGCAGGACGTTTTTAGATGGTCGCCATTTTGGCGATCTTCATTGACCACTAGACACCAAGCGAGATTCGATTCAATGGGCTTGTTTCAAGCTGAGCTTGGTTAAACATAAGGTCGCCATTCAACCGAACCAGCTTATCTATACCGACCAGAGTCCAGATCCAGACTTAAATCGATGTAGGCAACACCATTCGTTTTTACATAAGATACCGTTTGCAAAGAGACCTAGGGTTTCGTGTTCTTGTCTGTCGGGTATAGTTAACGCAAAGCTTTGCCTTGTTAAGAATTAAGCCAATACTCGAAGCTTTTCCTCGTAACGGCATGCCTCCGCTCGTCCCACATAATTTTGTAATCAACGAAATTACTTAAAATGACGACTGAAGCAAACCTTTACATTAATGTGAACACATCACTTTAGATCCTTCGAGACTTTAGACCGTTATAATTCACTTAAGATGAACTACATGGCACTATGATCAAACAGGACCTAGTAATTGTAACAGTTGTCGGAAATAAAAACCCTATTACCGGACACTTGGGCAAAAGCTGAGCCTGTGTACGTAGACTATAATTATTCCACTATAAGCTTCACACAACGAACGTTAGCTGCTGCGCTTCTAGCAAAATATTTAACCGTACCACCGCTGCTGCGCTTCTAGCAAAATATTTAACCGTACCACCGACTGCCAAACGAATGTTTCGTCTACGATATGCTGCGCGCGGACAGGTAATACTCTCAAATGACAGGGCGCACTTGTAAAAATCTTTACAAATAAATTTCTAACAAAAGCAACGCGCTGCAAAGCGAACATAAGTGAGCCAAAAAAAAATGACAAAAAAGTTGGCGTCGATAACAGAACTATCACAACCGTACCATCTATTGCCTATGAGAGCTAAAAACACATCACACTAGCTGATCGTACTTATGTTGTCTCCCTTTTGCCGCAGTTGCACTATTCCAAAATACTGCTTGGACCACAGCCATAATATAATTTAATTATATACATGTATATATATATATATATATATGCTCGTTAGTCAATGAATGATGCACAGAAAAAGTAGACACAACAGTTTTTGGAACTTAAATATAACATGTATTTATTGTAATTGTTGTAACGGCTGCTGCTGCTGCCGCGCTGTTCCTGTTGTGTAATTGTCATTGTTTGTCGGTTATGGATTTCATGCTTGTCCTTATTGTTGTCGTTGACATAACCATTATTGTAGGCGTCGACATGATCTGCTGTTTTTGCTCTGCTCGCATTCGGATGTGATCAATTATTACGCCCGCAGTGTGTAGTGGTTTTGCAGTCGTTGTGCTGTTGTTGTCGTTGTTGCTGTTGTTGTTGTTGCTGTTATTACTGCTACCGCCACTAATGTTGTTGTTGTCGTTGTTGCTACGGCGACTTTTGGTTTTATCGTTGTTCAACTAGTTTGTACGGGATGGTGCATTTTATTCTTCAGTCTATTTTTTGTTTGTCGGCGTTGAACGACTAACTCAGTGCCAGCAATAACACCACCATCACCACCGGACTCCCACTACCGGAAACAACAACATCAACATCGTCAAAGCAAGATCAACAACAATAACAACAACAGCTGCAACTGCAACACTAACATCATCATTAACAGCAACAAGTGATTATCTAAGCCAGCCATATATGGCTGACTAGTGTTGTTAAACTGGGAACTTTAACCGGGCACTGCACGACCTCACCGGGTGGACCTTTGGACGCAAATGCTAGCTGACAGATAATGCCAGTAAAACCCCTACCCTATCGCACCGTGACCAGCAGGACATCTTGACTCAGCAACAAATAACTTTCAACAGCAACAACAACAACAACAAAACCATTGCAACGACGCGAACAACAACCTACCGTTGCAAATGTTGTTGCTGTATCCGCCTGCATGGCTTGGCCCTTACCACCCATCATCCCCCGGTCCCTACGACGGTCCTTACAGTGCAACAACTTTCTGCTAATTTCTGCCGGTGTTTCGTCGCTGATGAGATACTCAAGCGCTAGCTAACGATAAGCAACGATCACGTCATAGGCATAACTTTTATCGACGCTCGAGAGTGGAAAAGTTGGTCCGCCGACACGTCTAAATAATGACTGTGCACTTCTATTGTTTTAGTTCGAATTCGTTTTTCAGCAATCTCCAAACCCCGAGAGAAATGTTCGACCGGTAAAAGAAAGCTGATGCCGGGGGATGCATAGAAAACGAGAAAGTTCATCCAGAAATTAAAGTGTAATACTAGTTTTAGTTGAGCGTAAGACGACACACCGAACGGATGAGACGTGTGCGGAGAAAATCCACACCAGTCGTCCATTGACGCGACATGTGTATCCTACACACTAGATATAAAATGGAACGTAGATTTACCCGCACGTCAGTGTATACACAAGTATTTCCTTCTCTCTCTATTTTTTTCTTTATATATATATATATATTTATATAAACACACCCGCGAGCATAAATGTGTGTGTGTGTGTCTGTGTCGAGACGTGTGCATGTTTAGGTGTATGGGCAGGCTTGCAAGACCGCAGGACAATATAAACAGCTGCAATGACGCTGTTACACCGGGGCCGTTTGCGGCTGTCTACGAATGGGAACGCTGCATATCCTGCATTATCTTGTTCTTTTTACAAACCTCCGGACCCGAAAGGAGGACACGCGTACACGCACCCTATCTGTGCCTTCAGGTCTCAACTTAGCAAGCCATCGTTATACATCCAGTCGTGACCCCGTAACTTGCATTTAATTTACGTTATCTTAAGTCGTCCATCGTCGTCACCAGCATGATCATAACCATGACGATAATAATAACATTAATTAATAATAATATGAAATGTATTGTTATTAATGGTAGTATTGTTATTCTTATATTAATGTTACTTGTTATATATATATATGGTATGTTGAGGTTCTCTTTGGCTAATATACACAAAAGCGCGCCGTCCATATGCTCCCCCCGGCAGTTGTTGCCGGCAATCATTGCCAGGCAACGCCGGACACAATTGAGCCTGGAGGCGTACCAGATTAACAAGCTGCCGATGCGAGGGCTAGAATATATCGCTATAACAACGATATAGAATACATCTCTCTATGTATGCATTTATGTATGTATGTATGTATGCACGTACGTATGCATCCTCGTCGAATGCGTCGTGTGCATTTACTATTCGTCGACTCATCACTCATTCGACCACTCATGTAATAATAATGCCTATTTATGTACATAACTGGGGGGAGAGGAAGTCATCATCGGTAGAAAACCAACGTATATGTAGGACCGCCTGGGCGACTAAGGCCCTCGGTCCTCTCGCGAAGGGACCGGATTTGGTGGACTCGGCTGCGGCTGTCGTAGGTTCGCAGCTCATCACACCTTAACACGCAAATCTCTGAATCTCTGAATCTATCCATGAATTGAATGGATGTATGCGTGTATGCTTATATGTACAGAATAACCCGAACATCCGAACTTGTTCCGTGTACGCGCTTGCGTCGTACGCCGTCGCGAACATCGCCTCGTCGCATACAAACGACTAAAAACCTTTGCCGCGTATCGCTGCCTTTTTTGGGGGCGGCTGACAAGATATGTACACTGTTTTGTTTGCGGCTGGCTGCTGAATCTGTAGCCGCTGGTCTAATTTTAGTTCCTGTATACGTCTAGATTATTCGTCATCGTCGAAGACATTCTCTGTCACCGACAATGCGATTTTTACGAACGTGTTGCTCGCTTCGGCCGGGTTCAGTTCACCTCTGCCCGTTGCCGTGGTCACTCTCTCGGCATGATTGTTATTATTAGTACTATTACTACTACTATTTTTCGTTTTCTTATTCTTCTTCTTTTCCTTCTCCATCGTCTTCATGCTATTTATATTTTTCTTCTCAGTATATTTCTAATGATTATTATCATCATCATCATCATCGTCATCATTATCATTGTTTGTATTATTGTTATTAGAATGATTTGTATCATTAAGATCGTGTTTAGGATGTGTTGACTCGTAGCAGTCGTGCGGTTATATTTGTGTTTGTGAATGTCGAAACTCTCAACCATTTACTGTTGTTGTTATTATCACAGAGAAATAAGTTATAACGATAAATCATTTGGTAGAGACGTCTTCTATCGCTGGGCTTCGTATGCGCATACTAATGCATATCTGTATGTATATAGGTTATGAGAGGGTGTCAGCTCTAAGGGGAACTTGAAGAGATCGATAAGGTAGGAGCAGTAGAAAGCCGTAAGAGGAGGCACTGGAGACGGATTGTGCAGAAAAAAATCGATTGAATATGAATGACTACGACCATAGATTAGCTTGAAAGTTGCAGTGCACTATGAGTGCGATGGTAGTCGGTCAAGCTGATGACAAGGTCCATGCCACGTCGATCACGGGATATTGTTTTTATGCGATTGCCTTTGATCTGGGATTAGTACTGGGTATCAATTATTGACCGTTTTCAATCGGCTGATAAATTTCGTCGAGACGAGGTGATTCGAAGTGCGCTGCGAGAGTGTTTTACATGAAAGGCAACCTTACATGAAAGGCTGCTGCTGTTGCTGAGTGATTGAGATCGGGTAGATGACCAGGTATCTGACGTAACGAGGAACCAAAGGAAGAAAAAGGAAGAAAATACTTCCTCGCTGAAATGACTCTCGTTGAGGAAAAGACTAGGGATTGCGGAAATGCCCTCGGAGAATGAATGTACGCCTTCTTTGCTCCTCGATTCGACTTTGATACCTTGGTATAGTTAGGGGCGTGTGCTCGTCGTTCTTGCTTCTACTTTGTTGTTGTTGTTGTTGTTGAATTTTCCCTCTCTCTTTATCTCTCTTTCTCTCGCCATTATTTTCTTGTGATCGGTCTAATCTCGATTCGTTGACGACAGCTAATCTTAGGCGCGTATTACGATGCAGACGCACTCCAAGACGTTCGCTCAGGAGGCACTCGTGTGGCGAATGCACTCTAGGTAGCAACACGCGGTCGCGGTTCTCAAATTGCGCGATACGTTGGGTTGATGTCGTCATGATTATAGGACTTGGTGAGGTGACCGCTGTAGAGACGTCACTCCAATTTGCAACATTTTACATCTGTATCTACACACACATATATATTTCTATGTGTGTGTGTGTGTGTGAGTGTTTGTGTATATTAAGGTATTTGGGTGTATGTGAATGCCTATGCGGAATATCGTAGACGGCGCGTCCGTTCGTGCGATGATATGCGCTCTCGTATCGACGGAAGCGGCAGCCGTCCTTATCGAACATTTGAAGGTCATTTGAAAGACTGCCTACTTACGAGATGCGGCAGAATGTGCTATCGACAGGACATTGCGAGGTCCTGCATCCACAGCACAATGCGCGCATCATGCTTCGGCTCGGTCGAACACTGAGAGAGCGGCCGGCAGTGGCGGCGGAGCTCTGGCTGTGGTGTCTCGGTCGTGTGGGCAATGCCCTGGAATAGGTACCACAGTTTTTTCTCTCCTCCATCTCTCTCTCTCTCAATCACTCTCATTCCCTTTCGCTCTGTATCCTTCTCGGAATCTGATCTGTAACTTTGCTGCTTCGAAGCTCATCAGTGCAGCGATTCCTGGTCCTGCGGCGGCGGTGACGCGCCCGACTGGCCCTTCTGGTGCTGCAGCAGCGTGACGGGAAACGAGCCGTCCTGAAACTTGAAGTGCCGCTTGTCGTAGAACTTGAGCAGCGCCGGACTGTACGGGTGATTCTCCTTGAGGTGGACGTAGTGCACCTCGGGCTCATTCGTCGTGTGGCCGCACTCCTCGCACACGTAGACCTTCTGGCGGCGCTCCTTGTACGCGTACTGGTGTTTGGCGCCGTGCACCTTGAGCGAGTGCGACTCGAGCGAGCAGCGCTGCGTGAACGACTTGTCGCACAGGTTGCACTTGTACGGCCGGACGCCGGTGTGCGTGCGCGTGTGCCGCTTCAGATCGAACGTGTCGTTAAAGCCCTTGCCGCAGAACGTGCACAGGTAGCGCTTGACGTCGCTGTGACACTTCATGTGCCGGTTGAGCAGACGCTGCAGGCCGAACGACTTGCCGCACATCTTGCACGCCAGCCTGAAATAGAGCAGAGCCGAGCCGAACGAACGAATCATCGGCGAAAGGCCGTTAGCAACAGCAGACATCAACGACGACCTCAACGACTTCATCAGCAACAACAATAACCACAACAACGACTTTCACAACAACAACGACAATAAGCCATAATGATAAACGATAACAGCAACGGTCAGTACATGTCTCTCTCAGACTCAACCTTCAACAACGGTCTGTCGGGCACTCTCCCGCCGGAAGTTCTCATTAGGCGACGACAGAGAGAGCGGGCCCGCCAATACGGTGTCAGGCAGACGCAGGGAGAACACGAGCGAGAGACAGAGAGAGAGAGAGACCGATTTACGTAGAGATCTACGCGAGAGAAAGCTGTAAAAACAAATGCTAACATCACAAACGTCTGGCACCATCCACACTCTCTCGCACAAGCAGATACAGTTCTCGCCTGAGACACACATACACACGAAATCCAGATACGTTGACGTGTGGTAGTTCAGATTTCAGCAGCGCCGGCAACGGCATAAACAGCAGCAACAACAACCACAACAAGAGAATCATAGCGACGGGCAAATCTCAGCAGGCTCCCACCGTAATGCGGCTTTAGCACCTGCCCCTTTGGGCCATCTGTTCATGGTACTGCTGCTGCTGCTGCTGTTGTTGCTATTGCTATTGCTACTGCTGACCGTGATGGTGATGAGATACGCCGATAAGTACAGCCTGCCTACAACCGGCCATCTAGCAGGCAAGCAAGCTGCTTGTAGCGGTCCTCGCCTGCCACCGCTCTCATACGCTTAGGTCTTCTGCTGCCAACAAGCCAGCGACCGAAGAAGAGGCTTCTCAACGGCTCTCAAACGAGAGAGAAAAAACGCGCGGGCAACGTAAGGGAAGGAAGGACGGCGGGGAGGGGGGGGGGCTGTTGGGGGTGAAGGGGAGAGAAAATGAATGAACGAACCCCACGCCAGCCAAGCGAGTAGAATGCGAACGTGAGGCCGTCACTGATGGTGGTGGTGGTACTGTTACAAGTAGTGCGGCGGCTTCGGCTGCCGCTGCTGCTGCTGATGCTGCTGCAGGTGATTGTCACTTTAACGTCGACTGACTGAAGTGCCCCCTTCCGTTGTCTCCTCCCCCTCCCCCCGCCCCGACCCCATCGCACAGGTCGGGGCTACGTCGGTCATCGGTCTTCAGCTACTACAACAAAAACACCAACAACAACAACAACAACCACGAGGATAACGCGACGAAAACAAGAACACCAACAACAACAACACCAACAGCGGGAGCAGTAACGGCTGCATCAGTACCAACCGCACTACCGTTGTGATTGAAGTCACTTCCGAATGCGTAATGGGGCAACGAAGTCGACGAGGCGCGCAGAAGCACAAAGCGCATCACTCGTTGGGATTGGAATCAGTTTAGTTCTGCAGCAGCAGCAGCAACAGCATCGGCAACAGCAACGTTCGACGTTCGAAGTTGCTACACGTTGTGTACGCATGCGTAAACGACCAACGGTTAGGAGTAGAGGTGTCCGTTGTAGGTAAATGGGCAGAGGACACCTGGACACTTACAGGTCAGGTCGGGTCTCTACCTACATAGTAGTGGCAATAGTCGCGTAGCGAAGTGAATAGTTTAGCGCGCACAAAGAGTACAACGTTTGTCTTGTCCGTTTCTCTCTATTTTTGTTGTCGTTGTTATTATTATTATTAGCTTAAGTAACAACAAACTATACTACGTCTCTCCCGCTGTCTTCTAGAGAAGCAGCTAGAGCATTTTCGTTTCGGTTGTGCTCGACGTCCATCGATGGTGGTCGGTTTTACTCCTGGGCCGCGACATCGATACAAGAGAGGTCGGTGGAGACAAGACACAGTTAACAAGCGCATCATTGCCTACGCTGTTCTCTGCCCTGCCATCTTCCTCTTTTTTCCTTTCATTCAGTCAGCCAGTCAGTCAGTAGTGAGCGGATGAACCACTTTCGATCGTCGTTGAAGCCGTTGTAGGCCGTTAAGGTTGTCACTTCGGGGTCTTCGTTTGTTCGCCTGCTCCTGGCGCTACCGTTGAAGTACGTTTTTGTCATTGTTGTTGTTGTTGTCTCTGTCGTCGTTGTTCTTGTTGTTCTTGTTGATAATGCTGTTGTTGACTTCGCTTTTGTTGTTGTTGTTGATGATGATTTTGTTGTTATGGATGCTGTCGTCGTCGCCACGTCGTTGTTGTCGGTACTATGTACGACGGCTGAAGGCCGGTGGTGGCCTGTTGTTCACACGAGAACATAACAGCCACCGTCATCGTCGTTGTCGTCGTCGTCCTCGTCGCCGACACTGGCATAGTATGTGTTGTTGTTATTGTTGTTGTTGTTGTTGTTGTCGTTGCTGTTGTTGTTGTTGTTATTGTCACCGGCGGCCCAACCACCGTTCCTACGATCATCCCCATCTTCATCATCATCACCACCGCCGCCACTACCATATTAATGATGAAGATGATGATGATGGTGTTGGTGTTGGTAGTGATGGTAAAGGTGATGAAGATCATGACGAGGTCGTTCTTGGTCGTCGTCGTCGTCGTCGCCGCTGCCGCTGCTGCCGTTGCCAGCCGAACTTCGCCGACGAGTGAATGCCGAAGTTACGAGAGCGTGAAATTCGTCTACCGATACGACAACCGGGCTATTACGGCAGAACCAGCTACGCCGGCAACCGCCATGAAGCAGTAGCAAAAGTAGTAGTAGTAGTAGCTGCTGTAGTTGTAGTAATACTTATAGTAGCTGAATAGGAAGACAGCGTAGACCTGCGGCAGCATCACCAGCAAAGAAGTCAGACACTTGCCCTCCGTCATAGACAGCCTTGCAGACTGTCACACATAGTGACTGCTTGCCTACTGGATTGACTGGATTCGTCTCTGCGTTCGTTCATCCAGCTCTATGTATCGAGTATCACTGTGTGTGTGTGTATCTAGTAGGGGGACAGATGCACCGAGCTAGCGACGGGGCGGGGGGGAGGGGGGGGTGCAGGGAAACTGGGGGTGACAGCCCCTGCGAGACCGCCAGAGCGGGACACCGTTCGCTAGCTGGCCCGAGCCTCCAGCGTCAACCTGTAACGTCGTGCTGTGACCGCCGTCAAGCAAACGTATCACCAGTTGGTCGTCGTCGTCGTCATCGCGTCACCCCACATTGTTCCTCATACGCCCCTCTCACCCCCTGCGCAAGACGCTAAGAAGACGTCCGTATCACTTGTGCACGCTGCACACATTTATATACGTGTACATGCCGTATATATATATATATATATATATATATATATATATATATATATATATATATATATATATATATATATATATATATGTGTGTGTGTATAGATACGTAGATCTTGTTCACATGCACCTAAGAAGACGTCGATAGCGAAAAGCTGACGGCTAGATATGCTGCAGCAAATGTCAGCTTGCGGCGTCATAAAGAGAAGGAGTTCCTCATTTTTTCTTGCCCTTGTCTCCCCTCTCCTCTCCCCCCGCCATCCTGTTGCCGCTCCACCTTGTCGTTGTCCGCGTGTTTTCTCCTTGTTCTTCCTGTACTTCTACTTTACTTCTTCTTCTTCTTCATCATCATCATCATCTTCTTCTTTCGTCTTATGAAATAGCAATATTGCGCACATACGAAAAGATGTGTAAAAATCGACGAAACACCACTTCGAACGAACAGACAGAGAAGCTCAGCGTTACGAGCGGGCATACTGTGTCGACTCACGACTCAAGAGTCGCTTGACGCGAGCACTGCTTAACGACCTCATCATCGACAGCCGTCGTCAACATCGTACTGATGGATGCAACAGAGGGAACAACAACAACAACAACAATAGGAGCAACAACGACAACAACAGCAACAACATCAATAACAACAACAGTCATTGCCGTTACTGCTTCTACCGCTGCTGCTGCTGCTGATGCTGACGTTGACTGTTGCTTCCATCAACGCTAAAAATGGCCCGCTGTTTGAGGGACCCATCGCCAGAAAGAATCGCAAGTCAATATTCCGCGTTTCCGTTAGCACCCAGAATTACTCAGTCAAGTCGTTGGGGCGATAGCAACAACAACAACAGCAACAACAACAACAACAACAACGACGACAACAACCAGCCATTCACTGAGTGACAACGCCGTTAACGGAAACCCAGCTAAGATGCTTTTGCGTTATCAACATTTGCGTCATCATCATCGTCACCAAGGTGGCGCCTTAATGTCGCTGTTGTTGTTGTTGTCGTCGCTGTTGTTGTTGTTGCTGTTGTTGTTGTTGCTGTTGTTGTTGTTGTTGTTGCTGCTGTTGTTGCTGCTGTTGTTGCTGCTGTTGTTGCTGCTGCTGTTGTTGCTGCTGCTGCTGTTGTCAGTTGCCATTATTCCGTTTCGTAACTCAAAAGAGAGAAACTGAAGATACTGCTGACGCCGGACGACGTGGCTTTCGGCGGTGACCTTCGCGAGCAAAGAGACGCCCCGTCGCCATCCACTCGCCTACCACCCAGCAGCCAGCCGGCAACCTTCTCAGCACAACTTCCCCCAAAGACAAACCTCGTTGGACGTTGGATGACGAATGTTATTATTAAAAACAACGGCAAAAACAAGCAAACAGCAGCAGCAGCAGCAGCAACAACCACTACAGCGACGACGACGACGACGACGCCGACTAAGATTACCCAATAGCCAAACGTGTCTTTCTCTGCGCGAACGTCAAGCGAGGCACAAACGAGGAAATCGTTCGCCAACGTGAACGGCGCAACGCCGTGCAGAGCCGCCTGCGTTGCGTGCCCACCTCTGCCGGTGTGTTGTGCACGTATCGTGCATTTATGCACGCCGCAGCTGGTGTCGGCAGCGGTACAGCGCACACAAGTAATAATTAAATATAGGAATACTTATAAGAATCACCATATCCCTCCACATCATCATCATCATATTCCTCATCTTAATCACTCCCATCATCATCATCATCGCCATTATTATTATCATCATCACCTGGAGGGATCTAGCTCTACAGGAGACCGCGTTTTCTGCACAAAGCCGCAGTTCCACAACAGGCGCTAACGTGGTCTCTCTCCCATTGTGGCGCGCATGTTGTCGTGCACAGCAAGACGGAAACTCTGACTGGCAGATGCTGGATACAGCAGCAACAACAACAGCAACGGTTTTCTAACCAATCATCTACTTGCCAAACAGATCCAGCAAAGCGGAAAGAGAAAGACGCGCGTAAGGTGGTGTCAACACCTCGGCTATCTCATCGTGCCGACGAACGTTTACGCTTGCAGCTTAAAGCTTGGCTAATCAAAAAAGCCAACAAAAACAAACAGCAGCCCTGGCCAATCGAAGCTTCAGCCGAATGCTGGCGCGACGAAAGAGAAATGATGAACGCCGCCCCGTAGACTTTTCGACGCGCCCTGTAGATGTGTGAATATCGTCGGCGTCCTTATGGCTACGCTACGTTCCTCATCTCGGTGTGCGTGATGATGAGGCAATGATGATGAGGAAATACTCACACTCTCATACCTCACACATCAAATCAATCACAGACACTAGCCGCATAAAGACACATTCGTTCCTCTGCTGTTTGTTGTGGATTCGTCATAACCATATATTGCCCTCTTTCGATATTGCTCGCTTTGTTTCTCTCTCTATCGCGATTGCGCCCTATAGATAGATTCCAGGCGAATACCAAGGTGGTGATGTTTCGTGTGGTGGGAGAAAGGTGAGATGATGGGAACATGGCTTTCTCACTCTTTCTCTATCTGTCTTTTCCTCTTTCTCTCTCTCTCTCTCTCTCTCTTCATCTACGCTTACCAACAGCACCAAGGTTGCCCACTTTATTGAACCCTGAATTACTACTACGACAACAACAACGACTACTACTAATCCTATGCATTACTACACGCACCTACATGAACTGCTTAGTAAAGCAGATATTATTATTATTACCGCCACCACAACGGGCTAAAACACAACAAAAATGAGAACGCAAACGCAAAGTCAGATAGAGAAGGACTCACTTGTCAGAACTACCCGTCTGGGCAGTGGCGACGTTGCCGTTGCTGCTGGTATGATTGTTACGATTGTGGGCATGAATGCTGCTGTTGTTGTTCGAGTCGCTGTGACTGCTAGCCTCGTTACAGCTGCTGCTGCTGCTGTTGTTGCTACTGCTGCTGCTGAGGTTCTGAGGCTGATCTCCGACAGACTCGAACGAGGTCGAATCGATTGTGGATCGACGCTGACGTATTCCCGCTGCCGCTGATGTTGTTTCTGCTGCTGCTGCTGCTGCGTTTGCTGTTGTTGCTTCTGCTTCTGTTTCCGCTTCTGCGGCAGCGTCAGCAGCTGCTGATGCTGTGGTTGTTGTTGTTGCGGCCGTGGCGGAACAAGAATCATCTATCGAAGAGCCGCCTTGACCCGCTTCTGCCGCTGTCGCTCCCGAAAGTGGCGTGCTCGCACCACCGAGATTGAGTAACGGATTCTTGATGCCATGACCGCCGTTGACAAACTCGATTGGCGCTGCTGTTGGAATTCCCATCTGAAATGCGGGTGTGGAGAAAGGGTATATTAGTACATTTAAAGCCATAGAGTTGAATACATGCACATTTACAGACACAGTGATATACATATACACGCACATACATACATACATACATACACACATCTATACATACACACATACACACATCTATACATACACACATACACCTATATGCATACACACACATACAGATATAGAGATGCGTATCGATACACTTCGATTGTGTCACAAGTCATCGTTGGCGTCACGCTGTGAGTGAACAATCGCGCGCTCACGTACCCTTTGCCGCAGAACCTGGATCCGGACCTGCAGGCCGGGGCTGACCGGGTCGAAGCCGTTGCTCTCGTCGTCCTCCGAGCAGTGCACACTGCTTGTGCTGCCCAGCGACGACTTCTCGGGACTGCTGCTGAGTTTGGGCCGCTTGAGCTCGTGCCACTCGTGGATGGGCGACGAGCAGCTTCGTGCCGCCCCTGTCGATGAGGCTAGCTCGCAATGCAGCGCCGTAGTCACTGCAACAGGTGGGGCAGGTGTGCTGCCGAGCGACGAAGGGTCGGGACTCAGACACGTGAGGCCATGAGCGTGTGCTGTGGTCGGCCCCGGGATTGCCGCCCCCGGCTGCTGCTGCTGATGCTGTTGATGATGATGGTTGTGGTTGTGGTGATGATGGTGGTAGTCCTGAAGAAGGGCGGCCGCATGCAGTGGCGCCTGGCTGCTGCTATGCAGTATCGTGTAGTCTGAAGGGTGGGCAGAGGCGGGCGCGGTTGTTGTTGTTGCTATTGTTGCTGCTGCTGCTGCGGTCAGTGCCGCTGCCGTCGTGAGGTGATGGTCGTACTCCGAGTCGGGTCGTGAGTGTAGATGGTGGTAGTCGTCTTGAAGACGTCTTGAAGCCGAGGTCGTAGCGGAAGCAGAGGATGAGGCGACCGCCGCCGCCGCTGCTGCTGCGGCCGCAGCTGCAGCCGCAGCCGCGTAGTGCGGCTGAGGTCGAAATGGCCCAGCCTGCATCTCGCGGATGACGGGCACCCGTTGCGAGGAGAACGGGATGCGCGCATGATGGTAGGCGGGATGGCCGAGCATCGGCACCGTCGAGCTCACCTCGTCTTCGCTCTCCGACTGCGGCGGGGTTGTCGACGAACGCGAGACTGTCGGCAGCCATTGCATGACGCGCTGCGTTTCGGGTCGCTCATCTGCGAGTATCAACAAGTGCAGCCAGACAGGCAGAAGACACATACAGTTTAGTTTAGTTCAATGGCGTGATTGGACTAAAAATATCAATCGTCAATCGACTGATTACTGCTGTCGCTAATCGGCACGTCAAAAACAAGATAAGATACGCGCATGGAAACGCCGTACGGTAAGAATTAAGGTATTATGTGTTGGTAAATGCGTAAGAGGAAAAAGCCGAAAACAGAACACGCGCAGCATCAGAAGCAGAGCAAGCCATTTAGGAAGATCCAAGATCCGAGGCCTGAAAGGCAAAGCAGAGCCTTAAATCGCAACGTGCGACACCTGAGTGCGGTGCTCGTCCCTGCTCGCAACGCGGGCAAGGATGGAAAACGGTTAACGAGAAGTACAGGAAGCACGTTGCACTGAAGACGGCAGCAGCTTCTTGTACTCCTCCAGCAAAGAGATCATGAACGGTGTTGGTAGGCGACCTATGGATAGCCCGGCACACACGTCGTGTTAGACGTGCATAAGCGTTCCGTTCCTCCAAAATCGAAGCGAGTTAAACAAAAAACGACCGAGTTTTGCGACCGCTCCCGCATCGCCCGCCCCTATTGTTGGAGTCTTCTAGGTGACTTCAGCTTTCATACGAGGGCAGCCTACAACATGACATGGAGCGACGACAACACCAGCAACATCCAGTCCGCACCAGAACGACGTCGCAGAAATGACGAGACGCAAAGAAAGCTCGCGTGAGAGGGCGAGAGAGAGAGAGAGAGAGAGGAAGAAATAGAAAGATTTAGAGGTAGTAGGTAAAGAAGGGCTTAGAGATTGTTTGAATCGCCCAGCGGGGCGCCAGTTATCGTCGTCATCATCATAGCCCGTGGCAGCAACAGCCGCAGTGGCGCCCATGATTCGTGATCCTAACTACTCCATATGCTAGCTGAGAAGGCGGAACGGAACGGGAGCTGGCGGGCGGGGGGGGAAGGTGCTTTCTTAAACTTTCATATGGAAGCCGGCCGTATGGACCCAAAAAGAAGAAAAGGCAGAAGGACAAGAAGAAGAAGAAGAAGAAAAAGAGGAAGCAGGAGAGAAGTTGAAGATATCTAAAGAAAGCGAGAACTGAAACCCATGGTGGATCGGGCTGGATAGATAGAGGGAACTACTAAAGATCGTCGGACGTCCAGAGGACAGAGATGGTGAGGTCAGGTCGAGGTGAGAGTAAATAACAACGACAGAGAAGAACTCGCGTAAAGTTCTGCTCTTCGAGTACACATTCGCGCGGCGTGCGCCTGTGTAGGGCCGCCACACAGAGGGGGGGGGGGGAGGCTATTGGGCGGGGGTATAGTATGACAGACCCACGCACAACCCCCATATGACCGTATGACAGACCGGCACACACAATAGCCGTCGTCAGGCTGTACGCGACGGTCATGACTATGCTTCTGGTGCTGGTGCTGTGGTCAGCCACTTCGTTCTCTCTATCTCGCTCTCCCCTATATGTATACATATATATCTCCTTATCCATTTCTCTCTCTTTCTATCTCTTTCGTTCACTATACTTGTTGTTTGACTCGCATCCTGATCAGGCCTGGTACGCCCATATGGCGGTTGCTGTTATATATATAGGTGTGTGTGTGGGTTTGTGCCGATCTATGTACGGCACCGATTGGCCATCAGTCGGTCACGGCGAACACGGGAGAACAGACCGTTAGCTTACAACCTTTGCCCCACAACCTTCCCCCCGCCCCCGCCCACCCCAGAACCCCTCCAATAGCAATCTCCACGTATGTCTGTCTGTTTGCCTGCCGGGCGGCCGGCCGGCTTGTCTGCCTAGTGCGTTGCTCGTCGTCGTCCGTTCATCGTGATCGCGCGGTCTCCGTCGCGTTTCAAAGCAACTCGTCCTACAGTAGGACAGATACGGCGGTGGCAGCGGCAGCATCAGCAGCAGCATTCCTTCAGCCGCCGCCGCCGCAGCACTCAGGCACGCATCATCGCCGCAGGCATGGCCAGCCGGACGCGTTAGCCAAAGAACAAGCACACTTCTCGGAACGATCTGCGGCTGCGGCGACGGCACCAGAAGCAGCAAAAGAAGAAATAGCACGAGGAGGAAGAGAAGAAAGACGAAAAAGAAGATGAAGGCGAAGAAAAACGACGAGAACAACAACAACAATAGCAACAACAACAACAACAGCAACAACAAGGTGAAAAAGAAGTACAACCCATACCGCTAAGCAGAATGAAGAAGCTAGAATGAAGATGCGAACGCCGTTAGAAGACGATGCCTGCTGCTGCCGCTGCTGCCCTAGGCCAAGGAATGAACCCAGCCGCCAGGCAGCGACGGCAAAACGGACTGCCAGTAGGCAGAGGGCAGGATCGCGAGAGGGTTCGACAGGCGGCCCAGTTTGAGTAGACTATAAGCAGTCGTTCTCGTTGTTGTTGCTGTGGTTGTCACTGTTGTGGTTGTTGCTATCACTGTTGTTGTTGTTGCTGTCGCTGTTGCTGTTGTTGTAACTGTTGTGGTTGTTGCTGTCGCTATTGTTGTGGTTGTTGCTGTTGTTGTTGTCGCTGTTGTTGTTGTTGTTGTTGTTTTAGTCTTAGTAGTAGAAATCGTAGTGATAATAGGCAGTGGCCTACTTTCGGCTCAATTCGAACAGATCAGCAACGTTCAAAATATAGACACAAAGAAATAGGTGCGAGGACAGATAGCAGAAACACCAGCCGAACGAGATGCTGTTGCTGCAGCAGCTTCGAAGGATCCGGAGTGCCGAGGAGACGGCCGTTTCTGCTCCTGCTACTGCAGCCGCCAACAGCAACAACAAAAACAGCAGCAACAACAACCCATGTGCAAGAAAGATCTCCAGCAGTTTGCGGAATATCCACCTACCCAGATGACGTCTAAGCTCATTGCCGTTGGTTGCTACCAACCAACCGCTGCCTGTTACGATCTTCTGCGGCCAACACAACTACAACTCCAAGATCTCTCTACTGCTCAACCGACGCTAGGCCGACGTCCGTGGCATTGGCGGCAGACAAAGAACGACGGCAACCCCATGACGGGCATGACGCAGCCCCTATGTACTAGCATTGCCGAGGCGAAGACAAAGAAAAACCGGTGGAATTGTACGGACGGGGCTCATTAACAACCGTTGTTGTTGCTGCTGCTGCTGTTACTGTTGCTATTACGGTGATCGCAGTGTCACTTCGGATCACTTCAGCTGTCTTCGCCTGCCTGCCTTCAATGTCGTTCAACAGCGAAGACGACGACGACAACAACAACAACGACGACGACACCAACAACAGCGGAGCCAACGACAGCCGCACAAACAACTGCCTGCGTAGCTCCATTCGATTTGGATCGACGAAAATCTGGTTCATCTCATCACATCGTTTCATCCCGTTACCGGCCAGTCGCCAACCGTCCGACGGTTCGGCTATCGGACGGATACCAACGAGCAACGGCGATACTGCCGCAGGCTGGCTGGGCTCTCAAGGACGACATCAAGCGCCTCGATCCCGATCCCTAGCGCCTCCCTCCCAGCGGCCGCTAAACAACCCGCCGTCTTTAACGGCACCCATTTCCTCCAGCGTGATGTCGATGGTAATGATGACGACAACGATGACGACGACGACGGCGACGACGATGGTCATATGACGTCTACCTAACGACGAAACAGTAACGGCTGTCCTAATGGGGCGGCCGTATCGCCAAATGGCCCTTGTTGATGCTGTTGTTGCTGCTGCTGCTGTTGTTGCATCTACACGTCATCAGGGTGTCATCGTGGCAGGGCTCGTTTCGTGATTTTGGTTAGCTGGATGACAGGCAGACTGGCAGAAGCAATCTCGGCGTAGAGGAATACGCTGAACAACAAGAAAAAGGCGACGAATAAGAGAAGCTCCAGAAGAAGAAGAAGAAGAAGACCGAGGAGCTAGAGGAAGAGCGTAGGGCTAACGGCCGATCTCGATCACACTTCACTCAATTTAGGCCGTTACTTCTGGCATATGGGTGAGCGCTATGAGCCTTACGAGCATTGGGAGCGAAATTGCCACCTAAAGTAACGTCATCGAGTCGTTGTGATCCGGCAACGTTGGAGACTTCTCTCACTCGTCACACCACAAATAACTACTGAGACCCGGCGACCCAGCTGTAGAAACCCAGCCCACAGGCAGATGGTCGCGTGTCTTACAAACGAACATTGGAGCAATAAGAAAACATAACTAGAGATTGAAACATATATATGATTGTACATACTTGATCGGCTCCCAAACCGATCATGTCAGAATGTTGCCCTCGATTTTAGATGGTCCCACGCATACTTAACGTTACAGTGTAACCAATCGTTCAAGCAAGAAGTCGTTGTAGGTTTAGCTTTAACCACGCCATTTGTGAAACAAGTAACTAAAAAAAATAATCGTCAACCAAACCACTCGACCGCGTCACCGACGGAACGTACATACGTTTCGTCTTCTAGTGCCATTCGGCCACTCCGCTTGGGTTTCCGTCGAATATGGTTTACACAAAGCAGGCCTTCGCGACGCCCTCCAACAGGTACATTGTTGTTGTTGTTGTTGTTGTTTGTACTGCTGTTGTTGGTGTTGTTGTTTCTACTGCTGCTGTTGTTGATGTTGTTGTTGTTGACTATTATTGTCCCCACTATAGCTTTTCAGTTTGGTCATAAATAAGCTAACCAAGCTCCTCTTTCTGCTGGCAGTTAGCAGGAAGCGCCAGTTGCCACGCTACTGTAGCGTCGTATGCATAAATGTACTGCTGCGAATATTGCTACTACGACTACATGAAGTTTGCCAATCCCTTTCAACTTCTACTATAACTACAACTACTACTACTACTACTACTTCTGCTACTACTTCGACGACTGGTACTGGTATGGTGACGGCGGAGAACTTCTTCGACTTCAGGCTCCCATCATGATGACCACAACAACGGCAACCACGACAACGACGGCGACAGCGACAGCGACAACGGCGATACGCTCGACGGCCTAATGAGGCCGTCGAGAGACTGGGAACCTCGTCTCAGTCTCATGCTCAGTCAGCATGTGGTGGCTGATGCCACCTCACACAGTGTTCCCGTTGTGTTCGTGGCTAGCAGGTAGCTAGCTCGTCGTTCACTTGACCGACGCACTGGCTTGCCTACATGCCTGCCTGTCTAGCTGAGAAGGGAGGGAGGGAGGGAAGACGCGAGGAAGCTGACGAGAGCAGCAGGTACATAATACATGACGACGATGATGATGATGATGATGACGATGATAAGGCCGGCAGCCGGTGTACGCCGGTGCATGAAGGTGTACGACGGTGTATGAAGGTGTACGACTCTGGCTGAGATATGGCGTAGTGGACCTTCAGACCTCGTCGTCGACGCCGATGATGAGAACAACAGTGACGACAACAACAACAACGACGACGATGACGACGACAGCAACAACAGCGGGGCGGCTACGCTACCCCATCTCGATAGTCGCAGTGGTGATGTTGGAACTTCTCTCTGTTGCTACTGGTAATGGTACTAACTACTACGACTACGACCACTGCGACAGCTCTCTGCCTACAGCACCGCGAGCCACCAACGCAGCCCAAGCTGTAGGCCACAAATGTGGGAACTTTCCCGCGCCGGTGTTCTCTTGGCGTCTAGGCGCCTACCCCCAAGATGAGATCTCACTGTGGCGGCAGCGGCAGCAGTAGCTTCAGTGACGACGGCAACCATAACGCTGGCTGAGGCTGACGAAGCCGCTCGTACGGTTCCGCTGTTTCTGTTCTTACGGTTCCGCTGCTGCTGTTGCTGACGTGCTGACGGAGGTCGACCGTCGTAGACGCAGGCTTTAGCAACACTGGGATGTCGGCAGCAGCATCAACAACAACATTAACAACAATAGCAGAGATGACGATGGCGAGACTTCGCGCATAGCGGAAGCCAAATCGTCTAAGACACCTGCTACTTGTTGTTGTTGTTGCTGTTGTTGTTGTTGTGGTTGTCATTGGCTACGTTGCTGTTGTTGTTGTTGTTGTTGAGAAAGTTGAGTTCCTCACTCAAGCGCTCAAACGACCAAGGAAGGCCAACAAGGAACGCCTGCGTTAGCCTGTGGCTCCCAGAGAGGAAGAGGCCCTCGCTCCTGCTCGCACGCTCCATCATCAATAACAACATCAGCAGTAACAGTACGAATATATACTGCACCACCACCACCAGCAGCAGCACAGCAACGTCAACAACAACGACAACACCGCTAACAGCAACAACAAAAACAGCAACAACAAAACAACAACAACAACAACAACAACAACAGCGACAACAACAACGACCATCCATTCTCAAGCATTCGCGCGTGCGTGAGCAAGAGAGAGCCGCTAGCCCGTTGGGCCTCGATGCGCTCGCCTCCGGTCGCACCGACCTTGAGCAACAAGTGCAACACAGGAATGAATCCACGAGACCGCCGCAGGAAAGAGAGGGGGGAAGATGTGGGGAGGAGCCCAATTCGTATCCGTGAGAGCAGAGGAATGCCAGCGCGTTCCACCGACTCGTCTCGGCAGGTAGGTATGCCGAGGGGGGCCGATTGCGCTCATAAAAAGCTCCAGAGAGAGAAAGAGAGCAGGCGGCTGAGACACGTTGACCGAGAGCATGCCGATGGCACGCTGCTGCATACACGTTGCTCTCGGCTCGGCTCGGTTCTGGATACTGTCCTCAGTAGACTGAGGAGGTAGACGAGACGAGATGGCAACCTCCCGACGAACAACCCATCAACACCGCCGAATCGATGGGTAGATGGATAGACAACCTCGACTGTGAGCTTCCTCTAAGCCATCTCTCGATTGAGGTGTATATGATCACCACAGAGAGGGAGGGAGGGAGGGAGAAATAGAGAACCATAGAGATAGAGAGAGAATGAAAGCGAGAGATTCTCTCATTGCTTGGTACATAATGATGATGGTGACAGTGGCTGTGACGGTAACGATAATGACGGTCATGACGTACTCGTATAGCATCTATGATTATGAGTTATCGTGATTGTGTGTTATGATCCTGGTTGTGGTAGCGGCAAGGCGCTTGCAGTGAGTGACAAATACGAGAGTTTGAGATTGTTCGCGAGAGTGCTCACGAGTGCTATACAGAGTGACAACATCTCTACGCGAACACCCGGCGTGAACGCCCGAGTCGGCCCGCCTGTCCTCCGCGCAGGCAAAGCAACTTCAACTCGAACTGGAGAACTGTTCGTGGCCACTGCAACATCGTGTACATACACTCGTGCACACATTATCTTACGCTAATTTTTGGATAGATCCAAATATCTTACGCTAATTTTTGGATAGATTGCACAGAGAGAGAGAGAGAGATAGGGATGGGAAGAGAGCGAGATGGAGTGGGAAAGATGGGAAGGGAGATGGGGGAGAAATAGATGTGAAGGCGCACATGGACGACACATGCACATTAGCATTATGTCAAAACGGCGCAGACAAGATGCGCTGCCAATCAGCTCAGAGTTGTCTCAGTTGCGTGTGGTCACCACTTATTTGCAACACAGTAGCAGCCCTAGTTGTAGTGTACAGGGTGGTGGTGGTTGTAGTGGTGGTACATGGTGGCGGTAGTGGTGGTACATGGTGGCGGTAGTGGTGGTGGTAGTGTGATGACTGATCATCATCATCGTGGTTAGTAATCGAGGTGCCACCACGTCGCTTGCACCTGCTTGCAGCAGCAGCAGCAAGCGACTGCAATGACGCAACTCAGAAACAAGAAGAGGAAGAAGACAAGATGATGATGGTGTTGCTTCTGCTTCAGCTGCTGCTAATGATTACGATGAAGCTCGGTGAGGTGAAGGCAAAGGCAACGCCTGGCGAACAACTTCCGTGCCGCACGCTGGCTGGCTGGCTGGCTGCCGATCACGTGACACTCGCAATCGCTACGGGCTCACCGCCGCTGCTGCCTCCGCCAAAATGTGCATGTTACGTGATAGTGGGGAGTGCCTGCAGCCCTGCCCCGCAATGGCAAAGTTGACGAATGTCGGCAGAATGATGATGTCCTCATCGTTGTTGCTGTTGACGTTGTCGTTGTTGTCGTTAATATTTTTGTTGTTGTTGTTGTTGTTGTCGTTATGATTTTGTTGCTGTTGTTGTTGCTGTAGTTGTTGTTGTTGTTCTTATTGTTGTCGCCGCTGTTGTTGATGATTTCGTTGTGGCCGTTCAATGTATCGGTTACACAAGCTGACAGTCCCTGCTGACATAGCTTTCGGTGCTGTTCGGCGCCCGGACTGCCCACCACCCAATGAGCCCAACGCAAGTCAGCCGACCACCTTCCGGGTGGTCGTGAGTGACCTTGGCAGCGTCAGCGGTGCTGGAGTGGCGCCTCATAGTGGCCCTATTGGCTCTCACGTAGCTGTTGTAGCTGTTGTTGTTGCTCCTGCTGCTGCTGTTGTTGTTGTTGCTGCTGTTGTTGTTGTTGCTGTTGCTGCTGCTATCGCTGCTGCTGCTGTTGTTGTTGCTGTTGCTGTTAATCGTCTGCTGTTGGTTACCAGTTACCAGCCTGGCGATTCCGCGATAAACATGGTTGTCATTATGACAGCCACGGCAGCCAGCCTCAGACAAACGGACTGCGGACAATATCGGACTACAATCACAACAGCAACAAAACCCACCGCTATTACTAACTACTACTACTACTACTACTACTACCACGAGGACGACGAAGTTCACAATTGCTACTACTGCGTCGTGTCGTTCACCGACTGTCTGTGTGCGCGGGCGGCGATTTACGCTGCTACTCGCACGCGAATCGCCAGCGGCAAAAGCAGCAGCCGCATCACCAGTACCAGTAGTAGGTGTACTTACTGGTTACTTACTGGTACTGCTATCACTGCAAAATGGCTATCCGAATAGATACGCAGAAACAGAGACTAGTTGCCAGTAGCACATGCCAGCAGAATAACAACAACAACAACGACGACGACGACGACAACGACACAGCAGTTGTGCTTGCTACAAACGCCATCATCACCAATATCAATGACATTAAGCCTAACAGCAGCAGAAGCAGCAACAACGATAAACCGATCTCTTCTCATCCCTAGTCGTCCCTGGGCCATCTCTAGGCATTATGTGCGTCCAATGTGCGCACATACATTTGATTCAATTGACTCATAATGTGACGAACAACTCTGTAAAGAGAAAGCCTTCCCTTGTTAACTAACAGCTGCTGTTATATCGGCCAGCTTTTTGTTGAGGATGTTGATGATGAAAAAACGTCGGTGCCGCCCACTCCGTTTGCGTCCGGAAACGTTTCGACGGCAAAACGGCGACGCCGAATTGCGGCTTGCGTCATGGCGACATAACAATCATCATAACGGGCAACGGGGCAACCAACCCCCCCCCGCGGCTGCCCCTGTGCGCGGGCGCTTCTTTCCCCCGATTCTGCGTCACCACACACTACTGGACAAGTGAAAACAACGCTACTATAGTATACCTACTAGATGTTAAACTACACTATACTACCTATTACTACTACTACTACTACTACATAGAGCCATCCCCACCCACACAGAAATCTAACGAGCGTTACGTGAGTAGCAGCGAGACATCCACACATACATATACATGTGTGCGCATATACATATATCGGGAACGGGGGAGAAGGGCAAATGACACACAGTAGCAGTTGTTGCAGAAGCACAAATACACGATTGATAATTGAGTGTAGTTTGACAACGCAAACAACAAGAGATGAGTCGATTCGCCAGCTAATAATAATTTGCTAGCCAACAGAAGTGGTTAGACTTGTTCCGCTGCGTCCGTGGCGTCGGTCGATTACGCGACACGGGACGGGACGTGGCCAGCCAAAGCCGTGTAAGCGCAAGTGGATACAAAATGATGACGACGACGACGACGAAATGACTACGCGCAAGGCGACTTTCACTAAACCGGTTGTTTGTTGGAGTACGGGCGTACCCCCCTCTCTCTCTCTCTCTCCCCCTCGCTTGCCCCACCCGCGTAATCCTCTGCCTCCCCGCCTACTCGGCCCTTCCGGACAGACAGTGTCACTTCTGACCTCCGTCCGAGAGACACACGAATCAACAGAGATCACAGAGAATCAGCAATCAATTGTTCAATAAATATATAGATAAATAAATAAATATAGATAGATAAATAGATAGATAGAGGAGGGAAGAACGTTAAATAGATAGATAGACTGATGATGATATATTGGCAGATAAAAATAGCAGGTGGATGGAAAAGCTAGTAATTGAACGTAACCATTAGCAACGCCATAATGGTGGTTACGCTAATTATGATGGTTATCGATGACTAAGAGGATGCTGATGATGCAGATGATCTTGATGCTAGACGAATGCTAACGTTAACTGCGGCATAAAAAAGCAGTTACAGTGCTACTAACTAATAGCATTCGTTTTGTGATTAGAGATAATTTTTGGTATGATGCCACATCATCCAATTGTCCAACGGCAGATGCCAATGCAGTAGTTGTCTCTGACCGATCACTGCATCTAGCATCAACCCCGGCCAGCCCCCGAAGCGGACGCTAGAAGCAATGGTCAGTCGGACAACGAAGGCAACTACCGGCCAGCCATTGCCACTGACGCATCCATATCGACATAATCCATCCATATCGTTGAAGAGGAGACAAGGCCGGGCGGACACAGCGTAATCGTTGGTTGTTCAAAAAAGCCGATTTGAAAAGTCGTACTGCTATTTCTTCTAATTGATACAACTCATTTTACGGCGTATAGCTGTAGTAATAACAGCAGTAGTACTGGTAAGTCTTGTGCTCTTCACACTGCTCTTACGGCGTTACTTTGCCCCTCATTGTCTTTACATTTATATATACATACGTTTATTTTGTATACAAAAGGCCCTACGGCAAAGGAAAAGGACAAGTCAAGTATACCATCCCTCTCTATCTCTCATTTATATATAAATAGTGTATATATATAAATATATATATATATATATATATATATATATATAAATATATATATATATATATATAAGTATATATTATATATATATATATATATATATAATTTGGTATATTATTGTCTTATTTATACTTATGTATATCTCTGTAGATTGTTCTATCGACGTTGCTTGCGCACAGATACGCTAACAAACCGTAGGGAAAACCGTAGCGACAGAAAGAAGGATATCGAGACAGGGAACGAGAGCTGGAGAAATGGAGAGAGTGATACACAGCGCGCAGACCGCTGGTTGGTGCAACCGCTTCTTCAGCAGCCACCGTCTGCTGTTATGACGCAGCAGCAGCAACGCCCATACCCGCGATACCAACAGCTGCCTATCGCTCCCGAAACGAGGACCCTGAGACAACATCTCGTTCGTTACAACATCGCAGGTTGAATGAGGGCCATGCTGGTGTTGCTGCTGAGGATGATGAAGTCGATGATGCCCACTTCGACAATCATGACGACTCGCCGTCACCACGCCGGTGACGGCTGCCGCTGACGGTGTTGTGATTTATAGAGAGAGAGCCTCGTCGAGTTGCGTAATCCATCGATTGATGTTCCTCACAAGTGCGTGCATACATCATATGTGCTACGACAACTGCTAATGCCTGCTGCTGCGGTTACTGCCGTTATAGCCGTTATTCCATTCTGCCTGCATGGACAGATGTATATGACTTGCTCGAATGCAGATGTACAGGCAGAGAGAAAGAGAGAGAGAGAGAGAGTAGACATGCCCTCGGGCCGCCATGTTCACAACCCTATCAACCTGCCACTTGCTCGCTGCAGATGCGTGAGGCAGACATTCTTTTTAACAGTAAATAAAATAAAAGAAATATATATATATATATATATATATATATACACAGGCTGGCGTTGTTACATCTACCCATGTCTGTATCGAATGACCCCAATGATCTTCAAAGATCAAATCCGTACCGGATAGATAGGTAGGTTTCACGAGATTCTCGGAAAGGGCTGGTTCGGTTGGCTTTGCCCGGCTATGATTGGAGAAACCACCGAAAGGAGAAGATCTCGATGCGCGAATACGTTGCCGTATGACAAGGCACGTACAAGGAACAATCGAAAACAAAGGGACAACAAAAACGCAGACAAAAAGATAAAAATCATAGAGGACATCTCGACAGCAAGCAGAAATGGCGCCACAGTCGGTGCTGAGGAAAACGAGCGATTCAGCACAAGGAAGAAAGCCGCACTCACAGGCGACACAAGCTCAAATGCCTAAAACAGTGAGCTTTCTTAGTTGATGGTAAATCGGTAAACCTCTGTTCTCGCCGCACTGATCTTATGCATGTCCGAGCTCACCGTAGAGAGCATGTCGATTGTTTCGTTAGTTCTTATGATTTAGGTTGTTGTTGTCAGAGGCATGATGGGAGCTGGGGGCCAAGGAGCACGTGAGCGGCGCTAAGCGCGATATCAAAAGAGTAAGAAGGTGCTTTACCACTCTGGAACCTGTCTCGCTGCGGCCGCTTGCGGTTACCGTTGAAGGAGATGGACGGGGGGGGAGAAGGTGAGGTCATAAGTTGGCTTTCATCGGCTAGCTCACTGACCAAATTCTAGGCGTACTTCTGGAGGAAAAGTGGAAATAACAAAAGAAAAGAAAACTTAAAACCTCGGGGGTCGTAGGTGTTGTGCACTACAAGTTGTTCACTTACCAATTACAAGCTCATCGTCGGACTCGTCGCCGGCTGTTCTCTTCTTCTTCTTCGTTGTCAAGCTGAGTGGTTCTTCCTGGGTGGAGACGGTAGCCGATGGCGCCACCAGTGGCGTCGTAGCATGATGGTGAAGAAGAAGATGGTGATGATGATGATAATCGGTGATGTTATGATGATGCTGATTAAGATTGGGCGGATTACTACTATTATTGTTATGATCGCTTTGATGATCGTGAAGGCTGTGGTGGAGCTGATGTTGCTGATGATGGTAGGCATGCGACGCGAGGCCCGCCAGGCCTGTCGCTTGACTTTCGGGACTGGCCGGAGGTGTTACGGGCGGACACACGAGTGCCAGCGGCTCATCCGAAGAACAGCCGGTAGGGGCCGCCGCCTGCATCATTGACGCCGGGGGCCCGACTTCAACGGTTCGCCGGGCCGCCAACTCGGCCTGCTCCTTGGCATGAGCGGCCAAGATGCGCTGTTTGCGTACGAGGAATGCCTTCGGCATGATGATGATGATGCCGGTGACAATTACGTGATGATGATGATGATGAGTGAGACGATGATGGCGATTCTACCTTGGCGAGTCGACGGCGTCGCCGCGGCCGGCAATTAATCCATACGGCGACGTTGGGGTTCGAGACAGAGCGGAGAGGTTCGCACGAAAGCACGCGCGAACGCGAAAACAAAAGCCAAAGTACCAAAGACGTGCAAGCTCGTGTGGCCTGCCTGTTATGAGGCCGGCCACCCAAGATCACACACAGTCAACAACAAGACAACACAGTCACCACCACCACCACCGTCACTCTCACTGGCCGGTCTGAAGAGCACGAAGATGAAGTGTGTGAAGGGTGATGACGCATACGTTGGCGTTGGAGTTCTTCTCCGAGTCACGTCACTAGACGTCCTCTATCTGAAAGTTTGACGTGTCCTAGTTGACCATCACTCATCACTGAACATGATCGCGCTAGTTCGAGGCGAACAACTTCTGTTGCTGCTGCTGCTGCTGAAGTACTATCATAGGTAATCAATCGCTGTGGTGGCGGCACCAGCAGCAAGCAATAGGACAACGACAGCAGCTACTATTGCCGCGCCACATTACTAGCACACACGACTTCGCTCCGATGCTGCTTGTTGGGCCTTCGTGGCCGTATCCGGGAGATCACTTCGAAATTCTGGTGCATCACCAGAATCCATGCGAGATTTTGGTGCTCCGAAAAGAGTGGCGAGGGCTGCTTCGTCGACGATCCTCTCCGCTGGCGAAGCAGCAGCAGCAGCGGCAGCCAGCCACCCAGCCCTTTCCGCGCTGGCCGCACTTCTGCGCCAGCTCGTACGGGTGGTGCGACTGGTGCTGATGTCCACCACCACCGCCGCCGCTGCGGCAGCCCTGCATCACCGAGACCGAAGTGAAGTAACAAACACACGGCGGATGGCTCTCGCCGGCGCCGGGATCGCCGCCAGTGCCGCCTCATCGCGATTATATCATATCGCGATGCCGCGCGTCAGCAGTAGAACCAGCGACCGCTGCTGGACTGCTGTGTATGGTGATGGCCTATTCATTCGTACCACCGAATGTTGCTGCTGATGAAGAAGCCGTTGAGGTTGTTGCTGGTAATGATGATAATGGCAATGATGATGATGACGATGAAGAAGTTGTTGTTGTTGTTGTTGTTGGCGTCGTCGTCATCGTAGTACCCACCACAGTCGGTGTCGGTTTTATGTCGTCGAAGGAAGAACGCCGTACGATTCATTTAGACGCTTCTGCTTCGTCGTAACGAAGACATAGGAAAGGAAAAGTGAATGAAGATGCTGCCGCTGCTGCTGAAAGTGAAGACGAAGTGACGTCGAATGCCACTGGACTCTTGTATATATATATATATATATATATATATATATATATATATATTTATACGTTTCTGTCCGTCCAGTTAAATCGATAACTGATAGATGGCACTTCTACCCTGCCTATAAAGTTTACCTAAAACCATGGTTATAAAGTCCCGTTCGTTATGTTTGTTTTTCTTTTTCTCCGTCTTTAAACGTGCGCGCACTGTAGATTGTGTCGGGTGCACGAGTGTATTGCAACGAAACGATAAGTCAATTAGTAATTCATGTCAGCAGTGCATGCAATAGATCTCGACTGGCTGACTGGGCAGTATCAGCAATCGTACATTAGCAAATAAAAACGCTCGCGAAAAAAATGCTAGAGCTGACAGCCGGCTGAGGCCAAAACGATGGCCATCTTCTTTACTGCTCTTCGTATTTGGTTACATCTATGGCTACTCGCAGCAGTGCTCCAATATATTCAGCTCAGTCTTAAGATATTATCGACACTTGACGAGTATATTTCGAGTATGCATCGAAGATTGGCCGACACGTAATGACCGGAACCAGTACACCGGACGCACGTGAGCAATTTGAAGCTCCGCTAGCGCAGGGTGTCTTTTCCGCCGCTAAGCCGCGGACAGATTTCAGGTTTTCAGAACTTCCGATTTAGCAACTACCCCTTTAACTTCACAAAGATCGGGGCGTACGTGAACAACTTGGGCCAGCTTTCTGCCCAGGTAGGGCCAAAGTGAGAGCCAAGATCAAAGTCAGATCTTCGTTGGGTGGCCTTTTCTCTCGGGAGTTCGGGTATTTGGTAAATTCGGCGGAGTGGCGTTTTTAGTACGTCTAACGGAAACATAACCGCATACATGATCATTCGAAGCTTCAAAGCTTTCGCACACGAACCTAAGCATTGAATGATCGCTCAAAAACATTAAGAATACTACCGTTAGGTCTATTGATCCAACAATGAAGAGTGTCTTCTACTTAACTCGAATGGGTAAAGATATGGGTGTCGCTGGAATCCTTGGTTTGCGTCTTTTCCGGAAAGCAGTGAACCTATCCGACATATTGGAATAGGCAAATTCGCTTCGCCATAAAGGCGAACCATTAAAAATGCATGCATACACCTAAAAGAACACGCAGTCTGCGTATCCCGCCGCAAGCGGATATATTGTTACTCGACCCACACCGCGCCGCAGACCTATTTCTAGATTTGTATATTTTTGAGTCAACCAGTAAGTAAGGCATTTTCCATTGCCTTATGACCTCTTATTTATAAGGCGTCAAAAGATTGACAAAAATGTTAGAGCTCCAAAAAGAACACGCTAAGACATGAAAATCATTTTTATTTTAACAATACCTTACCTGTCTACCTGGCGTACCCTTGTTATCTCTCTCTCTTCCTTTCTCTCTCTATATAGCGGTGTTTATATTGTGTGCACTCAAACCTTGTCCATCATCGCTACCATCATCAACAACATCATAAACAACAACAACATCATAAACAACAACAACATCATAAACAACAACAACAACAGATTCCTTGGCCGAGCGAGGAGACAAGCCGTAAATTCACAAGCGTGCGATCAAGGCGAGGTTATCCAACTGGTCAGACAAAAGCTCACTCGCCGCCCTCCTGTCGCCGCCGTTGTTGTTGTTGTTATGTTTGTTGTTGTTCTTGGTGCTGCTCTTATTTATGTTACGATTGCTGTTACTGTTATTTTTGTTGGTGTTGTTATTTCCGTGATTATTTATTGTTGTTGTTGCTGCAGTTGTTGTTTTTGTTGTTGCTGTTGCTGCTGCTGCTGTATTTGTTGTTGTAATTCCGTAACTGTTGGTACTGTTGGCGATTGTTGTTGCTGGGGCGGATATTGGATAGCTAGTGACGGAGGTGGTGGCGAAGGTGCTAGCAGAGGTGGCCGTAGTACTGGTTCTGATGTTGCCGGTATCAACAGTTATCAGTATGTGTTTAGGAAGGCGACCGACCAGATGTGCGCACGGCGCCAAACTAGGTTAAAGGATCGCAATCAGCAGCCCCGCAGACATCACGACCACGACCACCGGCTGGACCGATTGAGAAGCGGCCGACAAGCCGCGCATACAGACAGACGTTAGGTTGCTAGTTGCTAGCAGACGGGCCGCAGCCCGGGCGCAGGAAGGAGAACGTTACGTTCGTGGTGCGATGGACTGACGATTCCGGACCTCGACCGACTTGACGACACCATGTGAGCTGGCATGCGCTGCGCTGCCCCCGCCCGCCCGCCAATGACCCCCGACACACCAATAACCGTCGGTCGACGCCAATAGCCCTCAACGCCAACAGTCCTCGACGCCAATAACCCCCGACGCACACGTCATGTTTGTTGTTGTCGTCGTCGTCGTCATCATCATCATAATCATCATCATCATCCACAATGGTCTAACAGCGCAAAATACAACAAGCTTTATCGTACATCGACACCAGTTGTTGGTTCTCGAAAACCTCCGCATTCTCGCTTTCTGTCACAGCAGCAGCAACAGCAACAACAACAGCAGCAACAACAACAGCAGCAGCAGCAGAGTTAGCAAATACCCCACACTATTCCGCAGCCATGCATACGTCGTAGCACCAACCGCCGCACTAGCGTCCGTACACCTACCCATCGAAACCCATCGCCCACCGACCGATGGACCCTACGTTGGTCTCGGTAGCACCTTAACCTTTGTGTTGTTGCTGTTGTTGTTAGTGTTGTTGTTGTTGTTGTTGTTAGTGTTGTTGTTGTTGTTCGTCGTTGTTGTCGTGTTGGTATCTTCCTCGTTGCCGTCATTTTCTTGCTCGTTCTCTCTCTCTCTCTCTCTCTCTCTCTCTCTGTCTCTCTCGTAGTCGGTTGAGAACCTTCTGCACTCATTTTCAGCACCGACGAAGTGCGCATACAAACACCGTCGTATCGCACACGTATGAGGATGCACCTCATATACACCCACACGCCGATGCAGATACCGGTACGCAGACCGCTCGCATAAACCTCCCCACATACAGCAAAGAGATACAGACACACAAACACACACACACACACACAGACAGAGACGGACAGGACACAACGTCACACATGCCGACGTCGTGTTTGAAGCATCTGGACGGCAGAAGGTCCTTCCGCAAACTCGGCCGTCACCAGGAACTCAGCAGTTTCAGCAGGACACCACCAGCGGCGGCGGCGGCGGCGACGGCCATCGAAGCGCCACTAGCCATATAGTTCGCCGCCCCAACGTTTGCCGATTGTTGTCGCTCTCCTCGTCGTCATTGCATAAGATAACAACAGCAGCAGCAGCAGCAGCAACAACAACAACAACGACAACAACAGTAACAACATCAACAACAGAGAGAGCGAGAGAGAGAGAGAGAGTAACAACAACAGCCAGCAGTGACAGCAACGGGAGCATCAGCAGCAGCAACAACAACAGCAACGACAACAACAATAGCAACGACAACAACAACAACAACAACAACAACAACAACAACACCAACAACACCAACAACAACACCACCACCACCACCATTATCAGGGAACACCCGCCAGAAGGTCCTAAAGTCTCTAAGAGGTCGCCGTAGCGCCGTGCGCAATTTTGCGACAGTCAGTTGGGTAGGCATGTGCAGGCCAAAGTCTCAAAGCATCGACCACCGCAGCAACAGTCTAGCTAACACTGTGTACCCTGCTGTTGCTGCTGCTGCTGCTGCTTCCCTGCCGAACTTATGGCCTACTTGCTTTCCGATTTTGGTGTTGTCGTCGTGGTGGGTTGTGGCGTCCGCGCGCCGCGGAGGTCCGGCTTGAGTTCGCCACCTCAAGCGGTGGACCTTCAGCAGACGTCTGTGTACGCTATAGAAAGAGATCAGTTGTTGCGGTTGTTGTTGTCGTCATCGTCGTAGCTGTTGTTGTTGTTGTTAATGCTGCTGCTGTTGTTGTTGTTGTCGTTGTTGAACGAGCTTACGAGGAGGAGGTCACCAGCGAAGAGTATGCCATGAATCGATCGAGTCCTAGACGCCGAGTAGAACCACCATCACCACCTCCACCACCACCTCCACCACCGCTTTTAGGACACCAACGAACGACACCAGCCTTTATCTCCTCGGAGCGCAGCACAAAAGCGACGCGACGAAGCCACGGCGATCTTCGGGTCACAGCAGCGATGAGCTACACAATAGCTTAGCTAGAGAGAGAGAGAGAGATAGAGATGGGTAGGGGAAACAGGGGATCGAGGGAGCAATGGAGCGAGATACAAAGAAAGGGGCGAGAGAGAGAGAGATAGGGGAAAACGAAGTACATAGTGAGATGCTATGTACGTGAATACGCAATCCTGTCACCCAAGCGGGTACGCCACTAAGTGGCAGCTACCGGCTACAGGGCTTTCGTGGTCACAGTAACAGTATCAGTAGTAGAATGGGTGGCGCATTTCCGGAACAGCGGATACGATCTACATCGATAGTTAATCGACTTATTCTTAGATAAATACAGCACATCAATGAACGAAAACAGATACCATAATAACGCATTGGCGTAACGCTTGTTGTTGAAGAAAGAAACTCACCAAGAAAAACTTGAATTTGATCAAACTAAACGTATTTGCATGCGTCTGCGCCTCGCGACCGGAGGAGACACATAGGTGCGCGGGTTCGAGCCCCACCGTTGCACATTTGTATATATGGGGTTCGTCTATGAAGCAATGCGAAAAGCAGTCCCATGAACGTTAAATCTTGGCTGAGAGTCAGCCCCGAAAGGATTTTTTTAAACTTGCGGGGCGCCAAACCGGTGTCCTAAAAAACCTAACCAAGCCTATTCAAATATAACGCAATTCTTCGCAACCAAATGAAGGGCGTATCATACGTGTGAGTATTTTTTTATTTTGTATTGCTTGTGAAATTTTGTATTGCGAACTGAAAGTAAGCTATTTCAATTGGTGTAGTGCAAACATGTCGTGTTCGATGAACATTATATCATTAAACTGGTATCATAAACTGGTGCTTTTGTGGTAAAACGTTTACGGCATTGTTTCACATGATGACCTATAATACATTTGACCTTATGCCTCAGTTGCTTATGATTTGTGGCAACCACTGCAAGGCGGAAGTTGTTCTGCCTTGCAATACAACCACGATTTTTATCAGGGCCACCTTTGTCACATCGCTTCTTCCTTGCTCCTATGGTCGCCATAAGCTTAGACGGCGCAAAAAACCACGGATTTTGGCCGCTTGTGGTACAAGTTGCTTAACTACTTACAACATAGATGACGACAGCTATCGCCAGGCCGACGACTTAATTATAATAAAGAACAGAAACAAATTGTATATAGTATGTTAAAGCAGCACAAGTAACGTATAGGTTTAAATCATTAACAGCAGCATCAATTTCCAGTTTTGGAAATGCTGTTTCGACGTCGCTGGCTCTATACTCTCTACATTTTTCATTTTGAACGAGATAGCTTCTCGAAAAAACGATATTTTCTCTATAGTGGTAATTTTTTCCAACTTTTCTGCGTGCTTCCGCGTGGATGAAATCATTGCAGTTAATGGTTTCGATGCTGATGAAAATGATACCGATATATTATTATTATTATTATTATTATTATTATATCATAATGCTCATGATGATGGTGACAAGAAGGGCATTCCACATAGCATAACAATCGTATAGCCTACATGTGCCGCCATCCGTTTTGATGCGATTTTTGTTACTGTGGTGAAGTAATGCTTTATTTTTATACAGTTTTCACTGTTGTTCCTACTGTTGGTGTGCTGGTCATGTTATTGCTGCTGCTGCTGTTTCTGCTGTTATTTTCTTTGTCTGCGTCTATGGTCATGATCGCTATTACTGTAGTTGTTGCTATTGTTGTTGATGTTGCTCTCGTCGGATGATTGTTGTTGTTGTTGTTGTCGTCGTCGTCGGTGTCGGCATTGTATCGTATTCTATTACTTCTACTCTGCGTGAAGCGCGGACGAATCTGTCGCAATCCTCTTGTCGCGCTATAACACTGCTACCGCTGTGTTGTCTCTCTGCCGAGGCTGCCACTGTTACCATTAAAGTCGGCTTGTCCAACTTCGGTGCAACTGCTCCACCTATTGATTAGTGTCCTAGTCGTCCTCGCTGTCGTTGTTGCGGTGGTGGGTATTGTTGTTGTTGTTGTTAAATGTTGTCAACGCAACAACTTGGTGTCTAACTCGGGGGTGTGCACGGGGGGTCCAGTCAACATTCAGCAACGACCTCCCCTCCCCTCGCTCTCGCCGGGGGGGGGGGACGGGAGAGGGGACGGATATGCCTTGGAACAGCTACGAACAAGTCGTGCTATAACACACTGACACAGGTAGACTACTACAAAAAACATATTAACAGTCACCGTAGCAGCAGTAGAAGTAACAACTTCAACTGCACGGCATCAACAAACGAACGACGAAAGTTCCGACGGAACGATGAAAACAACATGCACAAAATGCCCAAACAATAACAACAACAGCAACAATGACAGTGGACAACTGTAGTTGTAATAATAATAATAATAATAATAATATGAAGAAGAGAAAGAAAAAAGGACTAAGAAGGATAGTTGAAGTCACTACTTCAAACTCGACCAGAACGACGTAACAACCGACAGAATTAAAATGAGTACACGATGAACATGGAGAAGAAAACGCGTTATTGTTGCGTTGCTGTTACCACGCCGTTGTTGTTGTTGCTGTTGTTGTTGTTGGTGGTGGTGTTGTTGATATTGTTATTGTTCTGGTTAGAAGAGCGAAGCATGATGAGGCATTCATTGCCTGGAAGCTTCTGCTCCGTTGGTGACGACTTCCAACTTCTAGTCACACAAACGGCGGGCCGGTTAACCGCGATGCGAGCGGACCCACCGGGCGGAGAGACAGACAAACGACCCAGCGCATATGCGTGAGAGAGCGCTCGTCGTAGGGAGACAACAACTATATATATATATATATATAAAGAACGGCTTGCTAGTTGGTGAATGGCGATGATTGGAGACCACACGCGGGCGAACACTGCTGCTGCAGCAACAGTGCCTTTCATCGCGCACGCAATGCCATCATCTTTTCCTCGTGACTGTCGTTGCTGTTGTTGTTGTTGCTGTAGTTCTCCATCGGTTAGTGGATACGGTCATGGTAGTGATGATAGAAGTTGCTTGCTGTCTTCCATACGTGATGCCTCTCTAGGTGATGTAGTTGTGGCTAAGGCTATTGCTGACGGAGCCGGCGACCGCACCGCTGCTGCTTGCGATGACGGCACAGAGTTGGCTCGAGTCGAATGGTTTATTGCTGACACCGGCAAAAATATCAACAGCAGCAACAACAGAAACAGCAACAGCAACAACATTAAGAAGGAGGCAACCAAGCAAGGACGTTCGATGGCGGCGTGGTCTAGGGGACTAGTGCAATAATCATGATTGTCATCTATTGGGGTGTCGCCGGTTTGATCCCTGTTGTTGATCGAATTTTCTTTGAGCAATGCCATCATTGAGAATAGATGATACAAATCATACCGCTGAGAGTCAGCGGCCATGATGCTGCCACAAGGACTGTTGGGGAAACCCTAGATATCTTAGCATGTTCGGCCCTTAGTGCATTGAAGATATACCTCAGGTTAAGTTTCAAGCCCGTAGGGGACGGAGGATAGTCTAGAAGTCTAGAAAGAGAAGAAAGAAACAGCGTTATTAAAAATGTTTGTAATTCTAAGCAAGGACGTTCAAGGGCAGCAATTACAGCAGCATCAGCAGTGACATCTAGCAGTCAGTTAGACAGACAGAGAGACGAACAGATATTTTACAGATATATTAGTAGCAGTAATAACAACACGCATCCAAACAGGTAGCCAAATCGGCCAAATGCCGAACTTCTTCCGAACAAAGTAGTCGGCTAACGAGGATTGATTTGGATGGGCAGACATGCGTATAAACACATGGGTAGATAAGATGGATGGATAAATTAATGCATTAGGAAAGCTAGGAAGCGAGTGGAAAGGGGCTTCCAAGACCTGTTTTGTTGGTCTCCTTTTGGCGCGAAGCTGCAGTAAATTTGAAGAAGCTCCAGCGCTCACATACGTCACATACCGTGATGTCGGGGCTCTGATAAGTAAGCTAACGATAGTTCAAAATGCGGCTGGTAGATCGGCCTTAAGCATACGCAGTACTATTGTTGCCAACTACTACATTAGCAGCCACAACAACAACAGCAGCAACAACAACAACAACAAGTACTACTACTACTACTACTACTACAATATGTGTTTTTTATTGAGGTATATTTTATAACAATTTTTCAAGGAAGCCGCTTGCACTATACTTAGAGGAAACGTGGAGGGTTTTCCGTACTGTTCGTGCCTTCTCGACTGCTAACTTTGGTCTCCCGGCAAATCTTCACAACCTGCGCCGCTATCCCGCCCGGGCCGGGTGCCTTTTTTAGGCGATCGCTGTAAGATAGCCATGATTCCTTAGTTTTCTGCCAATCGGAGTCCATTTTGTCAGCTCACCATTTCATTCAGCGGAAGGGGTCTTCTTCTGAGATCCTCCAGCGTGCCACATTTTCCACGGCGTTCTCGCCACCGAATGTTAGGTCGATGAACGAGGACTGGTCTCTTCGCTGGAACGTGGATCGGAGGCCATGCCTAATTAGTCTAGCCATTCTAACAGCTCCCGATTTCTGTTGTTTAAACGTCGGCTGCCTCACTCCGCTGCAGCCGCATTCAAGTCTCCGCCAATAAAGATGGCCCCATTCCTTGCCGCACGTCGCCTGATCCCCTTCGAGAAGTTGTCCAGGAAAGCGGCGAACTTATGCCGTCGCGTGTTTGGCGATATGTAGCAGCTGAACATTGTCGGCTCTCGATCCTGATCCGCCCATGTCCAGTCCTTTCCCGATCCTTGCGCCTTAACGGGTACTGTGGGTTAGACCCATAGCACTGCGTCGCCATTTTCATTCCTAAAACATTCCTTGCCCGGACCGTCATAAAACTATCTCTTATTCGGTTCGCTGATCACCCTTAGCTGCACATATTCTTTCTGTCTCTTTGCATCTAGCATCGCCTGGGCCTCGTTGGACCGGCCCAGGTTAATCTGTATGCATATCAGACTCGCCATCGGGCCGTTGTTGTTGCCGTGCTTGTGCATCCCTTCTGGTATTGTTGTACAGAGTGAACCCTTTAACATCGTTGCGTGTATCGCCCGCTGCTTGGGTTGCGTTGTCGATGGCGGCCTCAATGAGGGCCTCCGCCTGCGTTTGATTGGCAGACGTGTGTCTCTCATTGCTATTTTCGTTTAGCCGTTGGGTTTTGTGTTTGGGGTGTCTCGAGTTGCTCTTGCGCTCTCTTGGTTTCCCTGATACATTGTCTGTAGGGCACTCCAAAGTGGCAACAAAGGGCACTCCATGGATGTTGCTGCGTGCCTGAGGTCGCACTCCTTGCTATTATAGCATGTTGCCTCAAATGTACAGTCTTTGGCCGCATGACCCTTTACACCACACCTGTAGAACCTTATCTGATCTAATTGGGCTTCCCTGCAGCTTTTTTCTAAATGGCCAATATTTTGGCATCTAAAGCGATAGGAGTGTGTTATCTATTCCACCAGTGGATAGAATACCTAGCCTATTGTGAGCCTGCGCTTGGCTAACAGCGATTCATGCTTTTGTCTTTTGGGAATAATTGAGTCAGCCCTCTTATGAGGTCCGCGTCTTTGGTGTCTTGGTCTCAAACAAGAAGTCCTCTTACCTCTCGATGCCCAAAATCTTAGTTTTATTGGCCCCGTTTTTAAATAGGCCGTTTGCGGCCATTATCTATTCAGTTCTGTGGTCCCTGCAATCTGCAGGTTTTGCAGTATCTCCTGACACTTTTGTTACTCTTCAGCTAGCTTTACCTCTTCCGGTGTTGTACGTTTTGTTTTAGCGCATCTTCGAGCTGCTTGTTGTGCTCCTAGAGTTGTTTATTTATTTCACCCTTTTCTAACAGGTTCTGCTCCATCATCATTCTGTTGTATGATGATTCTTTCTCGTTCACCTTCGCTCGGAGTTTATTTACGTAATCACCGTTGTCGCTGCTTATTGGTGTATCTGATGTTTTGTTTTCGAGTGCTATCAACCTATTTTCAAGAGCTTGTATTGCACTACTAAAGTTTTCGGGCTGACCCTCAGCCAAGATTTAACGTCCACGGAACTGTTTTTCACATTGCTTCATAGACGGACCCCCATAAATACAAATGTGCAACGGTGGGGCTCGAACCCGCGCACCTATATGTCTCCTCCGGTTGCGAGGCGCGGACTTAAGCCACCACGCCACCGGGTTCGACTTGTATTGCACTACTACTACTACTACCATTACTACTACAATAACAAGTGCATCTGCCGACATAACAACAATGAGTGCTCTGCCGACTCTCTGGTTGGGTGGAACATTCAGCGACCGACTGTTGGGTGGAAAACGACAAGCATCAGCCAGAAAACAGCCAGTAACGGCGGCGGCCGCGGCAGCGGATACAGCGGGGAGCCGGGGAACGGGAAGACTCCTCAACCATGTACAGTAGTACCGTACAAGCGATTGAAATCCACCGAAAGAGAGAGAGAGAGAGAGAGAGAGAGAGAGAGGCTTCAGAAGACAACCGAAGACACGAATCGAAAGTCGTTGCCACCGCCATCGCCGAAGTCGCTTCGTTGGCTCATCGTGGGCTGAGCCAACGACGGACGACACAAATGACTTCAATCGTCGTCGTCGTCGTCGTCGCCATGTCCTCCTGGCTAGTAGCAGGAGGGAGTACGAGTAATTGAAATTTGGCGTACTGTAAGTTTTTTTACGCTCTGACAACCGCATTTTAGACGCTCGTAATGGGCTAAGTTGCCTGTGGTACGATATCGTCAAAATGCATCTGTCGTCCGTCATCGCGTTCTCGTACTGGATTTTATATCTTCTTTTCTCCAGCAGAGGTATCTAGCAGCAGGGCAATGACAACCACGTCCAACAAATACAACCAGCAAGGCCGAGGCTCAAACTTGCGATTGTTTTGCGATTAACCATGATTGCCATGGTAACGCCCCGTTTCGAACGGTGCGTTAGCCGCCTAAGCCACCGCCGCTACATTGTTTTTCGCCGCTACATACAACCAAAGTGTTAGTGATGGTTGTAATAGTAGTCTTCTATGAGTAGTGTTTCTAGCAGTACTTAGTGCTAGTATTTCAGGTTGTCGTAGTAGTACCAGTAGTAAACGTACTGGCTGACATTCTTTCACCTGGTAGACAGCTGAGATTGTAACGATTAGTGATCTAGTGAGACTGTAGGGCTCTACTGCTGCTGCTGCTGCTGCTGGTACTGCTACAGACAGCACCGGCGTTCTTACCCGGCCGTTCGAATGCCAAGCCAGGCCTGGCCAGTAAATGCCATTGCAAACCGAAAACAGCGCCTCGACGTGCCCTCGAGATGGCGGCAGCGACTTCGGTGGAAACTCTGGCAACTGCAGCCAGAGCAGCAGCGGTGGCCGGCGAATTCTCCTACGCGCGCTAGCAAATTACATCGAGCTCGTGAAAGCTCTCCACAAAACGAGCACGAACTACTCTCTACTGAATCGTTATCTCTTTCTCTCTCTCTCTTTCGCTTTCCAGCAACTTTTCGTCAAATCTCTTTATATATATATATATATATATATATATATATATATATGTATATATAGTTGTCACTCCACCGTGTGCGTCTTTTGGATCTCTCCTTCGTAATCTCTCTTTTCTGCTTTACTTCGATGGATGTGTCATTGGCGATGAGCTGCACCTGCCTTTGCATATGTATATATATATATATATATATATATATATATATATATATATATATATATATATATATATATATATATATAAACACATACATACATATGAATATATATATAGCTGTTGTCCGTTCTGTAGATTGACCAGCACGACTGTAGTTCTTTATTTCGTCCTCTGCTGCGTCGGCACTCCACGCCGACTCGCCGGCCTGATTCACCGCCCACTTTGGGGTCCTCGCTCGATCGCGTCTCCCAACAAAGTCTATGTTACCCAACGACAAGCGCCGTTAATAAAGGTATTTTTTACTCGAGCTCGCGTGTGTCTACTTATCAACTCGTTAATCAACTTGCTAGTAAATGCGTGAGGCGCTGACGATATGACGGTATGTACCATGAGCTGTGCTCGTATCGGTTCGTAACTTTTACAGTGATGAGTCGGCACAGGCGCTTGTGCGATTGAGATTCAACACGATTCACCCTTCCAACGTGACGGGCGGAAGGTGTTCATAGTCAGAAGTCAGACGAACGCCTGACGACATGTCTTTGTCGTATGTATGTACGTTGGCCGGATTTAAATGTAAAGTGTATTTTCTCCCGCTGTTAAGAAACCCTTCCGCTGCTAAGAAACCCTTCCGCTGCGGCTACTGCTGCGACGGTGTCGATGTTGCAGCACTGCAAAATTAATTGCTGTTCGCTTGCTATTTTCTGTGTCTGCTCCGTACGCGGCTCCGATTTCGAGACACGCGAGCAGCAATTGTTGTCATGTTTTTTTTTCTCAAACATACCTGACATTGAGTACATGCATGTACACGTCGTTGGCTACCGTGTACACATACGAAGCGTGTGCTATACACACGAAGTATCTGCCGATCGGCCGGTGGTGGTGGTGGTGGTGGTAGTAACATCGGCAGTGTCCATGCGGGAAGCGGCGGCTGTGGTTCGTCTGTGTCAACAACTGGCTGGTGCCAGCATACATCGTTCTATCGCATCGGCCGTTCCATGACATAGACATCAGCTTCACAGATTCTCAGCGCTTGGGCGCCGTTGCTGTTATAGGAGGAGGAGGAGGAGGAGACGGCACGGCAGCTAATGGGAGAAGGATAGAAGGAGAGAGTGACAGAGAGAAGAGAGAGAGCGAGAAAACACGTGAGTGGGTGGATGAAACAACGCTAGAGAGCCGCGTGACGTATGTGCTGTTTCTGGACAGAGCTTTGTTGAGGTATTCGCCGTACGGTGTGCATGTATGCTTGTATTCACGCATGTGTTTATGCATATATGCAAGTTTATATGCATGTTTGCATATATATGTATATATAGATGACAAGCGAATTGCCGTTCATATATATATATATATATATATATATATATATATATACATATATATTCGGTGATCCGGTTGTCATCGCAGCATCAGGCCGGAAATGCTGCAAATGGCGGCAAAAGTTTGCCTCGTAAACAGTTGCATCTCCTCTCATCATCATCTTTTTCTGCTTCTTTTTATTCTCTTCTTCTGTTTCGCTTTCTTGTCGTCGTCGTCGTTGTCAAACGAGTGAGCGATGCCTATGCAATTGCAGCAATTGCTTCTGTTGTTGTTGCTGTTGCTGCTGCTGCTGCGGTGTCTCCTATCCGTCACGTTCATAAATATGAGCGAAGCAGTAGAAGGACGAATTAGTCACCGTCGCGTCGCAATCGCGTCAGACACGCTACGCGCTTCTCTGGAAGACAGCAAAACGTCGAATTTGTCACCACCACCACCACCATTACTACGACTGCCCCGCCCGGTGCCACATTGGCTTCATGGTGATCGGCGAATGTCTCTGGAAGACAAGTGCATTGTCTTCGGCCCAGCAGGGTGCGTTAGTTGGATGGTTGGTTGGTTCGTTCGTTCGTTGTCTGCCCCCAATCAGCCCCAACGCGGGGGTCGTCTGCCCCTCAACCAACCCCAACACGGGGGTTGTCTGCCCCCAACTAACCCCCGACACGTCACCCGTCGACAACTTCGCTGATGTTAGCACTGTTCGCCATGGCATTGTTTGTGTTTCGCCTGGCCGCGGCCGCCGGCATCGCCGCCTCGCGTTTTTGTTCGTAAGATGCCACCCTTGTAGACCAAAATGCGCCCATCATAACGTAATCAGGATTACGTTGCTGATGGTGATTATGCTGATGGTGATGATCACGGACATCATCATGATGATGCAGCAGCGACGACGAACATATTCGTCGGCTGGCTAGCGAATGTTGTCCCGCCGATAAAGCAACGAAACCGTGTGTGTTTTCTGTTGCGGCGCTAATGCAGTTTATGCACAAAATATGTATAAGCATGTATGTGTACATGTATATATGTGTAAGCATGTATGTGTACATGTATATATGTGTAAGCATGTATGTGTCTATGCAGTAGTGTTTATAGTACGTGTATTTGCAAATGTGTGAATGTATGTATGTATAAGAACGAATGTCTTAGCCCTGCGACGAAAGTATGAGCCGGCACGTTTCTGCTTGCACGCTTCGAACGCTCTGAGGGCAACAGAGTGTGCAACAGCAGCAGCGGCAGCAACAGCAACAACAACAACAACAACAACGATAACAACAACAACGACAACAACAATATCAGCAATAATAATAGCACTGCGTGGTACAGCCGCCGCCGATGCAGCCAGGTTGCAACAACAACAACAACAACAGCAACAACAACAACAACAACAACATCAGCAATAAGTACAACAATTGCAACAGGAATAGCTACAACAACAACAACAAAAACAATAACTACAACAATATCAGAAATAAGTACAACAATTGCAGCAGAAATAGCAACAACAACAACAACAACAAACAGCAACAACAATAGCGCCAGGGGCATTACCATTGCGTCGCCGCCTACAGAGCCAGGCAAACCAGCAGACAGGCTAGACAGGCGTACGCCCGACCCGGTACGCAGCCGAACGATGATACTCGGTTCTCGCTGTTGACTCGTGGGTTGTTTGCTCGCTTGCACACTATTGGGTCGTCATCGTCGTTGTCGTCGTCGTCATTATCGTCGTTGTCGTCGTCGTCATTATCGTCGTTGTCGTCGTCGCCGCCGCTGCCTCTGGAGCGGCTGGCTATGGAGTCAGAACAACAACAGCGACACGATCTTCTGGAAGTTCCTTTTCCCCTGTCCTCATCCTCCTTCTCCTCCTTCTCCTCGTCGTCATGCGCTGGGAGGGCGGGCGCGCACTGCCGGCCGAAACCCGGTTCCGGCCGGTTTTCGGCTACGACGTCAGCCAACGTGACCAACGCCAGGCCGGCGAGCTGCGGCTGCCTTGCAGCGAGAACGATCAGTGCGTTGTGTTGCCCTTGCTCTGTTCCGCGACGCGCGTTTATCGCTGTCGTTAATGTTGTCGTTGTCATTGTTGTTGTTGTTGTTTTTGATGTTGCTATTGTTGTTGTTGTTGCTGTCGTTGTCGCAATTGTTGTCGCCGTCTGTTCTGTCTGCGTTTCGGGCGGAACGGCGCCGACCACGTTGTTATTGTTGTGACGCTGATCATAATGAGCAACGCAACAACGCACGACGACGACGACGACCGGATGAATGAAAGGAGCAGGCAAACACGGTGCAAATGTCGGCGCCGGTTGTTATGGCGCCGCTACAGCGCGTCAAGGGCGAGGGTTCCGACCGAGCAGGGTTCCGACGCCACGCTCGGCCGCGACTCGGGTCAAGTTCAGGGACACACGGGCAGCGGTAATAGCGGCAGCTATGGCGTTGCGGTGGTCCACGTTGGCGCAGCGTCAACAGAATCAGCAACAACAACAACAGAATCAGCAGAAGCAACAGCAACAGAATTACCACCACCAATAACAATAACAACAACAACAACAATAGAATCACCAGCAATGACGGCAGCAGCGGCGGTAACAACAACAACAACAACAACAACAGATTTAGTAGCCGTAATAATAACAGAATCAGCAGCAGCCGCAGCAACAACAATAGAATCAGCAACAGCAACAACAACAGCAGCAATAACAGCGGCAATAGAAACAACAGCATCAGCGGCGACTGAAACTACAGCAACAACAACAACAACAACAACAAAGGCACGTTACCGCATTCGGCCCTGGGCGAGTCAAAAATGAGTTGCCGTTCTTGCTAATACTGTCGATGCTTCTGCGTTGCTGAATCTGTTTTTGCTCTTGCTCAATCTGTTTTTGCTGCTGCTGCCGTTGCCGCTGCTGCTGTCTCTGCTGTTGATGGTCCGCCGTGGCAGTATACGTGTTGAGTCTGAATGTGTGTGGGTGTGTGTGCTTTATTTGTGTGAAAGCGGGCACAGTGTATTTAAGCAAGAATAGTGATCAAAGCGCTGAAGTCTGAAGTCTGATGGCGGGCCCGCTTTCACAAATTTTCTGTGAACTCTCGCCGACGCCACAGCCGCTGCCGTCGCCGCGATTGCTGTTGTGTAATGCTGCATGCAAGAATATTATGCTACCGTTGCTTGATGCGACTCAACGACTTGCCAGAGCTTTCATTTTTGTTGCACTGCTTTCTGCTGTTCTGGCTGTACTGTTTGTGTGACGCGTTGCCATTTGAACGCACGCATCACACCACAGCTCTTCGACGGGAAAAGTCTACAAGGAACAACAACAACAGCAACAACAACAACAACAGCAAGAGTAACAACAACAGCAACAGCAACAACAACCACACCAGCTACCGCAATGTTAATATCCACAACAAAAAACAACAACAACAACAACAGCAACGACAACTAGAACGACGACAATAACAACACAACAACAATAACAACAACAGCGGCGACAATGCTGTCAAACATCGACAGCAGCAATGACGACAAGATTAACAACGACGACAACAACAACTACTACTACTACTACTACATTACCAAAAACCAACCAGAGCAATTAGACCCGCGAAGAAAGTGACCGATATTCGACGTTTTAATCATCGATGATTCATCATAGGTAATTTTACTAGAATTCATTCGCATCATCAACACCAACATCGCAATGATTATCATCATCATCATCATCATCATTTGTATGACCACTAGCAAATTGGCTCTTCTTGGCAGCAACTTCAAGCAATATGACGGCACGTTACGCCAGTCAGCCAGCCAGCCAGCCATCTCGTAAGTTTCAGCCATCTGCACGTTTTTACGTCCGTCCGACTTCATATTTGCCCTAGCTAGCCACCACGAAGCGTCACTGGGTGAAGCAAGAAACATTGCCGGCGAGACCGGATGAGCGAGATGAAGGCGAATAAAAGTGCAAGTGCACTACTAATGCTGCTATTGCTGCTGCTGCTGCTACTACAACAACAACTACTACTATTTCTCCTATTCCTACCCCTCGATGCCAGAAACGGCCCTTACGGTCACCATCGCCACCCCCGTGGGCGCTAGCAAGCGAGTGTTGACCGTTGGTGGGTCCCGTTCGTTCCGGTTCATTCTTGCTGCTGCTGCTGTACTGTCTTCTTCAGCTTCTCTTTTTTCTTCTTGTGGGTGGTAGGAGGGGGGGAAGGGGTACTCTTTCGGATTTCTGGAGCAGCCGCCAATGCCCCCCTCCGCGCCCCTGCATTGTATGGGAATCTATCTGCCAACTGGTTCGATTGTTTTCCTCTCGTCCATGGTCTCTGCGTTCGCCGGGCAACTTTTTGAGGGGCAATACACGGTGTATAAATCATATTCTAGTAGTACTTTCAGATATTAATGAGTACGTAAGCTACTGTAGATTCGGATTCACAGGATTGCTGTTATGCCTTCTTGTCTGCATGTTACGACGAGCGGCATTTACCATTCCCGTTGCATTGTTGTTGTTGTTGTTGTTGTTACTGCCGTTGCTGCTGTTGTTGGATTAGCTGCTCTTGCTCGCAATACAAGCTGCCGCAGCCAGCGATCAACGGAAGTCCGCTAGTGAAAGAAAGTGGTCTTCTTCCTCTTCGGCGCAGCTAATATTATTGTTGTCACCATCGTGGTCGAAAATATATCCATGAGGAAAGTCTATTTTGCCAATCACACGTCGATCTCTCTGCAGGGACTTCCACTCCCATCATCCCGGGATTCTCCTCCTTTCCCTAATTCTATCATTCGCTTGTTTCCGTTTCGTTTTTCTCTCTCTAGCACACACAGGCGCGCTCTGTTTTTCTTTTTCTGTACACATAGTTTTCTGTCTGTGTCATCAGCCCACTTTATGGGCGAACGTGTACCTCATCACCATCATCATCATCATCACCAGCGTTGTCATCCGGCACTCGCCAATCGATCGAATTGCGAGCGTCGTCTCTGTGATCAGCGATGGCCTCTGGCCAAGCATTTGCGTTTGCGTTTTGTCAAACGCGAACGCTCACGTTAAACAAACGGCGATTGACGAGAGCGAATTCCTGCGGCGCGGCGGAGAAAGTATCCCGGACGGAGGAGCCACGTCGCAACAAGAAGAGCTCGCTGCTGTCCCCGGTAATGTTGGCCAAGGGCATTTATTGCATAAGTAGATGTAGATGTGCATCCCTATATATATATATATATATATGGTTCAAATAAAAAGGTACGAAACGACACTGTGGATATAATTGAAGTATTTATTCCAAAGTTATCATCAGAGGCTTAAGCGCAGATAGCCTAGATATCTCTCTACGTTATCCTAACGCTTGTATAGGCTAGAAACTCACCCCGACGACTGTTTGCTTGATTGCTACTTCGTGGCTATTACTTACCCTTTTGCTAAACGTTGCATCTTCCACTCTCGCGTTCTCTGTATCTCATGTTTTGCAGTACAGGCAAATTGAAGAATTAATATGCTCCCTTGCCAAACCCCACCACAACAAGCCAAGTGAGCATTTCACATGCAGAACAAGTGGCAGCGACCGCATATATATATATATATATATATATATATATATATATATATATATATATAATATAATATATATAAGATATATATAATATATATATATAAGATACCTTTGTCAAGCTATGCCGGTGGTGCAAACAGGATGTTGGTTAAACGTGTCCGTCTGCAAGTCTGCAAATTCTACTGCATTCAGACTCTGTCTGGCGTTCTGGATATGGTGAACGAAGTATGATGACGACAACGACGTGGTAGACAATAAAGAGTTTAGAAGTAATGATAATAGCGACGTGCATAATGCTAACGCTCAAGAACGATGCCGAGGCTGGCTCGGTCTTCAGCCGGCACAGCGCGTTCGTCTGGAAAGGCCAGCAATGAAGACAAAAGCGCCTCGAGCGCACCGCTAGATGAACATCAGTACGCCAGCTGCTGAGTTTCAAGCGACTGCTGCTGCTGTTGTTGTTGCTGCCAATGCGCCAGCCACGCAACGAGCCTTGCGTCTTGGTTTTGCTCTCCCTTAGTATCAGCGACCACACGAATGTCGGCGAGGACCACACCAGCAGCAGCAGCAGCAGCACCAGCAACAGTCCCGAAGCAGCAAGATACTTCGAATGAGGAGAATAACGAGGGCCTCGATCAAAAGGTTAACAACCACCGGCCGCCGTGTCAGCGTGGCTTAGTAATTGTTTTTAAATTGAGAAGAGCACGTCAATTTCTGCCTGCCTTTCTGCGCTACTACAACGACTAGAACTGCTGCCACCACTGCTACGGTGTTATTATCTGCGCAGCCATGTGGAACCACCTGCAACAATTCCTGTTGATGTACCCGGGTTTGATTATTTCCCTCTCCTTCGTTTTCTGCCCTTCTGTAGCTCTGCTCTGACTCCTACTTTGGCTCGGAAAGAGATGGAAAGATTATATAGATATATATATACATGGAGACCTGGGAATGTTTTGGAAATTTCCCAAGAGAGTGAGTTACGAATTCGATGTTTGAGTGAGGCCTCCCACAGGCGGCAATGGCAAGCACAAACATATCGGTGCCACAAAGAAGTCCCATCGCCAATGGGCGATCAATCATGAAGGACGTCTAAAAAATAACGACAACGCAAATCTCGCTCGAGTGAAGGTGACGATTCTCGGAGACTCAAAACAACATATACGTTGCTAGAAGAGACTTCCGATGCCAAGTTCCTGTCATTAGACTCTGCGCACGGCCACCTCGAACTCACCAAAATACCTGCTCGATGAGTAACCCCGAGATTGATCCACAGGTTCAAAAAGAAGCGCGGGTTTTCTGGCTCAAGAATGTCGGATACATTTTGACGAGGTCCGGTCTTCTCTGTCCTCGAGACTCTTCAGAAGTGATGAGACTTGGGAGCCAAATTTTTGTAACGTTCTACCTAAGTCTCGGAGCTCGAAGTAGTCAGGAGTTGGAGAGCCTCCACCCGTCAAAGTAAAGCGCCAACGATCGACTGGCAAGGTACTGGTTGCCATCTTTTTCCAGGAGTAGAATTGAGGCGATGGTGAAACTAGAAGAAGGTGGTACGGTGACGAGTGATTGGTATACTGTAGAATGCTTACCAGAAGTTTCCACTGCGCTCACCAAAAAGAGCTCTAAAGCGTCTCTTAGGTGATGATTCTTCCACCACAGCAACGCGCCGGCCTCACGGAGAAAAAGACACTGAGGCCTTTCTCGCCGCATCTGGCGTCACGCAAGTGAAGCACCCAGCGTATTCACCCACGGTCACACACAAACATCGTGCGTTTTTTCTGTCTTTCCGGCAATAAAAACAAATCGAGATAAAGGCGTTTGTATTCACGCAAATCGCAGTTTCAAGCTATGGAAGTTCAGCTACAATACATCGAAAAACACGTTTTGAAGGGTGCTTTGATGCATGGATCCATGGCATCTCTACATATCTAGATTTTGATGGAAGTCGAATGTCGAACTTTAAGCAATGATTCTATTTGCAGAGAACAATTAAAATCCGTGCCGTATCGTGTCATAGGCGGTTTTAGCAATTTGCCAGATCCCCACATATGGTTATATATATATATATATATATATATATATCGAGACAGTGAATAAGACCTTCAGACAACAAAACAAGAGCAGATGTCGCTTGGGGGGACACGATCGAACGGTTGGATGACGACGATGGTCAAATGAGACGCGCTTCTTGCCGTCTCATTCAGTGACGTACCCAACGCACGACGGTCGAAGAAAACGAATTTGAAGAGTCTGGAAAGGTAACGAGTGAGCGGCGAAATCTTTATTTTCTTCTACTTCTGCTGGCTGTTCGTCTTCTTCTTCTTCTTGCTTCGGTCTTTTGTTTGTTATCTTTTTAGCTGTGGCTGGTTGACGGCGTAACGACAGCTCCTCGCTGCGCCGAGATACGCCGAGAGTCATCATGTTAGCGCGCCATCCGAATGGACAGGACACGCCCTTCGTGCTGGAATAGCCGGACCAACATTTACCTCTCTACTTTCCCTCGACTTTTCCTTTTCTATATCTCATTTCTATCTCTCGCGCCCACTTGCCCCCTCTCTCCCCGCATCTTTTTCGTTCTCTTTCTCCCTCTTTCCCTCTCTCTCTCTCTCTCTGGCTTGCTATCCTGCATTGGCCTATTCGTGAAGGCAAGCGTACACAAATACGAAGTGCGAAATAACGACTTCAAGCCGTCGAGCAACAGAAACAATGATGACAAACGCAAGGGCATCGGTGGCAGCAGCCGCAACAACAACAACAACAACACCAGCAGCCACAACAACAATAACAATACAAATGTCGACGACAATGATGTCAGCAGCAGCAGCAACAACAAAAACAAGAATGTTACGCCCGACGTCGATCCGCCAGCGACGAGAGCGGTCTCAGCCGCGGGCACAACTATAAGCAACGCAATGATACGCATGGCGCAACGCAGCACTGACATTGACATTGACAAAAACAACAACAGCAGCAGCAGCCGCAGCAGATGCAACAACACAACAACAACAACAACACCAACGGCAGTAGCAGAAGAAGCGGCAGCGACCACAACGAGAACAACAACAACAACAGCAGCAGCAGCAGTCAAATAACACAGGAGTGACGTGATACGTCACAAAGTGACATCTGGACTTCTACAAAGTTTCCATTGAAGTCAAACCTCAAACGAATGACTTCGGCTGACGGCGGACTTGACCGATCGAGGTCGGCGAGAGACATCGACGCCTGCTGCCCCCCCCCCCCCCCCCCGTAGACGCGCGCACGTGGCACCACATGTTCCAACCCACCAACCAACCAGCGCAGAAGCCAGTGCCAGCCAGCGCAGCCTCACCGTCTCACTCAGCCAGCTACCTCAACGCGGTGCATTTGTTGTTGCATGACGCAATCAACCACTGAGTGGGTGGGCAGCAACAACTACTGTTAACTACTGCTGCTGTTTCTCGTTTAGTCTCACGGGTCCGGTCCGCCCCTCGGATGCGGCCTATTGCATATTCTAGAGAAATAGGCTGATGTTAATATATATATATATATATATATATATATATATACACATACATATACATACATATATACACATATACATATATATATACATATATATAATCGTTTATTTATGTGTGACAAAGTATACAATTGTGGTGTAAGAACATGTGCACAACCCAATATATATATATATATATTTATTTATTTATTTATTTATTTATTTATTTATTTATATATATATATATATATATATATATATATATATATATATATATATATATATATATATATATGTCTTAGTAGTAGCTCCCCGACCCTCATCTTATATTGAACTCCATGTTTCTTTTTTTAAAATAATTTTTATAAACGAATCGTCTGAAAACGAGGCCATTTACAGCTTTACCATCGGTGCGATTAGTTTAGGACCGATAGAAAAGAAATACCTGCAATTTTTTTAATAATTAAATGAGGCAGATTGCCGGTCCCAATCAATCACGGCAAGTTGACGAGGTTCTAAGAATCCGCACGAAAAGGCTTCCGGTGCTTTCGAAGTGGCGGTGGCCGATGGGATTAGACCAGCAAGAGAACGAAATCCATCCGGCATTTATCTTACACGCATAGTCTGACTAGTAGTAGAACCTTGAAGAAAATGTATACAGTTTAGGCAACACGAAAACGGCTCGAAATCTATACTTTGTCTATATTCGTCTCCAACAACTCTAAAGTAATACATTTATTTTCTTCACATATATATATATATATATATATATATATTAGAGAGAGAGAGAGAGAGCTCAAATGCGTCAAATACAACCTTAGACATAACGTTTGTCAACCAGTCTAAGACGATTCACGCGGTAATGGTACGTTGATTGAGCCGATTCCATCTGTACAATACAGCCAAGTGCGGACTTTACGTCTAGTGCTACTGTCCTAACCCAAAGCTTTTCAAGCCTGTATTTTCGAGTCGTCTACTGAAAACGCCTTCTGAGTCATTCTGCAACAAAGATTCTTCCCATTCACGACCACACCAATGCATCGCTTGTCGTAAAGATTCCACGTAAATTTAAGTGGTCTTGCTATAAAAGCTGTATATCAATGTTCACGTTTTTAGCATACCTATATGTTTGTTATATGCTACAAACTCAAGTGGCCTAGTGAGTACTTTATGATA